>JBAMHX010000010.1:1615120-1627172 GCA_037177515.1 Pseudomugil tenellus | reverse complement strand
TTGCTGCAATTCACAAATACAAAACGCAATAATGACATGCGAGTCAAGCATGCCAGATTAAGTCCTTTGTTTAATTTACCTACTTTGTGTACTGTGCCTCTGGGAGTTTATTTATAGGTCTTTGGTGGTTGATTAATTTATTTTCAACACCGATTGACATTTTGATGGAATTGAATCAGTTTTCAACTGATTCATGGAGCATCGTTACATTTCTGATGTAAATTATTTCTGCTGTTTTTTTTTTCCTTGACTTTAGAGAATGATGTGCAGATAAGTTTGTAAAACAACACAGATCAGCAATGACCAAAGTTCTGTCAGTAGTAAACTCTTTTTTTCCTCTTCTGATTGGTCTTTATGCTGCTTTATACAACATTTATTTTACATCATTTTAGCCTCATGAAAACATGCCTCAAAAAACATGATATCCAAATATTGTTTGGGAGAGTGTATGTTTCCCAGCATTGCTCAAGCACTGGATGAGGTTCCCGTGATGAACAGAAAACCAGGGGAGTTTAAATACAAAGAACCAAACAAGAAACAGGTGAATAGAATAACAAAATTTGACAAAATTGGACGTGTTGGACAAAATAACTTTTTTCTTATCAGGTCACAAAAAAAAAAAAAAAACAAATACGCCATCCAACTAAAACCTCTGAAACTAAATAATTTTGTTTCGTAATTATAATAACCAAGTTAATCAAGTCACCTTCAGATAAGCACGTGTTCCTCATTAGTGGAAAACCGGATGTGCTCACTGGATTCACAACTGATCTATATTATCAGTTTGGATTGATGCTTATGGATTAATCACAGAAATATTGTGTTATTGCGACCTGAGCAAAGCCTGCAGGTGTGTTGCTTTAAGTGAAATGTAGAAAACAGTGAAATTAATTTTTTCTGAAGCAAAACTGTTTTTAAAAGTTCGGCTTCTGAAAGCTTCCTTTTCAACATTTCTCTCCTCATCCCATGATGTTCCCAAATCATGTTTGATAAAAACGTGGCCGTCTTGACTCACCAGAGAATGCTTCAACTACAAGCATTTAGATTCATGTGGAGTACTTCATTTTGCATGTCCTTCACATTGATGCAGTACATTTTTAACTTGTATTGTTATATATATTATTTTGTCCAGACACTTGCTATTTTTTTTTCTTTTGGATGAATCCTAAAGATGTTCCTGGTCTCCTAACTTATAATTGTGGCAAGATATAACCAGCTCAATTACCTGTCTGCTGTGAATGGTACTAATTGGTATATATAAGATATAAGTAAATAAGTTTTTCTTTATATTAGGGCGTTAACTTCTTGCTGTTAGCATGATTAGCCTTTAGCTCATAGTAGTTCCAACAGAGATGTTATTTGTCTGAATCTGTCAGATAAATCGTGCTTTATACATATGTGTTATTCATATTGTTATAGTTTTTAGTCTTTACACACACACGCACACACACACACAAGCTGAGTATCTGTAATGATGTGGAAGGGATGGACATGGGTCAGTGGATCAAGATGTGTGGCTGGAATATTCAGCAGGGCTGAGATCATCTGTAATCTTGTAATGGATGAAAGTCTTCCTATTATGAGCGCTTCATTTAATTAATGTCCAGATTCTGCTGTGTGACGTGGCGGCAGCTTTCCACCGGTAAAACGTAGCCTACAGTGTGCTGGGTGGATGAGGGTGGTCCTCATTTATTAATTAGTTCAAACAATCTAACCAGTGCTTCAATGTCCACTGTAATTTTAACTTCTGACTATTTCCTTCCATACGTCTGAAACGTGTCCCTGCTCTGACTGATGATGTGCACAGCTCCATCCAGCATGCTCACAGGCTAAATGGACTGTTGAAAGCATTTAGTGCCATGGCTGAAAAAACAAAACTAACACTATATTTCACCCCCGTGTCCTCAGCCAACACGGCACCACACAGCTCACCAGCGGTAAAAAGAATAGAATACCAGCAGCAGCTCTCCTCACAGGCTTGGGGAGGTGGGGGGAGGCTGTCTTTATTAAGATTTATGTCTGAACTTTTCCTTTGTCTGCTTTTGGAGAAGCTTGCTCATGCAACCCATGACTTTGCTGTGATGAGAGAAGGGCCTCTCCTAAATGTGCTTCATGACAAAGCATTTCCTCTGCTCCGCGTCTCCATCCCACTCAGCATAACATGTATGCCAGTGGGACATGATGGAAATAAATACTCTATCTGGGGGGTTTTACAATTTATGTTTTATGAACGTCGACTAGTGCAGAAAATATAAGTTTATATATTCCATTTTCATCTTTACACATTCGAAGTTAGTACATATTATTACATAAACATTCAGTTTTTGTTTCGATGGAAGTTCATTTTGAACAAATAAGCTTGTTTTTGCTCTGCTGTGATGGCCTGATCTAAATCTGAAGATGTGCATTCGTCTATTTGTTCCCAGGACAAGCCCTCCATACTGCTGCGCTGACCTGTACTCTTTACGGACTGGGGAAATGGTTAAATCCATTCAGTTTAAGACGCCAATCTATGATCTCCACTGCAACAAACAGTAAGTTGAGCTGATCTAAAACAAACTTCAGTTTCTCATGAAGTACATGTCTTATGTCATGTTTCTGTTGTTTTCTTCACAGCATTCTCGTCGTGAGTCTGCAAGAGAAAATCGCTGCATTTGACAGCTGCACCTTCACCAAGAAATTCTTTGTAACAAGTAAGCAATTTGGACAAATCATCTAAAATTGTTTTGTAATGAAATACTCTTCATATTTATCAAGCAATAATCACCTAGATTGGACTGAACACAATTAGAACTCATTGAAGCAATATCACCTTTTCTTGCAAATAAATGCTGACATTAAGGAATAAATAGTTTTGTACTGCAATGACTTTTAAATTCAGTAATGTAATTGTTATGTATTATGTCATTTTAATGTCAGTCAATTATTCATTGTTGGCCCTGAAGGTTCCCAGAGGGAGTATCTGATACTACATCAAAAATACGTAACATATCTAAGACTCTAATTATCACCTAAAACACATTCTCCTGATGTCTTTTATACCTAAAATAATTTATATCTTGTGCTCTTTTTCATTAATATGTATTCATTTAAATACCTAAAGTGGCATTTAAAAGGTAAACACTGAAAATAGTTGAATATTTGATAGTTTAGGGCAGGTTTGAAAATGTTTAAGTAATTAATGGGTAAATGGGATATTTGATAACTTTATAGGCATATATGGGGGGCATGTATGTAGTTTTTGACAGAAGTTCCAGAATGTAGTACTACATAAATATACATACAGTTTTGTTGCTAATCTTTGGCATATCTAAAAACTTAATTCCTACCAAAGACCTATCATGTAGAAATTTGTTTTATGCAAAATAATGAATGTTTTTGTGGGATTTTTTTTTTTTTTCGGTAATTAAATAATGCAGCAAGTCAAACAATCAAAGTGACATTTAAAGGATTAAACCTAAAACATAATTAAATTATTGGTAGTTTTGAGCAGGTCTGGGGCAGAGATTTATGATGAGAAAGACAGTAAAAATATGAATATTTGATGATTTTATAGCAGTTGTATGTGCATGAATATGTTGGACACAAAGTTTTCCAGAGGGAGCAAAATACACCGAAGCAGTTTAAAAACGTGACAGAATGGAAATTTGAAACAAGGGATGATCCAAAACTCCTCACAATCCACACAATACACTTAAAGAGTTGCAAACAACACAACTCGTCATGAACTTCAGTCTTCTGATGCTAGAAAATCTATGTCCCGATCCTCACAGAGGTCTGCTTGCTTACAATAATGAGTCTGCACTTTAAGCCATATGTGCTTAAAGCTTCACATGTGACTGTGGTGCGACTGGCTGGAGCTCTTCTCTGTTAGCGAGCTGCTTTTATCAAAACAGGATTTCAGGCCTCCGAGTAAAACTGTTTACATGACGGCTCCTGCATCCTCTTCGCTGTACCTTGGATATCTGCTGGAGGAGGCAGGGAACGGAGGAGCAGACTGTATTACAGGACCATCGCTGTCCACTTAAGCCATTGACTGGCGTAAACTGACCTTACCGACTGGCTTTAATGTGTCTCCACGTTGTCTGCCTTCCTTCCCTATCAGCGTCTGGGCAACAGGAAACCAAACATGCTCAATAGTTATTAATCGTTTCTGAATGCAGGGGCCTCCTTTTCATAACGTTGTTTGGTCTGTTTGCTCCATAAAAGCAGTAAACAAAGAGTCCTGTGATGTTCAGGGATCTGCTTTGGATAAGCCATTCTGTCATTGTGTGTTGGCTTCTTCCCTTCGACGTAATGATGCACATGTCATGTTTTTATAAGCACTTGCTGTGTTCTGCCCATGTTTAGAGGCAGTTGGACGGAGAAACACACAGCCAGTTGGCTTCTGGCTGCTTTAATGACTAACAAAAACAGTTATTACAGAGCTTATCTCACATAGTTAGAACAATGGTTGTCATTTAGTTCACTTTTTAAACCTTTTTAGTTTTCTTTCCCGCACATATATTATTTGAGCTTTCAAATAGCACTTCTAATCCATTTTGCTCCTCACAGATTGACAGGTTTGTAGGTGCTGAGTACCAGAGTTGTGGTGGACACAGTCAGGTGGCTCCAGGACATCCTGTATGTGACATTATTACTGTTTCATTTGCTAACAGATTTCACATTTAGAAGGTTGGAGACGTTTATGACAGATTACTGATTAAATAAAAGAAGGAATCTAAAATAGTCCTGAGCAAACCTGTATTTGGTGTCATGTCTGGACAACTCTGCATCCTTTTCATTATTGTCTTTTTCTTCTTGGTTTGCTCACATGTATATTTTCCCGTATGACATGTATGAACTCTCCATTTAAAGATTTCAAATGGTTTCTCTGGTTTGTCTGTGTATCAGCAGCTGTTTTTCATGTTGGCTGTCATGTGCAGCTCCTATAAACGATGGGGTTGCTTGACTTGCGGGTGAACTTTGACCTTTCTCTTCAGACTAAAAGAATAACTGCTAGCTGTTTTTGGACAAAAGTAAACAATCTCATTTCAGGATTCTGGTTCTACTGGTTTCGTTGTCTGTCATAAAAAAGATTCAGTGGACTTTAGAAGTTGAATATTAAAAGGAGGACAGTATGACATGAAGGATCAGCTGTTTCCACCTTCATAGAGGTTTAAGGGTTTGACCATCCGATCCAGCTGAATTATCCATCTCCTCTCTTTTCTCCACCCAGGACCTCAAACACATGTTGTTTCACCGCCCGGGCTCCCTTCGGCCTTGCAAAAGGCACATAAGGCTTCTTTGGCATTACCAGCAGTCCTTGTGGCTAACCTCAACAACCCCCCCTCCCTCCCTGTCAGCCCCTTCCCCAGCAGAGCACACTAGATTACTGACTGCCTCCACCTCATTTACTCCCTGAGCACTAAATTGTTGCGAGAAGCCATTTCTCTCCCACCCCCCCCTTACGGGTGTTTGCATGTGTGAGATGAAGCATTGGGTTGATGTACTGAAAGCAGACAGACTATCACTGATATTTATGAGAAAATAATTTCTCCAGACTGTTTACAAGCTGACGCTGGCCAGTGTTGCTGATAGGTGTCCCTTTCACCGTTGGGCTGAATTATGGCAACATCTGTCTGTGGAAACGAGGATTTGTTTGTCATAAATGATTAAATGCTATTTGCTGTTACAGGAACTTGTGCACGTGTGTTTGTGTCTCCGTGGGGATTATTGCTTGGGTCAGTTCTCTGTTAACAGGGCACCGGCGTCTCCATTAGGTCATACACATGAACGGATACGTCACCCTCATTAAACTCCCATTTATCTTCCAAACGCAAGATTCTCCCCACAAACACATTAATGCTTAAAGATAGTTAGAAACGCCCCAGAAAAAAGTGAAGAGTTTCTGTTTTGTGGTGTTTTTGATCCCACAGTTACTACAATGTGTGTGAGTGTTTATCCAGGTTTAGATTTATATCTTCTGGACATTTTGTGTCTTGTCAGGCTGCTATCCCTGCCCCGGTCCATGCCTCAATCCCATCGCTCTGGGAAGCCGTTGGCTGGCCTACGCTGAGAACAAGGTGGTCCACACACACACACACAATTATCTTGCACAGAAGTGCATTAACTGAGAGAAGCGACATTTTTACCCCCCCCAAAAAAGCATTTTTATCTATTTTCTGCTTCTTTAATCTGTCTGGATAAACAACTCATTCCAAGAAGAGTCCACTAAAGATGATAACATTTTGAAAATCAACAGATGCACAGGCATTTTCCGTTTAATGGGATTGTTAAGTATTTACAAAAACCAGAATGCTCTGTTGTGCATTCTGCAATACATTTAATGCATAACTGTGTTTTTTCTAGCTGGCCCACTCAAGTAATTGACAGATGGGGCTGCTGTTTGTGTGACTGCCTAAGGATTTCCAGAAATAACCAAATCTAGCATTTTGAACAGCAAGAGTAATGCAGAGACATAGCTATTCGAATGATATTGTATTTGAAATGAAATCACTGGAGATTGGCTGTTTTTTTTCCCCCTTTTTTTTCAACGCAAAACCAATTTCCTTAAAAAATGAGTAAAGAGTGGAGCTTTTTTAACGTCTCAATCTGAGTTCATTTCTTCAGGTTCTTTGTTTGCGTCTCCTGCAGACTTTCAGTATGAACATGTTTCTGTATGAACCTTTGTGTGTGTTGCAGCTGATAAGGTGCCACCAGTCTCGTGGAGGAGCTTGTGGCGACAACGCTCAGTCTTACACAGCCACAGTGATCAATGCAGCTAAAGTAAGTGAGAGGAAAGTCTTTTCTGTCTTATTTTCTTCCTGCATGGATGAAATGTACATCAGGGTGGGGTGGTGGTCAGCACCCAGCCAGCAGGATGGCTTTTGGTTTGATTCTAAGTGATCAATAAAGTCCAGTTCAATCAGCTCACATTAGGAAATCAGTGTGTTTAGAAAAGGATCCCAAATGCATGTATGATTATTCATTTTCCTTATAAATAAATAGAAAGGTTTTACACCCTAACGACACCACGCACTCTAAGGTTTTGCATCTGCTCGGGCGTCTCTCGTCAATGTCATCTGTAGCTCTAATTCGTCCATTTTCTGGGTGATGGATCTGCTGTTTGAGGCTCGGTAATGCTGGCCGATGTGGTAGTTTATGTAGCTTAGCATCAAAGCACGGCCGACAATCCCCGCTTCTTCTCGCGCCGCTTCCTCTTTCGCTTGCTGGACACGCTGACCATCCACATAGACCCCGGTGGTCTTGCTATGTCCTCTGCAATGCTGTGTGTTCTCTGATAGTTTCCAGTGGCTGACAAATTATATCTGAGACCCAGGTTGATTAGGTTCTGCCGACTATATAAAGTAACTGCATCACAAACGGTGTCGCAAACACTCAAAAAAGATAAAGAAAAGTAGTAAAAACAAACACCAAGTGAGCGAGCTAAGAGCCGCTGCAGCCGTGCGCACCGCCATTACGCTGAGTTTGCGGTTCTAGTCATGAAGAGTAAGAGTCACAGTGTTCTGAGCCCGGATCTTTCTTAGTGCGTTAGCAGCTGTTTCTGAAGTTTGCAAATCACTAGAAACCTGCTAACGCCAAACAACAGCAACCAAGTTTACATAAATCCACTGGTGTAGGCGTTGCATGCTGCAGTGTGTAAGAGCATACACTTGTGTCTAGGGCAGAAGAGGAGCGTAACAAAAATATTTGCACCAGAACGTCTTACTTTTATATTCCACCACTCGTGAGGACTCGAAAAGTTAACATGAAGGAATGTGGGAATAATGTTGGGAATGATGCTGGGAGTCGGGCAGGGAGTGGTGCTTGGTGTGCTGGTAGAAATGGAGCTGGAAATGATACTGGGATTAATATTGGGAATGGTGCTGGTATGATGCTGGAATGGTGCTGGAAATGGCAGTTGCAGACATGTCTAATCTGAGTGCCATGGAACTTTTGTTTGATAAACCAGTTAAAATTGACAGGGAATTATACTTTTAATATTTTTAGCGCTCCGCCATGGAGACATGTTGTCCTCGCATTTTTGCCATAAACAGTCCCAAGCATTTACTCAAATAAAACAGCACATAATCCAATCTCTTCAGCTCAGATATAAACCCCATCTGTGAATCCACTGACATAGGATCCACCTGGCCCGGCTGGCCGACCAGGACCAAGCTTATGAGACACTTCATCACAGAGCCGCTCCACAGGGAAGTGTCTCTGAGATGACTCACTAACAGCCAAAAAGCTGCTTTGATACCAGGGGAAAATCATTCTGCATTGATTTAGACTCAGTTCAACATGTGCTAACTAGCCTCCTCCTGGTGCTCCTGCTCTGATTTATAAAGGGAGAGTCTAACAACTAGTGTGTAAGAAATATTATTAAAAAAAGAGCTGTGTCACCAGGAGGTTAGCAGTGGACAGTGGCGAGAGGGGAGGAGGTGGGGGTACATTGATATGAAGACAGGCAGTCTGCTAGTGCACCCGCTTCTCATTTAGGACTATATATCTCAATATGGATGACAAGGTATCTCATTCTGGCTTGTGGCGCGACACGCTGGCTCTTAGTGCTGATGTCCAGAGACATGAGGGAGGAGGGGGAAGATGGGGGGGAGGGGGCATCAAGGTGTAATGGCTTGTGTTTATAAGAAAGATTAAAATGAGAGTGGAAGAAGTGAACAGATGTTCAGTAAATGTGGGTTTGACATCAGGCCTGCTGCCTATGGCTTCTGATGAGGAGGACCTCTCGCATTAATTACGGTGAAATCTGCTTCGATGGCGACATCAGGCTGTAACCACGCGCCTGAGTGTGTGTTTTTGTCAAGCATCAGACATGATCTGCCTGTAGAGCAAATCAATAGTCCCTGTTTGGACTACCACGAAGAACTCCACAACTGCAGTGATTAGAAAACACATTAGTGTTGATCAATTAGGGTCCAAACGCCTCGCTTAATAATTGATGGCTTGCATTTAACACACACACACACCCAAGCAGTAGACACTGTTAGTGTGCCTGGCCAAGTGGCAGAGAGAGACAGTAGGTGATCCTCAGACCTAACAAACGCGAGGCGCCATGCTGCATTGACAGGGCCGTCCAGTCTGAATGCTTGATTAGGCTCTCCAGGGCCCCTTTGGCGCTCACATACACACAGACACTCAGTCACACACTGGACTCCATTAGACTAAGACAGTGTAGTAGGTGAGATAGACTCCACTTAAGCAGCACTATCCATTTCCCTCAATCGAGCCACAGAGGTGTGTTTGAGCCAGACACCCCGGCTGGGCCTTAAGCTGACACAGAGGAGCCTCACACATCTGCCGTCTCCTGAGGTTGCAAATAATCAGCACTGCTACTCATCACACATACACACGGTTTGATTCCGGTGTGGGCCTTGCATGTTGTATAATCTCACTCGTCTAATCTTTTGTCTTTGTCCTTGCAGACTTTAAAAACCGGCCTAACGATGGTGGGGAAAGTTGTCACCCAGCTTGCAGGCACTTTGCCAGCAGCCACTCCAGATGAGGAGGGTACACCTCTCGGCGCGAGCCGCCGGAGCCCCCATAACCCTGGCGTGGTCACCATAATCGACACAAACAGTGTCGGAGAAGGACAGGTCAGTTAAAAACCTCACCGTACATTTTAGTTTTCAGAATACATGACAGCATCTGGGAACCCATTTACACAAAAAGTCATTAACCCTTAAAACTCTATGTATCACTCTGGAGTAAACTGTGATGATGTGTTACCGTTTGGGTGATCTATCGAGGTTTTCCAGACACTTATGTCCCATCCAAGAGGTTTCCAGTCCAGCCACAGCATGTAGTGTTCATTCAGACTCTATATATTAAATCTACCATGATAACACCATTATTTATCACGTTTCATCACTATCACTACTATGTTGTGAAATGATTATGAAGCATTTTCTTTCAAACTTTCCACCAATCAGAGTTAGACACCAGGTGGAGCTTTGTCACATGTGCGGCTTTAAATTATTATATTGTGTCTATTTGAGGAATGGGAAATAGGAGGAGGCCTACAAGCAGGACTTCTTGATGCTTTTAAGTTTCCTCAACAGTAAACTTAATTTTTAACTTTGTTAAAAAGACATTTAAAACGCGCCAAAGAGAAAAGTCCTCCCCACGCTCAGCTAAGTTAGGTCCTTTCATACTGCTGAACAAATTTAGATTTATATGTTTCCAGTGGTTTTAGTCTCAGATGTGGGTGTTTATCTGGTGTTTGGTGGCAGCAAAGATATGAAAGCAGGCAAAAATATGTCAAAGCATATTTATTTATTAGAAGAACAATTAGATGTGATGTGAGTGCCAGAGTGAAACCTATGGAACTAATAACCAGTCCTGCATGTGTGACGGTGCAACACTGGCTTAACTAGAGAAGAAACATCACAACCTGGTGGGGAAAAGTGATGTTCTCATCTGCATATGGGAGTTTAATCCAAATGGGTAGTGTTTAATGAGCAATCCTGCTGCCAGTAACTCATGTGTTCTCAGGTGTTCCTCCTCAGATCCGCCCCTTCATCTGGCTGACCCCGTGAAATGCAGCCATCTTGTTCACATAAAGCCCAAACTGTCCTTCATGTTCAACCCGCTCTCAGGCAGAAGCACATCAGCTGCTCCATGTTCTCCAAGGTGTTTTTCACTGCACTGAGGATGAACGTATGCTGCTTCACTTCCTGTTTGCAGCTGCTGCTGCAGCTGAGGTCACTGCTCAGAAAAAAAGCAAAACTCATCAGAAGTTTAGAATAAACCAGAAATAATAACAAAACACTGATCACTGCTGTAATCAGGATCCTGCTTCCCCCAACATGGAGGATCAGTCCCGCAGATCTGTGCATTGGTGATGTCTGTGTGGATTCTTTTATTTAATCCTCATAAAATGAAATTATTAACGTCACAAAACACAGTGGATCTGGTCCGTCTTTAGATCAACCAGCATGAGAGCCAGTCTACATCAGGGTCCTCTAGATCTACTGTCCTGCAACTTCTCCAATCCCTTCTCCAGCACACCTGGATGAAATGAATGTGTGGTTACCGGGCCTCTGCAGAGCTGGATGATATCAGGTCAATGACTTCAGATTGATTCAGGTGTGTTGGAGAAGAGATGCATTTAAAAGTCACATGATGGTAGATGTCAAGAAACGGACTTGGACACACCTGGTCTGAATTTCAGGAGGAGTCCTGGGCGGCTGTAATCATTTTGGGGGAAAATACATATGTGCTAAGTATGACTCCTGTAACTTCATAGACTTTGTGCTATTTTATTAATTTATTTCAAATCAGAGATAAAAACCAAGTGAGAAATAACTTTTTTTTTTCCTGTTGGTGCCCTGAGCAAGATGGCACCACAAGACATAGACATTACTAGTAAGGAAGATGATAAGAACTTAGAAAAAAGCTACAAGCTGATGGAGCAGTAGAGGAAACCGAGCCGACGGTCTAATGTCCCAAAGCTAGCTTAGAAGAAGAAGAGCAGTGTGTCACAGTATGTATGAGACACAACAGTGAGATGTGGAGCAACCCTAAACCTGAATGAAACCGTCTCATACAGAAAGTCAGAGTGGTGAAGAACTGATAAGTCTTTCCCAGCTTGCAGTAAATATTAAATATTGCACCAGGTTTTCCATGCGACACTCCTTCCAACAATTATCAGTAACTGCCATCATTTTCCTCCCATCAGGACTGTCTGAAGGCTGAGCTTTAGGAAGAGGAAATAGAACATTAGCTTGGTTTTGTTGACAGTCAAAGCCAACTTGCAAATCATTACAAGCTAAATGCTTAAAAAAAGCTAAATTCAATGGTGGAGCATGAAATCAGATGGAATAATATTTATATCATTACTATTCTCATTTCCAAACAAAACTGTCTTTATATGGAGATCAATACAACACATAAGTATGTTTTGATTAAATAGTTAAGTCAGGACTCCTAAAGCTGACCTTCATCATCATCTCCTCTCCCTGTACTACCAGGCAGCTTGGATGATGGATTGGTCATAAGATTAAACACACACACACACACGTAAGCCTTCTCCAGCAGAGAGTACAGC
>JBAMHX010000010.1:1595097-1605342 GCA_037177515.1 Pseudomugil tenellus | reverse complement strand
TATATATATAAAATCTTTGATGTTTTTCAAACCAATTTTGATTTTTGATTTTAAATAGATTTTTTTTCATCTTCTGTTAAAATAAGTAAATAAATACAAATGACAAAAAAATATTATTTTTTTTAAAAAGGCTTTTAGTTTTAGACCACATCCGTGATGGCTTTCCATCGTGCCCATCTTTTCTTAGAGGACAGAGTGAAAATAATTCCCCTTCCATGGATTGTCTATTGGTGGGGTTTTCTAGGTGGTTGCTTCCATGAGCATGTTGTAAACTGCACAATTTCTACTACTCTGCTGAGTGCCTCTGTTTCAGGAAATAAATTTGTTGTGCTCCAACCTTTGATAGCAAAATTCTAAAAACAGATTTTGCAATGAAATTGTGTTTTAGCATAAATGTTGGAAATAAACAAACCTGTGTGAATTTTTTTATCTCCTACATTGCAGGATGTGCCATGTGACTAGCACACGTACATTGCAATGACAATGCTCAAACCATATATTGTGTATCTCTATGGTGGATCGTAATCCAGTTGTAGCCTGGTGTGTTAATATTAAATTGTACCTGGTATACGGTAACTGAATTGAAGACTTATGTATTTTATTGGAATGCTATGTGCAATTGCAGGCTGGTGACTCTTAGTCCAATTTAAAGGGCTTGAAGATGCACACATTTACTTTTTAGAATCAGAAGCAGTTAAGAAGGAAACCTATTGAATATCAGAAATTTGGAAAACTTGGAGAATGTTTACTTGTTTGGCACTTTATCTTGCCCTTATTGCAGCTTTTATGCAGACACTTGTTCATGGATCTTCAAACCAAGATGAGATTTATGATTGACAGATTATGCTTCATACATTCATAATGTCTACAAATATATGCAGTACGAAGCACCATTCATTGGAATTTGGAGTATTTTGAAAGTTCATATTTTAAGATTTCAGCTCTCTTCTATCTCTTGTCACATCATCAACTTAATATAAGGAGCCAAGTGTTTGTATTTCTTTCACCATCATTCTGGTACAAGTTGATGTTTGTTTCAACGGTTTACAGATAAAAATGCTCTTTTTGGTGACGTCTTATGCGGCCTTTCTATTTTTTTTAAGCTTATAAATAGTTTACATATTGCACTTAGTCCTCTGTGCTTACTTTTGTGATGTACCACTGTGTGAGTGCTATTCTCTTGACTGGGTGTTGGTGGTTTTCTATAACATAAAAAGGATCTCATGATAAACCAGGACAAGTTAACTTTTTATCTTCAGTATATCTGATGGACTTCTTTTGTTTTTACTGTTACAGATGACCTGCTTGATTTCATTAAGACCTTTTTTGTGAAAATTGCAAGAACATGTTTCACTCCAAACTGGTATATAATGTGTTGCTATAAGTTAGAAATTCTGGTGAGCAGCGAACATTGTGTTGAACTGTGTCTTCCTCTTTCATTACCTTTTTCAGTCACATAAAACGCTGTATTTTTTGTAACCATCTAAATGCTCTGAATATGGCAGTTTTGAATATCCCATAAAAGCCTGGGGTAATGGCAGATGAATCAAGTCTGAATCTCTCTCCACACGGAACTGTCCCATAAACCATACCCCTGGTTTAGTAACATGCCAGTCTAATGACTAGCCTGGCCCGTTGTGCCTGACCATCCAAGCAGCTGTGCCATGAAGGCAGCCCTCCGTGGTGTAATAACTCTGTCTCTCCATCTTACTGATGTGTGAAAGAAACCAGTGTGTTGCTGAAAAACCCTGGACCCACATGCACATGTTGAACACGAGGGGAATTCCCACACACAAGCAGCCACACATTTATAGCCACACATTTAGCATGGATTGAGCTGTGTCTTCACACCAAGATAGTAATTAGCACTCACAGTGGCTCTGATGTGATTTACTGTATTTACTCTGGAAGGCCAATGTTGACTTTTTCCAAATTCGCCATGGAAAAGGATGGGTTGTAGTCTCTGAGTTATACTTTGTTGTAATGTTGGAGGCTTTTAAACAGCAATGATGGTGCCATTGAGTTTTTAAGTTTTTGTTCCTGAGCTGGTCGCGATGTCAGTGATCTGAAGTCTGAAATCCACATAGTCTATAAAAGCTGATTTTCATACATGTCATTTTATCACATACATTATTAAACATTACTAAGTGACCTGGCTCGGTAATTTAAGTAAAAACCTGTAAAATTTGAACATGATTTAACCAAAACTCAAGGTCTGTGGAGAACTTTGGACACTGTAATAACTCCAGACACCTCAGAAGTGTGGAGTCTATTGTAGCCCACACACTGAGCTAACACGTGTGCGATTTGTAGCTTCTTTACGGTAAGTGTGCTGGTGGGTGTTTGAGTGGGGAAGGGTCCACTTTCTAAGAGTCTTTTTTTTTTCCCCATCAGTTAAGGACAAGTTTGTTTTTGAGGTATTGCATAAATGTAAAACAGATATTAACTATATGCAGTGAAATGGCCAGATAGATATCCCTGTGATTTCAATTTATGAATTCATATCTACACCCGTATTGCTCATTCCACTACTGCTGTTCCTGAATGTTACTGTAAATCAGTTGAGAATGGAGTTGTATGCGTGAGTTGTGTATATGTGTGTTTTGTGGTTTCTCAATCTGTTGTTGGGTAATATATGTTTCCTTCTTTTGCTTTTAATGTAAAGCACTTTGTGATACATTTTTTATTGTAGGAAAGGTGTTTTATAACTAAATAGAAAAGCACTCATAGACCACAGACCTCTGCCAATCAGCACAGTTTTCCCATACAAAAACCAAAGCATGCAGCTAAGTTTGTCTGGTTAATAAGCCCACATTACACTGACTTATATTGGTTTTGGTTACCGGGGCTTAAGTCAAAACATCTAGGCCAAAAGCCCAGAGAAAAGCAGCGGATGACCCTACTAAATCTCCCCTATCTTTTTCCATTTGCACACCTTACCGACCACAGATTTAGACCATTTGCTGTAAGGTTTTGACAAGCAATGTGGTCATTCATGATAGTTATATAGATATATGTTAACACTCACACATCTAGCGAGACAAGCAGTGCAAAACGGCATATATCTTATAATGATTACTTACTTTTTTTTAAAAAGACACTTCTAAGACAAGTCTATGTCCTGTGGGACAGTCTTGCGCTGTCACATGCTGTTTTCATGTTCAAATTTACGGCTTTGTGTCATCGCTTGTATTAAAGATTTTAATGGAATGAAGTATGCAACTCATCACTTTTTTGTGTGTGTTGGAAATGACTGGAAAGACGTTTGGGCTTATTTTAAAGTGATACATGTCTCAGAGCTCAGCCACACATGATCTTTGTCAGAGTGAGAAACAGCGGACAGAAACATGCTGTAGGAGGTATCAGCTGCCATCACACGAGTGCGTATCTCACAATGTTAAAGAATCCTTTAAAAACTTTCCTGGAAATTAAACCTCACTGCTGTCGTTAGTCCGTTATGTGTTCATGCTTGTTAGTTTATCCAGAAGAGGGCAGCGCAGAGCTCAGAATTGACCTGAGTTCAGACGTTTACGTGGTGACAGAGAGGGGGGTCATGATGAAGTTCGTTCTCAGAAAGACATGTATAACAAGACGATTTATTAGTTGGAGGTGATCTGTATGGCCAATAAATACCTCTTCGCTTCTTTGATTCTTTTGTGGGTAGATTTCTGCTATAGTGCTCAACACTGCCCCCATGGTTTCTGTTGGTACATGTCCGTTAGGGTACATATCTCCAAGTCAAAGATTATAGACACAGTAATCCACATAGAGGGCGCAGAAGATAGACTAAATAATCCATATTCATCTGCTGGGTAACACAGAAATAGACCTTCAGAGTTCCCCACTCTTGCCTGATACAACTGTGCTCCAACTGATATTACACACAAAACATATGTTTGTCAGTAAAGAAATAATTTGTTGCATTGATATAAAATACAATTTTATTAGTGTATTTTTTACATTCTGCAGTAGTAAAAAGTGATAATGTTTCAGTTCAGATATAGACTTTTTTAAAAAAAAGTTTTTTAATGCTTACATGTAGCATTTACATGGTGAACACATCAGGCACAGTGGCACTTATACATCCTTCATTTATACACAGTAAAACAAAAAGTGTCAGTTGCAGACCCTCCAGCAGTTGCTAATTCTTACATTTCTCTTTGTGACTTATGATTATAAGTACTCTTACCAGATGAACCATGTTTTTCATTCTCAAAGGCAACATATTGTTTTAGCCTCTGAAGTCTTTGACCATGTACAAAAATCTTAATCCAAATTAGCTGGATTTATACAGCATTAAAAAAAGATGTTCTCAGTTATTCCCCCACAGCTCCTTTCAGAGTTTTTCTGTTTTATCTCTGGACAATGGAGGCTCTGTAAAATGTCCCATTAGATCAGTGACTGTGGCTGTTTTAAAGGGATCTCATTAACAAACAGAACTGAGTAGATTACCTCTGCAGTCTCAGTGTTTGCCTGTTTGCTCAGAAAAGGATTAAGTTCTGATCACATCTCTGAGTCTTTGTCTGCAGATTTTGGACAAGAGCGATTTGTTTTGGGGCTTTTTAACCATGACATCAAAAGAACGTTGCTGTTCCCATTGTCTGTGTTGGAAGTCCAAACAAAAGACTAACGAAGACTTGAGATTTAAGGAGAATTTGGATTAGTGGGGAGAAATCGTGTTGGCAGCTTTATGTTAGAACAGACTTCAGGTTTTTCTTCTGTTTGATTGGACTCTCCTCTGGTCTGTGACAAAATGGAAATCTCTCACTCCTTGAGAAGCATTTAACCAGGAAGTGTGTCAATATGTAAATGCTCCATAAAAGTGGACTTAAGTGGTGTGTTTTCCGCTTAAGTTGATGAAAAACCTAGCCTGAAGCCGTGCTTTGAGAATGGTCACGCTCGACAGACTTGACCGTTACGCCGCCTGCCCTTGTGTGTCGGCGCAGCTTTTAAGTCAGGTGACTTTAACCCTTTTGAAAGAGCCGCCGTTCCAGCATAGTAATGTCAAACTAATAGCAGCTTGTCTGTTAAGTTAGCCGCACACAAACACCTTTTTCATATCTATTAATATCTGAGTGCTCACAGGTGGTCTGCTTGTGGAGCGAATAGAAAAACACTGCCTGTGGTTTCAGCCTGCTGTACATCAAATGAACCATAAGCACTTCTCCTCTGTTTTCCTAGGTTGTTTTCTCTGCAGCAGCCCCACCAATGATTTGGCCCTATGAAGACCTTATTTTCTTTACAGAAAAAAGTATGGATATGTTTCTGAGAAAGAGAGGATTTGTCTTATTGTGTGTGTGATGTGGTTACTTCCTGTAACTTCTCTGAACTCGATTACCATTTTCATGGTTGAAAGGTCTGAATTCAGACTATTCTGGCTTACGAACCAATCAGGGTCAAATCTACTTTTATTCACAAACATCAACAGGAAAACTATGATGTGATATTCCAGCTGCTACGATATCAGAAAAGTACTGTGAAGTAACAGAAAAATAGCCTGAAATGAAGTTGTAAAATTATTCAGATTGTAATTTAATAATATTACTTTATTTAGTTTTTATGTCCAATGAACGACATCAGTATGAATGATAATTAATTTCCCTGTAAACGTGATCAAAAATGGTAAATATAACAAAAACAATGCTAAAAAAATAACTGAAGCTGTTGTCATAAACTGGTTTATTTGGCAATTTTATGAAAAATAGTTGTATGATCTGTATCAAATGTAATAAAGTGATTTTTTTTTTTTTTGCCTAAAAGCAATTTATTAACTAGTTTCGAATTTGGTTTTGTCCTTTGAAAAGATGATGATAAGCCAGTGGAAAGCCCAGCTGTGAAGGTTTATGCTTTACACTCGAGGACCAGACTGGGGATATTTTTTTAATGAACAGATCTATCATTTCTTCTATTTAATTTAAATTATTTTTGTCTTTGTAAGGTGGTATGAAGTCTTCTAGTTTTAATTTATGTGTTGCTCATTGCACAAATGAACCTGCTTACTTTGTCTGAAGAATTTCAGTTCTTTTTTTCTTTTTCGTGAATCTGTTGAAGCAACATGGAAGGAAAATGCTCTGATTGATATTTGATCGTTTACAAAAATATCTTTCAAATGAATTTATGAAACCAAAGCTTCAGATAAAAGCAGCATTTATAATGTTTTAAATAGATTGTAATTAGTCGGGTTGACGGTGAAAACAGGCAGATGTAAAACTGTTGGTGTGGGATTGGAGTGGTTATACAATTAGAAGGACGGTATCATCCCTCCTTAAATTACCACTGCAGGCAGAATTAGCTCTGGTTTAACACTTAGCTATTAATCTAATGCTCTATTTACTGCACTTGGAAAGAAAAGACATGACAGGTTACTGCAGAGTTTAAAATCTTAACTTTTAAGTTGTCTAAAGAAGTCTGAAAATACATGTTTTTGTGTAGCACAGGGTAGGTGCCATCTGGAGGAGGATAACTGAGTGGGGCAGAGTGATTTCAAACATTTTGGATCAGTGTGATACAGAGTGATACCATGTTTAGTGTGTTGAGTATATGTTCCCGTAAGCTGACGCCTGTCCAATCTGTCCATCCCCCTCGCACTGCCTACCCTGAAGACAAAGCCTCATCTCACGATGGGTAGTCTTTCATTTGTGTTGGCCTCGTTTGCTCTGAAGTTTATGCATCCTGGTAAGAGTAAAGCAATATGAATCCCCCAAGTACTCCATCTTGTAAGCTTTATGCCTTCCATATGGTTATAATTTGAGATTTTCCGCATTTTCAAAGCTTTTTTCATCCTAGTGCTGTTAATTAAAAAGTTCTTTGGTTCTGTTGTGGCCTTCTGTGTTGCCAAGTGGAGAAATCACCATTTTTTCTTCTTCACCGTTTTCATTTCTTTCTTTTCCTTTCTGTTACTTTCTCTCCTTTCCTGTGTGACCCTCTTGTCCCATCTGCCTTTGTCATGTATGAAGCTAGCTCAACCACTTTGTAAATTAATCATCCTCCCACCATTAATGAGACTGAGCAGATGTTTTCTGTTTGGATGGTCAGGGATTGGACTGCAAAGCCTGCAGCAAAACATAACAATAAGATTTAAGGGGGCAGAAAGTAAAAGCAGATATTTATGGACATGATTATATCATTTCCCTCATGTGCCATACGGACGCACGTCTTGCACACATGGCAAATTAGAGGTCATCCCTTCCAGTTTAGAGCATGTCAAAATGTGTGTGCCAGCAATTTTGGTACTAAAACATCATAAATAAGACTGTAACCCTCAGGAGAAGGTGTTATAAATAGGACGTGTCAAACCCAACTCTAGCCACAATCCGGTTTCCCTGAAAGCATCTCTTTTCACCCACTGAATAGCTCAGCTGCTTTTTAATTTGGCCTTCCTGCGGGCTAACCGACTGACGCCTCTCTTTGAGAGCCTCTGTATTTCAACATTGCCGCAAAATCCCCAATCCTTGGGCACGCTCACAAACCTCCAGCCTCTCTGAGCTGTTACTTTTTTGGAGCAAAGAAGAGAAACATCGACCCTGTGCACTCAGCTGACAGCAACCCAGGGGCCAGACTCTCCAGCTACCGGGTGGGCAGGGCCAGACCAAAGCAGAGAGGAGAGCACGAATGAAAGGAGGAGAAGAAAGTGGGGGAGAGAAGGTTTGAGAGCGAGAGGAAGCTCCCAGATAAACAGACCGCAGCGCCTCAACTTCTAATCACCCCGCGCTTCCGTTTACAGACTCTATAATTAGAAGGGCCCCGTCCCTTTTTTCTCTGGATCCCCAGTTGACGCAAATGCTTCTTGTGGCTTGGCACCTCATTTGGGGTGTGGGTTTTCAAGAGTTTACAGGCCCTGGACCTTAGCTCTCTGGCTTTCTGGTCTCTGTGATACACCATGGATACCTAACCACCGTCTCAGAGGCTTTTTTTTTCCTTCTTCTGTCCACCTTCAGAAATGTGTACAAACCCGTTTGTTATTTGCTCTCGACTACACATGATTAAAGATTGTTTCTAAAACACTGTAAATGTGAATGCTGACATTAACACTAAGTCTTAAATGCATTATTTCTGTCTTCAGATGCCAACATAACAAAAAAATAATTAAATCCTACACATTGACTTTGGATTTCTCTCAGATAAAACAGATAAAGTCTCCAGGGGCCCCATTCATAAAACTGTGCATAGAATCTCTACTAGAATTGTAGACGACTTAGCGACTAGTCGGTACGCCAAAGTAAAGTCTGATTTAAAAAACATTGCTTATGCACAGGTGCACCCAATTTTTCTTTTTTTATAAATCACAACCTTGCTGGAAAGGTTGCTCTGGTGATTTTGGTTCACGTCCCCGCCCCTTCACACCCACTTTCTACCATACACGGTCAGTACAAAGCAGAGTGTACTGTTTAAATAAGTATTTATAAATAACTCCCTTTTTTTTGGCATGTATATAATAATCTGTGTTTCCATGGTTTTGATTACAATAACACAAGTCTAATGTGAATGATTACAAACGTGTTTAATGTGGCTTAAATGTTTCAACTTATCAGATGTGCACCGGATTTTCTGTCTCCAAAATGTTACCACGCAAGGTCAAAAGGTGGCGCAGCGGGACGCACGCTTCTCCGTCAAGTTTGTTTTATAAATCCCAAGGTTTTCGTAGTAAAATTCTTACACCACCTTCAGGCCCGTTTTTTGCATAAGCAAGCTTTATAAATGAGGCCCCAGGACCTTCCCCTATCCTAAATCCAGCCTGGTCCTTTACCCTTACCGTTATCCGTTTCTCAAGACATAGACATAGATTAACTTTATTCATCCACAAGGAAATTTACCATGATAACGTGTAATATCAAAATTACATTAGTTACATTAGCATAATTTAACCAGTTATTGAGCATTTCTCTTTAGTTTGTGTTACTAAGCTACTGGTTCTCCCACACGAGGCGAAACTGGGTGTTTTTCATGTTGTTTTCCCAGCCTTACAGGCATGTGAGACATCCTCCACCATCACACCTGGTTTGTTCTTTCATCCAACTTAGAGGATTTAGTTTGTTAGTTTGGATAATAAGTGTTCCTCTGCTGCAAACGTAAGTTGAACCAAACAATACAGGCAGCAATACACATGTTTTTATTCCTGATCGTAATCTTAAGAGATTATTTATTTTGGAAGTGGTGATATAGTGTTTTTTATGAGTAAGTGTAGTGTTTAATATTGTGAGCAATGATGAAATTGAGTAATCATGACATGCTTCCCTGAACCTTCATCTTTTAATAATACCATTAAAAGAAGGAAATTTCAACAACTGAATGTAACAAACTTGGTCTGAGCTTCTTTTGGTTCGTGCTTTCTGCCTCCGCTCTACATGTTACTAGATCTTTTTAATCTCTTGCCATTCCAGCCTCCTCTCTTTACATTTGACATACCACCCAATAAAGCCTGTCACTAATTAAAACCTACTGTAGATTCCACATAAAAGATCAAGAATGGGGAAAAAAATGACTAATTACTTTAATAACATTTATGTCTAGTAGCTATTATATCACTGATGAGGTCTGAGTCTGATGGGTTGAGCAGGTCTTACAGGGCGTCTGAGGATGGCTTTTGAGCTGCTTTTTTCTAACCAAGCCAGTCTAGATCTTGGTTTGTGCCGGTGTGGTTTGTTGAGCATGTTGTTTATGGTGAGGCCTGTACTTTCTGCAGTTTGACGAGCTTCAAATAAAATGGGACCAAATGAATGGGCCTGTCAGTGTTGGTTACACTGGTCCTCAGCTGTGGTTCAATGTTTCATTGATCCTCAATGTGCATGTACAAAAGCATGGCCATGCAGTGTTGAATGAGTTCAAATATTTTCTATTTTGTAGATTCTCATCATCTCATCTGTCTATGAAGCAGTGCTCTGTAAGCCCTGCATTTAAATAACCCGTACCATCAATAGGGTTTTTTTTTATGACAACAATAACTGATTTAATAGACTTGTTGGTTTATTTTAAGGGCACAGTAGTTCTGTCACAATGTCTCAAGTGTCTTGCACAGCTGGTGAGGTTGCCGACATTCGTGTGGTCAAATGGAGTGAAGCATAGTGCAAAATATTTACAGGACTGACATAATCAAAATACATTTATCTTTTTACTTTACAAAGAAATTTGGACAAATACCAGCAGTAGATCCTTCTTCATTGCTGTGGTTGCTATGGAGAGAAATTTGTTTCTTTATTATCCAATCAAATAGAATAGATTTGCAACCAAAATTTTATTTTGAGAGCA
>JBAMHX010000010.1:1574432-1588162 GCA_037177515.1 Pseudomugil tenellus | reverse complement strand
TAATACTGATACTACTACTACTACTACTAATAATAATAATACTGATACTACTACTACTACTACTAATAATAATAATACTGATACTACTACTACTACTACTAATAATAATAATAATACTCATAATAATAATAATACTAATAATAATAATAATAAACTAAATGCCTCTAGCACTTCTTGTGTTTTTTTTACCAAAATTTTAAATTTTGGAACTATTTTAGCACTCTCAGATGTGCATCAGTAATTTGCAGAGACTCAGTACTTTAGTACAGAAATGCTTACTCAACAAACTGTTGTAGTCCTTGTTCGGTTCAGGAATATTGACTGGAACCCTCTCAGCCTGTCTGTAGTCCGGTCTGGTGACCGACTGCACACTGAGCCTGCTTTGATCTGATGTGCTGTAAACACTGGAAGCCAGCCGCAGCATAGCGCTGTGGCCAGGGGTTATCACCACACACTCACTCACATGCTCACAAACACACACTTACACTCAGAAACACAGCAGAGAGTGATAAAGTCTTCAGTTAGGTGGGTGGAGAGACGCCTTTTATCTGTCTCCGGTACCAAACATGCGGCTGGCTGCCAGTGACCCGAGGCCAGGTAAACAGACCTGCAGCTGATAACAGTTGGATGAGCCTAAGGGCGCAGCAGAGCGAGGGTGAACCAGAGAGCGCTAGACGGTGACTTACAGACCTGCATCATCAGCACTCACCAAATGATACCGGTTAGGTTGTAAAAAGGAGGAAGATGAGCAGTTGACAAGCATTGTTAAATGCATTTCATTAAATGATAATCAGCATTTAGAAACTTCTGTTTCCCGTTTTATAGAATTAAAACACGTTTTGTCTTTAGTCTGGAAAGTTCCCTTTACCGTTTCATATTGAAACCTACATTTCTTGCCTCCAATCTGACATGGCAAATCCAAAATAAATAAAACATCTACACAACTAGAAGAGCTCTATAAATTATCTACACAAAGCTGAGGTGTGAGATTCCCGTAGAGGTATCAGAATCAAAATATGTAAGTAAGTAAATGTTATTTATATCGCACTTTTCACAGAGAACTCGTGAAATCCTTCACAGAATTAAAAACGGAATAAAAATACAAAAATCCAAGAACGCAATGGAAATCTTACATACAGTATGTACATGTTGCTGTACCAGAGTAAATTCACTTACTATAAATGAGTAAAATAATCCCATGAATGAGTGAAGTAATCCTAGGAATGAATAAAGTAATATCAGAGAAAGAATTGTTTTACAGTAAAAAATAAAAAGTGAGGCAAGACGTTTTTCGGGTGTTTAATAGAAACAATATGCAGTTAAATATCACAGGAAGCCATCAGCCAATAATGATAATGGTCATCTCTATCAATGGTGATTGTGAATGATACACAAAAATAAAATTTCTACGATTGCATCACCTCTGCTGTGCTGACTGTATAAACCCCTCTTCATCATGTTGTGTAATTGACTTCAGCCATGACTCTGTTTGTTCTCTTTCTTTGGTCTTATCCCTCTTTCCATCTTTGTCACATTCCTGCCATTCCTCCAGAGGTCTTTTCAGGTGAACCAAGTTGCCAAGTCTTCCTAAGTGTTGTCACCGATTCAGAGAGAAAAACAGAAGCATTAATCACTTCTCACTGATCTTTCTCTGTCATGGATTTCATCAAGTATCATGTGCAAGGACAGGAGCAAGACCTTTCCAGTATCTCAGGAATGTGCTACCTCTACATCAACACCTAGACATCATGTGACTTAAATTTAGATGCATTCCATGTTGTAAAGATAAGGTATCTGCACGGCTGCTGCATTGTTAACGTTCAGTCCCAGCCACCTTTCAGGTACTGCTCCACCTGATCAGAACGGCTTGACAGTAAAATCCAGGCACCTACCTACAGTTGAATGTCTGGCAGGTCTATTATGGCCAATTACAACTCACACAAAGTAGCTCTTTATCAGTTCTGAGCCATCCCTAATCAGCCCCAGCAGAGGTCAGGGCTCCTCTTTCACTCATCTTTGTGTAGTAAAGTAGCCGTCTGGTATGCAGAGGATGCCCCATTAACTGTCATTGCTGGGAACAATTACCCAGCCTTACCTGGCAGAAGATTAGAAAGGCCTACAAGTACAGAGCTGTCTCTCTGCCTGCCTCACCAAAAAGTTTGGCATTCCTCATCTTAACTTTCCCCTCGACCTTCTGTGGTCTCTCTGTTCCACAGTCCTTTCCATGTTCTCAAGCTTTTCTTTTAAACTCCAAACCATTTTCTGAGGCTGTTGTATGTAAAAGTGTATGTCGAAGCCCTTTGGATGCCAATCAGCATTCAGGAATGATGTTTTTAGGACAGCCTCGATTGTCAGATTATGAGGCTGAAAGAATGTAAAAGAAATGTGTTTGTAGATATGGGAGGGCAGCACTGGAGGGGCTCATGCTGCCGAGATAATATGTGAATCACTGGAGAAAAGCGTCTGCTAAATGACTGTAGAGTAGAATATTACACACTGTTTTCCATTCATAATCACTCTGAAATGTGATATCGAGAGCACTCAGATTAGAAGATTAGCAGCTGAAATCCAAAATCAGTCATTGAAGAATTATGAAGAGCTTTGGAGGATGAAATGCAAGTGGAGGTACGTCTGTGATTTACAGAACACCAGGATTGACGTTGTGGTGATGATTGCAAGGGCTGCCTGCTTTCTCAAAACGTGTAGCAGTACTTCTGTAGTACATGATGTCAGCTTCACCCACAAGGATGCCAAAGAGAGGAACATGCAAATATGTAGAATATGACATCTGTTATGTTGGGGATTACAATGACTTCCTGGGTATTGTAATGTGTAATGAATTTAATCCCAAGGAAACTCTGAATGACTTCTGCCCTGTGGGCCATAAACCTGCAATTGATTAAATGCTTCTAGCGACTTCTCGTACAGCACTTAAAACACTGCTCTCCGCTAACTTATACCCCCTCCAGTTTGTGTACAGGTGTAACTGCCATTTCCACCACACTCCACATCTTGTCACACTGGGAAAAGAGGAATGACACAGGGATTATTAACACCAGCACAAACTGGGCGACCGGGTCAGATTTCACACTGTGAGTCAGGATGAGAGAACACAGCTGGGAACAGTACAGTGGATTATATCTGATTTATGTTGCATCTTCACAGAAATAAAGTCCCCAAGTTGCAAAATAACAGACTCTAAGGAGGTGGTCTAGTGTGACATCATACAAGTTCAAAAAGATCTTAAGATCAAGTTTTGCTTAAAAGAAACCTTCACACATTTTTACTGGGATTTTTTCCTTTCTTTATAAATAAAAAGAAGAAACAACGTTAATCATAGGAACAAATAAAGAAACGTAATGTAATGATAGAAGGAAGGGGTCGTGTCGTGGGTGATTCGCAAGCGGGTCTGGTCCAGATTTCAATAGGAGACATCAACGAATCGGCTGTGATCATCACAGAACATATGCTTTCTGAACACATGCTGTTGGTTTTTGTTTTTCCTCCTTCGTAAACCATTATCTACACCACTTCTTCATGCTTTACTACAATTAGCAGACGTGACTTTGTTTGGTCGGTGAATAGTCCTTCTGCAAGCCGACTGAGACGTGCAGCTTTCAAGCAGACCAGAGTCTGCTTATTTGGCCCACATCAGTGTGTTTGGTTTTCATACGGTGCCGAAGGAATCGTGCTATGCCTGGATGTGGACCGCAGTCCAGTTAAAGCGAATTTAACAGCAAAAGTGTAAATGTGCCCATAATCACAACGCTTTGGTCCCTTTATTGTTGCTCATAAAAAAACACCTACTGAGTCATTACAGAAGTTCTGGATATTTAGTCTGTTCAGTCATTTTGAGCAGTTCTGCTATATAATGAGTTAGGACTTAGATTTATATATGAGGTCGACAGGATTGACATAGAGTCACTCAGTCAGGGTGATGTGATCCCTCTGGCATTCCCAACCATGTGTGATATGTGTTACGTGATATATAATGGAGGGTTCAATTGATTTTTTTTTTTTGAAAGATAAAGATTGTATTTTTTTTAGTATTTGTCTCGGTTGTGAGGATTTGTCTCCACACTACTAACCTGACAAAACCATTTCCCACTCAGCTGCATCAGAAACATCTTCTCGACTCTATTCCAAACATAGAGGATCATTATTTTTCTTCTTTTCTGATCACTTGTTCTTTGGCTGCTCCTGACGGGACATTACCATCAATTTAAACTCTGATTGGTGGAAAGCCTGACAGGAAGTGTCTTCATCATCATTTGTAGACGAAAATAGAGGTCTCTTAGCAACATAGTGATTTTTTAGGATGAAAATGTGATAAATAATGGTGTTGTCATGGATTATTGTGGATTTACAGTATAAAGTCTGTAAATATACACTACATTTTGTAACGTAAACTTCCTGGATGGGAAGTAAATGCCAGAAAACCCTCTACAGATCACCTAAATGGTGATTCACTGATATCGATGAAGATTTACCCCACAGAGTTACTCACTCCTGTACCTGAGCAGCAGCTGATTACATAACAAACAGCACTTGGAGGAGCTGCTGCATCATTTTAAGGGTTAGTGGCATGTTGTATGACGGCTGGGTGTCCAAACACGCAGTCAGTTTGTCACCTCTTTCCTTTGTCTTTGTTCATTTACACTCTTCTTAACTTAGCATTGTCTGTTGCAGCCTTTCTGTCTGGTTTCCTGCGTGTCTAACATGCTCCAGGAGATCATATCTGTTCAAGAGGCTGCTCTCTAAGAGTTTCAAGAGGAGAACTAACAAAGGAGGCCGTCGCCTTTTCTGTTTTTTCTTAGTCATTTACATGTTTTTTTCACCAACAGAGTTCAAATCAGATTGTCACCTTTTAAAAGAAGTTATTGTCTATTCTTTGTAGCTGTCATGTGCCTCAGACTCATTAATCTGCCTGAGATAAACGCTTCAACTCAGTCACGCAAATGTTTGCTTGAGTTTGATGCTGGTGGTGAAACTACTGGAGAAAGGCTTGTGTTGGTTTTCTGCAGGGTTTATTCACTAATTCTTACACTTCTTTATTTTTGACTGAAATACAAACATGGAGACTGTCACTGTTTTCTTGTAGTTCAAAATAGTTTATTTCCCTGAAATTTTCTTTTGAGCTAAAAAATACTGATGCAACGGTATTGTAGCATTCATTATACTCACTTCTATACACATGACAATAAAACAGATGCATAGCTACAATGCAAAGCGTCCTTATTAAGCAGCTCGTTTAGTTTGCACAACAAAAGCTATAAAAATAAAACACATTCTGTAAAAAGCCAGTGTGATTAATATAATTATTGATATATAGGCCAATGCCTCAATACCTATTGTTGCAACATTGCTACAAACTGCCTTTATCAGTTTGTTTTATTTACACTTTTGTATGTTTTTTATATTCATATTTATTTATTGTTATTAAAGGTTCCATATTATGCTGTTTTTGCTGTCTCATAGTGTATCTTATGCGTATCTATGATGATATTATGCATTTTGCAACGTACGCCATACTATAGTTTTGCCACACCATTCATTTGTTACTGAGAGATTTTTAGCCAGAACTGCATTTCTCCAAACTGCTCTCTGTCCCCTGCCCGCCCTCACTGAGCAGCCAGAGAGGCGTCGTGTGTATTCAGTGTGCAGTTACACGTGTGTTTGTTGAGGAGAGCCACATGCACGCTGCATTGAGGAGATGGCGCTTTAAAGTTTTCAGGTAGGGGAGGGTGCCAGTTGTTTGCTCTGCTTAAGCTGAACTCTTCTTTTTAAAGCAACAAAACTACAAAAAGGTATGGATGAAAAATAAAACCACTTCCGGGATCGTTTTAAGGTACAATTAACACTTTTAGTAGGGGTGAATTTGTTCAGGTACAGATTATAATTGTCTTAATTGTAAACCTGTAAGTGTTCAGAAGATAAACCATTCTCTTTGTTGAGAACATAACAGGACAACCACGAATGGGTTTAAAGCTCTTTAAGCTTTATCTCATGAGTGTGTGAAATAAAGTCTCACCTAAGGTGTGACAGAACCACAATATGCATATTTTTATAGTGTGAACATATTTTTATATTTCTGCTGACATTTTTCCTGTAAATATTGATTCTTAAAAAATATGAGCAATTCTCTTTTTTTCTTTTAGTGTTCAAAAACATCTTGTGAGCAATTGACATGGAAATGATGCTCACGCAGCTCGCATCTCAGCGTCTGTGTTTGTTGAAGCAAATTCAGACTTTTGAAGTGCATGTAAACGCTGATCAGCACAGAGCAGATAATGTGATAAGAGGTTGGGACTCTGGGTGAAGCTTTAGTGGACCATGAATGCAATTCTGCTTTTTCTACTGTAACCTGGGATGAAATAACGGGACGGTTTTTCCAAGATTAGATTCTGTGTCCTGTTAAAGTCACATGTTGAGGATTTAGTAACCGTATCCATCTCATCACACCTTTCCAAATTTGATTAGTTAATACAGTAGCTTGTCTCATGCAGGGTTTCTTTAAATTTGATGTATTAAATGATGATGTGTTCAGGGCAGTGGGGCTGTAGGCTTTATAAACTAATAACATTCTTAGGAAATCTAAGGATGTTTTTATTTTCTATCTGTTCTCTTTTTCATTTTTCTCAGGTCCAAGACATGTGTTTCAGCCAGGACAGTCGCTGGGTAGCCATTAGCACCCTCCGTGGCACCACTCACGTGTTTCCCATCAACCCTTACGGTGGTGCACCGTGTGCCCGGACACACATGTCCCCACGAGTGGTGAACCGGATGTCTCGCTTCCAGAAGAGTGCTGGCCTGGAGGAGATCGAGCAAGATCTGAACAGGGCGGCTGCGTTAGGCGGAGGAGGTGCTGGAGGTATTGGAGGAAGCAGCTGCATTCTGGGTGGAGGAGGAGGACTTGGAGGCCGATGTAGTCCCATACCTGGCTTGTCCAGCAGTCCCTCAGGGTCTCCATTGCATGGTAAGGAGCTGGAGAGATGGAAGTAATTTTGTTGTTTTTTTTTTTATTTTTTATTGTGGTATCTTGGTGAATGTCATGGTATTCTTCATACCAGAAAGACTATCAGATTATCACTTTAAGTGTTTTCACTCGCCTCAAAAATGTCTGTTCTACAAGTCTGATCATGTTTGCTTAAGATGCTACATGATAATGATGCTGAAATCTGGAATAGAAATGTTAGATGTAAGGAAAGACTCACTTTGTATGAGAGGAAAGACTATTACTTTGTATGTCTTGCATCATGGCACTGCTAACACCAATCTTTCCTACATATGTATGGGCCTCAAATTTTTATTCTGTGTATATGTGTGTATGTGTGTGTATGTATGGTTGGTTTGCAGTTCTCTTTTTTCTGTGTTGTTTTCTCTATCCCTTTCTCCTGTCTTCTTGTTTTTTTCTATCCCCTCCGGTCGTGTCCAGCAGCGCAATGAAATCTTGACGGATGATGATGTAACTAAAATATTGATTATATATTGAATATATTGATTTGGAGGACCCCCGACCACCACTGCACAACTCTTCTCTCAGTAATATGTGGGAGTAGCTACGGTAAAAAACATAGCTACTGCAAAAACAGCCTTACCTCTGACTTTGAGGTTCACTGAAGTCAGATGCGACTCCGCTGTTTAAGGTTCAACAATGCTCTAGGCATCTCTCAGGAAGGTGAAGTCATTTTAGCAGATGCTTTCCTCCAAAGCGACTTACATCTGGGATGTTGGGTTCAGTGTCTTGCCCAATGAAACTTCAGCATGTAGTCAGGGGAAGCCTGGAATTGATCTCACAACTTTCCGTTTGGCAGACGACTACTCTTCCTCCTGAGCTACAGCGTCCTAGATGGGAGAGAGCTTGAGAAAATGTTGTGGCATCCTGACAGACTGTAGCCCGACTTTGCTGTCGCCCAGGCAGCCGCTCGTCCAGTAAGATGTGTGATCATGAAAGTGACTTTGACTTGATCAGATGTAGTTTGTTAAAACTGTCAGATCATTTCTGGTAGATCATTTATACAATGCGCACTTCTCACATTCCATGTTCTGGGTTCATGTATATGTTCTGGGTATGTGTGGTTGTTGTTCAATTTATGTTTTTGATATTGTGTTTGATCACAGTTTAAATTAAGCCAATCCTCATTTTGACATTTTAATTGCACATGAGAGGCCTCTGATGGTGTGTGAACCCCACGTGCATATAATGGTTTCTACCTTGCCTGCTGTAAATAAAACTATTTTTTTTAATAATCCTTAACTGTGACATGTTATAGACTTTTTATTAAAAACCAGATAAGACTTACGACAAACTCAAAACACTTAATTTTGTTAATTTCACCTTTTACAAGATTAAATATGTCACAGCATACCTAAGTTAATTCAGTGCAGTTTTGTCCACGCGCAGCAGTGCACCTTTACTTCGGCTTTCACAACCAGTCCGTCATTAAGCGTTAAAACGTGTCCATGGTAAAAAAAAAAAAAAAAAAAAAATGTCTTCAGCTGTGTGTGTTTGTGTGTGAGTGTTTCAGCATTTCCAGTGACAGGTCATGGCGTGAGCTCTTTTCCAGGGAACCTGTTCTGTCTGCCAGAACCTTGTCTCTCTTGTTTGTCAAACACCATTGCAGGCCACTCACACTGTGTACCAAGCTGACATAGACATACACTTTGTGTCAGATGCACTGTTTAACCTCTGAGGTGTCACTCAGAGAAAAATATCACAGTTGTCATTAGTGACCAACTTCCAGGAAGGCTCCCCAGTCCCGATTGGTTGCTAAAGAAGAGGTTGGGTTGGGCTCAGGACTCGGTAAACACTTCACAGAACTGAATGACTGCTAACTAACCAGTCAGTAACTTTATATCAGACACATTGTGTGAGATTGTTTTCAACTTTCTGGATGGAAACCAGCTCAGGATCAAAGTGTAACTTTGGGCGGAACATGAAGTTGGCAAAAAAAAAAAAGAGATAGTAGCTATTGTATAACTTATTCTATGAAGAAAATGAAGGAAAAACACAATTCCATTGCCGGTCGCTCCCCTTTCCAAGAATTGAATGAGATTTCTATATATGCTTCTGTGCAGTTACTTGACAACTCAGCAGGCTTGAGAGAAAAATGTCCAGCTAAATTAAACATGGACTCTGAATATATCAGTTTTGGTTTTCATGAAGTGCTCAGATTTTTAAAGTTCACTGTTAAAAGTGTTGAAACACAACATTTTGTTGGGTATTTAGAGACACCACTTCTAAGATTTTGTATCTCATTCCTAGTTTTCTTTTTTCATCTTAGACTAGAGGTACTCTGCCTTTTTTTTATTTGGATATATTTCCACTACTGTCACGAATCAATTATTGTAATATTCATTTTACTTTCACCTATTTTAGATGGATATTATTTGCTTGCGTTTTTTTTTTATCTTACTCCTTCAGACAGTCTTGTTTATTATCTGTTTATAAACATGTACAAAGCATAAACACCATTCTTCAATTAGCAGAAATTATTAATCATTCTGAAACTGTTAGCAGCAGGGTTGTAACCACTTGGACATTGGCTGCAATCAGTGACAGAGCAATCGGATATTGAAATTGTTAGTGCACCAGACGTCCTGTAACCATAAGTTTAATCAACTTAAATGTTGCTGCTAACATTCTGAGTTCGGCAGCATGTTTTATAAACCAACGTAAGAGATTCAACTACGTCTATCATTTTTTTAGCGGTTACATTCTTTATTAACCTTCCTGGAAGCCATACCAACCACTTTAAGATCTATGCATTGCGTTCTACCTGCCATATTAGATGTAAAGTGCTGTTGGTCTGAGGCTGGAGAAGCAGAGCAGTCACTGATCTCACTCTCCTGAACCACTTGGGATGCAACTTTAAACTGAATTCTGCAGCACTTTTTTTCTGGTGAAAATGAAATGCAGTGTGGATGATGTACTCTGTGTGAAATAAAGCAGCTATGACCTTGAAATGAAATCTACTAATGTATTTTAATTTTCACATTTTAAATTTCAGATTGAACTTTGGTACATTTTGGTGTGGCATGTTTTGAAAATAAATCTTAAATGGCATGAAGAAAAATGCAGGCATGTTGCATTGTAATATGAATTACAGTACAGGATCACTTCTATACTCTATATAATTGTCTTCATCAGCTTTGCAGATTTCTGAATAATAAACTCCAGGGTTATCCCCAGTACAGTACCAGAAACAGAGTCATCCCCAGTACAGAAGTAGAACCAGTTATCCACTTTCATGGTACAAAAGCAGAACCAAAGTTATCTCCAGTACAGAACCATTACATTACATTACAGTCATTTAGTAGACACTTTTTTCCAAAGCGACTTACATCTGAGAATAAGAACAACACAAGCACTAAATCAAACAGAACCAGAACCATTGTTATCCCTAGTACAGAACCAGAACCAGAGTTATAGATGCTTTTGGTTCCAGTCGAATCCAATCTGAACTCTAATGGGCTTTTATTGCTTTACCACCTTGATCTCTTCTCCCGGGATGCAAATAATATTTTGTATACTCTTGTTCGTCCTGAAATCAGCAATCATATATTTGGTTTTGTTTGTGTTCCAACAAACAAACTTTCCACAGATTGTTCTCCTTACCCGTGACATGTCCAGGATACTAACAAAGTTCTGCTGTTTCACCTCAGTTTAGTTTTACACCAGTTGTCTTATCTCAGTCTGCACATAAAATCTTCAACCAGGTTAAAACACACTTTAGATGGGATATGCTAATTCGGCCATGTCTTTGTGAAACAAATGAAACTGCATTCCGTGAATTCGTTTTGAAACCTAATCAGTACCTCAAACTCATTCATTTTTTTTTTTTTTTTGCTAATTTTCTCACGTCAGTTGTCAGAACATTTGGAAGAAACGGTATGAATTTCTACCAGTTTTATCTCTACTCCGCTCCTGCTCTGCATCGTCTTTCCTTTCTCTTCAATTACTTTGAGTTTTGGTGTCTTATCTTATGGATTATTTTAGTTTTGGAGAATTTTATCAGTTGACTATGCTGTTAAGCCACCAATAGGATTAAGTTGGGTTGGGAGTCATTTTTTGCTTTTCCACAAGTAAAAATTGGGATGGGTATCTTAATGGCAGACCTGAACTGTCCCAATTTTTCGTTACCCTTCCATTGTGGTACCAATCTAACTAATTCAACCTAAAAGGGTGTAGTTTGACACACATTTTTTTCTTCTTAAATTGATGTTAAAAATGGCATCATAAAGCATTATTCTATGGATGTCTGAGGAGGAACAAGAAGGAGCACAAACCATTCTCCTTTATTTCTGAGATGTGTTTTGGTTATACTTGAAGGAAGGGGTTGTGCTACAATAGTGTCATGCTATTATGTAGCAGAGGTGTTATTAACTGTTGATACACCACCTCTCAGGCAAGGTTACCGTTGGCTGTGAGAACACAATGAGATTATACTTAACATACTATGGCCCTGTTTAAATGGGACTTTTAATTCCTCTTTAATTCTGAATAACAGTTAATTCCACTTTAAACAGATGAAAAGTAACCATGTAAACTCTTACTTCCAAGTGGAATTGTTCATTAATTTTAATTCCGAATAAGATGGCTGGTTTATTCTCATTTTAAGGCAGAATTGAATAATTCCTGTCTCATGTAAACCGTTAATTCCTCTCGTGGTTAATTCCAGTCATTTTGCGCATGCTTACCTTCTCCCACTGCAATGGTGCACATCCTCAGTCTTCTGCCTCCCGTCTTGCAATAACGTTTTTTTTTTTTTTTTTAAGTTCCCCTCCCGTCTTTGATAAATTCTGTCCCATCTGATTTTATTCTCCTCAGCTGCTCAAAAAGTGCAGTATACTTGTGACAAGCTAAAAAAGCTTCAAAAATTGAATAAAAGTTTAACTTAAAACTGTTTATAGTTGATTGTTTTCCAGGTAGTTGCTAAGGCTAAATACAGGAAGAGATTCGCTGTGTGATTACGTCACTTCTACCATCATGTCCGAATTAAGACAAAAGAAAAAACGTAATGCCATGTAAACCTTTTATTCGGAATTAAAATTCCATATAAACCCAAAGCTTTATGATTTTAATTGGGAATTAGTTCATTTATACTTAATGATTCATAATTAAAAGCTTCATGTAACAATACTCGATATCAGCACCTTACCTGACCTTTCTCGAATTGGACCTGCTGGTAGAAACCAAGTTTTAGAGAACTTATCTATTGCCATGGAAAATCACCATAACAACTCTTAATAGAGTCTAATGTTTTCAGAGAAATCACAAAACAAGGAAGTTGATTGTATTTAAGCATGACAACAGTGTGACCTTAGATTGGATAAAGCAGGTATAGAAGCAGGATGAATGATGTTGAGATAAAGATCAGTCAGATTTAAACAATATTATTCTGCTTAAATAAACTAATGTATTTTCATGACCATGAGGCGCACTTAAAAGTCTTACATTTTCTCCAAAATGTACGGAGCTGTGACATTAGATATTATGCAGGTAAACATGCTTGTTTTAACCAGTATGTTTTAATGTGCCAGCGCCCAAAATCCCGGTGCGGCTTTTTTATGTGTTTAAAAACAGAAAAAGCACCCTAACTTAAAATGTGCTCTATAATCCAGTGCGCCCTATGGTCGTGAAAATACCGTAATGTGTCTCTTCTTTGCTTAGTGAATCGGTGCTATTTACTGCATTTCCATTTGTCTGATCCATACATAAATAGTCCATATCATCTGCCCCCCTACCCTCTCCCTGTCCAACGGCGCCCTTGTTTCCGCCTCTTCCTGTCTTCCTTGTCTAGACCCAGACCCCTCTGTAACCTCTGTACTAAAATACACACATTCCTCCCGACTGTAAAAAATAAGCCATCAAACATTAAAAGGATCTCAGTCTTTAGAGACTTCACGGCGATGAGAGATAGAAGTGAGGGCAGAAACATCAAAGTGGGGAGGAGGAGAAAGTGAATAAGCAAAGTAATGAGGTGCAATTGTAAAAAATGAAGGAGAGATAGAATAGAGAGGATAAAGTAGGAGGGAGCTACAGATACGAAAAGGGAAAGATAAGTTTGTATAGTAGCAGTGTTGAAAGCCGGGGTCCTGGGGAGCACCATCGTAAATCATACTTTTGTTTCAAAGGAAAACATTAGGGCCACCTGTCAACAATTAGTCTTCACAGTGAAACCTAACTGAGGGTGTGTGCATAGAAGATAAAGTGTCTGCAGCAGTTATCAACTTTGTGGTCAAGTGAATCAAATTAATGTGTTGAGATATTTGAAAAAATAGTAATAAAAAAGAAAAAGGTATGACACAAGTATTTTGTAATATATTTTTGTCCAGGTTTCAATCACTGTGTTTACATGAATTAGTAATTGATAATTCAGAATTTGATAATTTCTTAAATAAAGTATTTTTCTTCTTCTTCACATAAAAATAGTCATTCCAAATTGAGGTTTACATAGAAACTCAATTATTTGCTGTCCCTTAATTCTGCTTTAAATCTTGGGTTAGGTATGAACAGAGGGTGGACGTGGTACAGTTACATATATCAGCGTACTACACTTATTTTTTTCAGATATACCATAGAAAACAATATAATAAGTACTTGTTTTGCTTAAATTTTGATTGTTTTTGAAGTACCATCTCGACAACCATACTACTTAGTTTTTCAGTAGCTGAGGACAAGCAAGATAAAAACACCAAGTACTATGTAAATATATATATGCTTTTGT
>JBAMHX010000010.1:1543077-1553646 GCA_037177515.1 Pseudomugil tenellus | reverse complement strand
CATAGAAGTGGCCCCTGCCAATCCTCCATTGCTATAAATAATCCCAGCCCGGTTCCCATGGCCCCCACCGACTCTTTTTTTGGATCTTTGCCATACATTGAAATTTTGTAGTTTTAAGACCTTCAGCTTCTACAGGCCTTTGCTAAGTGCATTTACATACTGTACAGGCGGCTCTACAAATATGGGTAGATTTTAATATTTTTCATTTAAATGTCATTTTCATGCCCTGTTTGAATGGGAGATGCTATAATGAGGCAAACAGATGGCGAGGGATTTATTTCCCCGTGATATTTGATAAGTGAGCTTTCAGGATGAAAATATAGTCCTGATCCTGCGGTCAACATAAACGGCATCAGGCCATTTTCCAAATCATTACGATAACCTGCAAAGTTCATTTGCTATGTAAAAATGATTACTGCCTTTAGGCCATGGAGGGGTGTGGATTTAGATCATTTGTATGTTTATGAGCTGCTGGTAATATTGCTTTCTATTTAGGTTTCCAATACTGTTTGCAGTTACCAGACACAGTAAGGGACACATTACACCTTCATTCAAATGTGTGTGTGTGTGTTCATACAGAAAATATTAGTCTCACTAAATTCCAATAATATTTATCTGACCAATGAAGTTTGTCAATATCAGATCCTAAAATAATTCTTTAATTTAGTGAGATGTGAAATCCAGGTATTTTGTATAAAAGCTAACTGTAATTTGCTGATATGGTGCTGATTGTTTCCCAGTTTGAGCTGCTTTCATGCCGCTGTATTAAAAAAAAAAAGAATCATTTCCTCTTTTTGCGTGAACAGATTCTAAATGTTTCCCATTTTTTACCTCCACTGCATGGTCGTGGCACGCTTGTGACAGCTGTAGCGTCTCTGCAGGACGTTATCATAGCCTGGTGCGCTGCCTCGGTTAGTCCGGTCCGATGTCAGTATTAATGCATCAGGATGTGCAAATGTGCAGCCGGCTCCTGCGTGCACACGGCTGCACCAACACACATGCACAGAGACTGAGGCAGCAGGTTTGGCCCCTAGAGTGGGGGGGTGATATCATATGCTTTTACGCTATACTTGCACAGGAGAACCCAAGCACCATCTGTCTGTGTGCGCAGCCAGCCCCTCTCTTTCTTTTTTCATGTGTGATAGAGGGAGAAGAGCATCCAGCAGCTGTATTTACACCTGTATGAGCAGATCCCTGTTGGCAGGGCAGGACAGGACCACACCAGCTGCTTAACCCAAATTCCACACCACGCTGTCTTTGTGTGCACTGTGGCGTGACACACAAACACCAACACACATGCACACCATGACCAAACCTTCGGCTTTTTTTCCTGACCGGTCCGACATCAGGAGCCCTTCCTAGAAACGGGGGTCTCCTGGAGACCACCAGTGTGCAGAAAAAGGTTGCTGTTTGTTCTCACAGGCTTTGAGTCTGTAACATCAAAGACAACCTCCGCGAGTTCATGCGGAGCTGCCTTGTCTATTAATTTGTGGGGATGTAGAGTCGGATGTTGCTCAGCATCCGTCTGATAACCCCCCTCCCCTCCCCCCGACAGACGAGGCCAGGTCAGGGAGTGGAGGAACACGGCCAAACATCTGCTAGTCCTCAAAGGCGTCCTAACTCTGACCCAGCCTCTTGTTTCCTGTTTCATCTGGCCAAGTTTGACCCAGATTAAATAAATCCCAAATTCTTTGGTAACACTACCAAGGAAAAATATTCCCCAGGAGTTCCGCTTGTCCCCGAGTTTCACAATGATGGTTTTAACTTGTGAAGATGGCTGTGGGATTTGCAAGCAGAGTAATGCATACTTATCCCATCTATACACACAGATGAATAAAAAGCCAAATGGAGAGATTGTCACATGCGAAACAAAACACCACCACTGACCAAATCCTGTTGATAACGTTTTAAAGCAAATGCAGATCAAATGCAGGCGGGGTAACAAGAAAGACGGCAGAAAGAGAACAAATGAGACCCTGTGACCTGTCACAGATGTGCTTCAGCTTACAGTAATTCGAGAGTAAGAGCCAACCTCGCGCTGAGCCATTGTCTTATGCAGCCTCACTGCAACAGAGCTAAAAAGCTGCTTTAAGGACGCCATGCCCGGCACCACATGGCAGCGGGGCTAAACCATTTGCGCAAATCACCTCGCTTCCCTGGCTTTTTAATGGCCCAGGCGGGGCGGCCATTAGGGCCAATGGGTTAAGAGATAAATGTGTGAACGATTATTCTCTGGGAGTGGGGTCGTCACCCTTGCAGGTCGATTAGACTCACTCTTTTCTTTTCCTCCTGTCACAAACACACCCACTTGCTGTTTTGCACCCGCTTTCCTCCACTGACCCGACTGGTGTCTTACTGGTGTGCTGTGTGGGGCTGGATCTGCTAATATGTCATGTATGCTTTACCTTCTCCAGTAAAAACAAACCAATTATTCCAGCACAGCATGTGAGCTCACGTCTGTGTTTCATTCAAAATGTGGTGCAATTTCAACATTTTGTTTTGTGAAGCCTGTAGAATGTTTTCTGGCTGTTCCCAGATCTACTCACACTTCCTCTCTGCCATAATCCATCTTCTCCTCTTCATTCCCTCCACGAATGTGTTCATGCACATTTCATCTGATCAATCGCTATACGTAAGCATGTTTAGAATCCTCCTGGTTTCCCCTGACGAGTGACGAGGAGATCTTTACGTTAGACATGTTGTCTGGAAAATCAGAAATCTGATTATTTAACATCTTTATGGCTGAAGGCTTAAAACTTCATCTTTAACTTAAGTTAAACTGTTCTGATCACAGTAAACACAAAACCAATCGAATCATTTATCCTGCTTTCATACGTCAGCTGGTTTAAATGGATCATATTTGGACTAATAAATATGTGTCCAAGTGAACGTAGCAAACGTCTGAGGACAGAAAGTGTCTTCTTGTGCAGAGAGGGATGAAGGTGGACAGAGGACATGTCTGACAGGGAGACACTTTATCCTGTTAACGTAACTACAAGCTGTTTTTGTTTATAAATATTATTTATAAATTGCTTATTTAATAATGAACAAATGAACATTAAATAAAAACTTTTATCAGTTATGTGCTTTTACCCAATGTGTGTGTGTTGTGGGGGTGGGTGTGTCTAAATGAGGGGGCGTAAACCCAAAGCCTATTTGACCCTTCTCACCCCACCCGTCCATCACTCTCCCTTTGGTATCCATCCATTTACCCGGCCGGGGGCCCAAAGTGGGGGGCTCAGCAGGTTCAGTAAGCTCAGCGGAGGGTAGATGGTAGAAACTATCCGACCCCCACATCCTCCCTCCGCTGCTCTTTGATAAGTGGCAGTTTACCGGGGGCCTCCATTACACCAACCAGCATGTTCATTTGTCAACTTGCGCTGTAGGACTAAGACATTCCGGGGCAAATTGTTGCTCCCCGTCTCCCGGAGGGACATTTTCCTACATATCCATGTACCAAAACTAATTGGATACTGCGTGGTATCGTTGGGAGGGCCCAGGCGGATGCGGTGAGAGTGATAAAATAAAGAAGTGCTGCAGAGTGCTTTGGTTGGCTGGGGATTGTGTTTTTCATGACCGGGGGAGGTTGGCTTGCAGGGACAGAGTTCAGTCTCATTGGACCTTTATTGCTGCAGGGAAAAGGCTTATTTACTGTAAACTGTTTATGGAGCTCTGTCACTATCTCTGGACGCGCAGAATAAACACAGGAACACACTCCCACTCCTAATGTCTTGTAAACACTAGAAACATGCACAGGCTGACAGATAGACACAAATGGGGCCTAAAAAAGACGCTACACTCTGGATGGCTCTCCGACACACACTGATAAACACACAAACTGCATACTTGTTAACATAATCGCTGTGGATACACATTTGCCCACACCCTAGCTTTCAAACAGGCATGCACATTCGCTGCACAATGCAGTGTACTAAAAAAAGAAGCTGCATGCAAACATTCTGCTTCTTGTCTCAACAATGCCTGAGCTCTGTTAGTTTTACTGGTGTCTGCAGTCGTTATACAAATTGGATAAACTCTTCATACTTGTTCACACTCTCAACAATCAGAACCGTGTTTTCTGGAGTCGGACCCATGTTTCTGCACATGTACCGGATTCCTTTCAGCGTAAAGGGAACGCATTGGGCCAGATGTGTGGGATGAATCATGAGGCTTCTCACATCCATCTTTCTGTTTCCTGCCTTTCTATGTGTTTCTCACTTTAACACACACGTCAAAAAGGATTTAATGTGAAAAGTGCGTTTGGTCAAGTGTGCTGGGGTAATAATGGTTTTTCCGTCTATCTCTGTATCCCCATCCTCTCCACCCTCCCTCTCCCCACCCTCTCATGAAGACCCTACCTCTTTGGGGCGGGATGTTTTGCCATTAAAACTCCATGGTGAGTTTTGCTTCTCCCCTTCTTGGCTCCCTCAGCAGCATGCAACTGTACACGCCACCACAGCTCACCTCCTCTTTTACTTCTCATTTGTCTCCTCGTATATTTTTCAACACGCTCCTCAGTTTGGCTAAGTCATTCCTTTGGGGGGTGGGGATTAAAAGAAGAAAAAAATCCTGAGGAGTGTTTTTATTTTCTCATCTTTGCTTGTTGTTGTCGTGTTTTTGCCCACCTCTTTGTTTTTCAGCATTTGGTGAAGGAGGGATTTTTGTGTCTGCTTTAATAAACATGGTTTTAATCTTTGTATGGAAATAGTTTCAGACTTCGTTTGTGTTACTGTGGAGTGGACGTGGTACGAATCATGGGTCAGCAGCTGGGAAATGACACTGCTGTCTTCCCAGAATGATGTCTTTGTGTAAAACACACTGTTCATTTTTTTCTTTCAGTCCAACTCAGTTTGGTTTGTGTTTGCACATACTAATCCCGTCTTTTTTGTTGTATCTGATCATTTATCCAACTCAGAATCTTTACACATCTAAACAGATTTTCTTAATAAAGAGCTAAATAAGGATTTGAAAAATATTTGGGGTGTTAACCCCTCCATGCCTTTTCTTTTTAAAATAGTGCATAATCGTGTTTTTAATAAAAACAATTTATTTATATTTATTTCTATCATTCATTCATCATAATTATTTATTAATGTAAATGTAACTTTTTCTAGTCTTTTCCTTTTTAACCCTACTCGCCTTGTTAATATTTACATTTTCTTGTTCTTACTGTAATTTTATTTTATTTTATTTTATTTTATTTTTTTTTTTTTATTTTTATTTTTTTTTTATTTTATTTATATTTTCTATACTGCTTAGTCCAATTCATGCTCACAGATAAGCTGGAGTTCATTCAGCTATTAGCAGGTGAGAAGCAGGTACTGGACAGGTCACCAGTCTATCTCATGGCCAACACAAAGATACCATTTGATTTTATATTATTGTAAATAATTGAAATGATAAAATAGTTAAATTATTAGTTGATTGATTTTTATTGTGTTCATTTTGTATAATTAATTTAGTTAATGTTTGTAATTTATTTGATTCATTTTTTCCCTTTTTCTTTTATATTGTTGTTGTTGTTGTTGTTGTTGTTGTTATTAATAATAATAATAAATATAATAATAATACTGCTATCACTATTACTTCTAATAATAATATAGTTATTACTATTTTTCAAATATGAAGTCGTTGAATTAATTAATACATTTTTTTTATTTTGTTGTAATTTTTGTATTTATTTTAATGTACTTTATTTAATTAAGTTTTATATTTATTCTGTTATTTTCTTTTCATTTCATGTTCTTTTTTTATACTTTGTTTTATTTTTATATTTTATTTTACCTCGTAAGGTAACAAAATCTTATTTTTTACGAAACCCTGGCCAGTAAAGCAACAGACAAATTTTGACCACAAGCAGTGAAATGCAGGAAAAACATAAAAAATGTAAATCTAAAACAGGGAAGTCATCGTTAGCAGGACAAGCAACTCTTTGGGACAGTTTTTAAAGCTCCAGCTGAGATCCTCTCCTGCAGATGTAAGTCAGTCTTTTAGCTGTTTGTTATTATGCTGATGCAGAAAAGTTTAAAGCTTTTTTGTCAAGTGTGAGTTTTATCGACTGTATATAGAAGAAATCATTAAAGCTCAGACAGTATTAACCTGACTTTAATGAACTGTAAGTACATGAAGGGGTTAAAATAGTGTGAACCATGGAAACCAACAGTAAAATCTAAACCTAATTCTGCATTTTGGGAGTTTGCATTCATGTAGCAGCTGCAGGACCGGACAGGATTAGATGAGTTCATTTCATTTTCAGGTTCAGTTTCAGAACTAAGCGTTAACATGGAGCATCTTCTTGTTCCAGAGATGTTTTTTGTGCAGATTCAGGTCTCCTGTCAACGCTGCCTCATGAAATCAGATGCTTACAAGCTTTCAGAAGAAGCCCCATTATGACAGAGTCACTTATGGAGAGATGATTGAGTGGCTCGGTGAAGTGAACTTTTCCCTGACCGGCTCCCTGCTCCTCAGCTCCTCCCTGTTGACTCCATTCACTTTAGAAAATGAATAGCATGTGGTGCCTTCCCCAAGTCTTGGGTTTCCTCTTTTGTTGTGGGCAGTCGCTCATACTTTTTAATTGAAACTTTTTTTTTCCATTTGCATCCATGTCCTGCTTCGTGGCGGCCCTTAGTGATTTCTGAGCGTATACTTTTCAACGGTACACATGATTAGCATTGGAATCTGGAGCCTGACAATAACCCGGCCAGTTAAAGCTGGATCGTTTCTCTACGAATGCACGCATGTGTGTTACAGCATCATTTTATCTTTTTCTATTTGTTTTCTATTCCTGAATTTTCACTTTATTTGAACTTGCTTTAAACAACTTGTTTTAAAACAGGTGGAAAAAGGTCTTTTTGTAGACACATGATGCCCATATTCCAGTGTTGACTGTGTTTCTGCCATGTTTGTCATTAGTGCTGTTTGTTCAGCAGAGCCTCAAGGCTGCCTCTTTTCCAAGAGCTGTAATAAAATAATAAATGTTATGGTGAAGGATGTGTCCTCCACATGACCGCCTTCTTTCTCTCGCTCCTTCAGTTGCTCTTTTCTTTCTTACATATAACCAGAATTTTATCCGGCTAAGAAACAGAGCAACATGCAGCTTTTTGTCACTGAGCTCCATGATATTTGTTTACTGTGAAGTAAATGGAAGTCGCCACTGGACTCCCCCCCGCCCCCCTCAGAGGCGCCTCACGTTAGCTCCGGACATAGTAATGCGAAGGGACTTTGATGGTTGATGTCGCAGATTGAATTATGCCCTTGAGGAAAAGCTATTAGCTCAGTCAAGAGTCCTCATTTGTTAAATTAAAAGTGGAAATGACATGTGAGTAGTCTTTTCAGTGAATTAAAGTTGCAAAGAAAATAGATTCTGCTCCCTGTTAAAGGCCAGTGGTACAAAAGAAATCTGGTGGGGGAGGGGGGCATCCATCTCTTCCATGTTTATTTATGTTGCATTATTGGTAACATGGTGCTGTCCTGTAGCCCCCTCACCCCGGCCTGGGGGCAAAGCTGTACATATGGAGACTTTGTCACAAGATGAGAAACATCAACACCTTAATGCCACTTCCAGTGAGATGAAGAAGACTGAAAACCCAGATGAACCCGTTTCATTGGCCGCTGATGAGACTGGAGCCGTGCTGTGATCTTCGGTTCTGTTGGTAGACTCTGTGTTCCTCTTAAGAGATGCCCAAACCCAATTCATCAGTTCTGAAACCACAGCCCGAGAAGCAGAGGTAGAACTGGCAGTTGTGGAATTAGATGCGTATACATATCGGTATGTGTGACTTTTTTTTAAATCTATATTTGCATTTTATGTGGTCGCATCTTGGTCGACAATCGGACATTAATTCCTGCAGCTCTTCTAGCGTCAGACTGGGTGGTGAAACCAGTGAATCACATCGCCTCTTGTGAGATTATTGCTATTTTTTCTGCATGATAGATGGATAGATGGATGGATGGATGGATGTACTTACTTAACCCTTTTTAGTTAATTCTTTTATCCTTTAAAACTCTACTAAATCACTACATTACAGCCACAGTGTTTATTCAGCCTCTATATTGTAAATCCACTTCTGTTTTCACCTGGAAATGTTGATGAAGCCACTTCCTGTCAAGGAGAGTTCAAATTGACAGTATTGTCCAATCAGGAGCAGCCAAAGTTTAACAAATGACCAAAAGGGAAGAAAAGTAATGATCTTGTGTGGCTGGAATAAAGGCTAGACAATGTTTCTGATGAGGTAAATAGCAGCAGAAATATGTGTAAATGAGGAAAAAAGTATAAATACGTAAATAGTTTTTGCTGTGTGATTGTTTTTATCCTGAAAGCCAAGACATGAGAGAATGATGTCCAGATGAGGTTTGGTCCCTGTTAATCTGTGTGTTATTTCTGCAAAGTTCTGTTTGTAATAAATTCTGTTTTCTGCTTCTGGTTGCTATTTATGCTGCAATATCTATTGATACATTTTACATTATTTTAGACTCAGTCTGATAAGTGAGGCTGAAAACATCACGTCTGCATGCTGACTGGGTTTAAAAAGCTTCTCTACACAGTTTTAAGGGTTGAGCATGTCAGTCAGAACTTTGTGTCATGTCAATTTTACATCCTTATTTTCACATTATTAATGTAGATTTCATGTTTTCTCAACTGGTCCTTGCACTGGGCTTGAATTGTTGGATTAAAAAACCGTAATGGTAAATCTAAGCTGTTTTGGTGTTTAAAAGAAACTGCCTCATAGCCTGTTTGTTAAAATCTCTCCTCAACTGGATGCACTGGTGGACAAACAGGCCTGAGGAAGAGCTCGGATACGAGGACAAGAGCAACCTGGACTTATCCAGTGCAATATCCTGAGTGTGACTTTATCTCCTCCTCCATGATCCTTTCACAGACCAGGCTTACTGTGGATATTTGATTATTTAGACTTCTCCTCTTGACCCAGCACCAATAAATACAAGCTATAAAACTTCTAGAGGCTTTTTTTTTTTTTTGTTCCAACATACTTCCTTTTTCCGGATCTCTCTTTCATAGTGTTGGGCAAACAAAGATATCAACGTCTCCTTGCATCCAGAGAGTAATTTATGAGGTGCTGACAGTCTGAAGGGAAGCAACAGAAAGAGAGTTCTACCAGCAGCTGCTCTTTCACCACCCAGTATTGTGAAAGTTACTTGAACTAGTGGGCACACTTTCTGCCCAGACAAGCATTTTTCCTTAATTAAACTTTTCACTTTTCTTTTTTATCGATTTCTCTTATTTAGTGTCGGTTGAAAAAGACAGGACTTTAAAGAAAATTGTCATAAAACAATCATTAGCTACTTTCATCCTGTCATATTAATAAAAAAGAAATCAGATGATGAAACATATTTTAATCATCTGATGGAAAATATGAGCCGATTGTGAATCGGATACTTCAACACGATGTTGGAACAGGAGCAACAAAAGGCTGGAAAAGAACACTGGTACAAATCAGAAACATCTGGAGGAGCATTAGATAACTAATCAAATTAATAGTTAGCAGGTCAGTAACATAACTAGGAATAGGAAGAGCATTTCCGAGAGGCAATTCTGTCCATCTCTGAAATGGAGAGATGGACAGAGCTTCACCAGTCTGAGACAAACTGGATCTAAAGATTCAGAAAAATGTTCCTCAAACTTTGAAGATTCCACCATCCACAGTGGAGAATCTGATCACATTCAGAAGACATGATTCAGAGTATCAGGAGGAATCTCTGTCTGCATGAGACAAGACTGAAAATGAAACTTTGAACCTCCAGGCATTTAAAAACACAGTTCTCTGCTGGAAATGGCTTCAAATCCTCAGCAAAACTAAAAGGTTTGGACGTTTTACATTCAATGCAAGCGATGGTCTGAACTTTGGATTGATCCTACATTTATGGAAAATGCTTCTTCTGCTTTTTTCCCCAAATTTCAATGTAGACCGAATTCTACTGGTTGCTTTCATACATAATAGCACGTTTTGAGTCTGGGCTAAGCAGCCTTCAGGGAGCACATATTACAATCATGTGTCTTCAGACCCTGAGTCCACCTCATGTCTGATCTCCTGCCACTACATTTTACTGTCCAGGTTGGTTATAAGGCTGGACAATAATACCAGATCCCGCTACTGTTGTCTGATTGCAACCATATGGGCAGCCTGTGTGCAGCTGAAAAGCCTTTCCCCGTCCCCTTCCTCTGAAGCAGCCCTGACATGCTGAATAATCCAATAACTCCCAATAAATTCCCTCCAAACTGAGACAGGACCGGAAGCTCAGACAATGTTTGTATGAGGTGCATGTTCCTTTCACTGATACTTGCTGCATTCACTGCTTACAATATCCAGTAGGCCATTTAATCCACTGCAGAGCTCTGCTATTGGCCTGATATGTATGTTAGTGAGGAGCTGCACATAAATTCCTGTAAAATCCATCTGAATCTGTGGTGTTGGCTTAATTAGGATCTGGTGTTTTTACTGCAGGGGGGGGGGGGGGGGGTTTAAAGCTTTAGTTCAGATCGGAAGGCCCACGTCTGAACCCCAGTCACGTACAGCTATCTGGGGGGGGGGTTTTTTTTTTTGAGAAGGG
>JBAMHX010000010.1:1517996-1535485 GCA_037177515.1 Pseudomugil tenellus | reverse complement strand
TATTATTATTATTATTATTATTATTATTATTATTATTATTATTATTATTATTATTATTATTATTATTATTATTTTAATAATAATAATAATAATAATTGTGCTTCAGAACCAACACTGATGTACTTTCTCTACCTCTGATTGTTGGCAGCTTCATAATATCTCTGATCACAGCGGCACATTCAGAACTTCTTCCACATCGGAGGGTCCCAAATTGTAATGGAAAACCGGTCAAGTAGAGTTGAGCTGATTGAGTGGAGTTGAGTAGAGAAGGTACTAATGGAAAAGGCCCATTAGGATGCTGTCAATCTTTCTGACATGCAGAGAATTGCCTGACTTTCCACACAGACAAGAGGAAGAAGAAACTATCCTTTGTGATGTAAACTAACATGTCTTAATGGCCTATTTCTGTTTCTCCTCCGTGATTGTGAGTTCTGTTAGAATTTGGATGGCAAACCAACCAGTTCTGTTTTCATCCTGTAAAATCTTCTGCTAGTTGTAAAGTTTTCTTGTTTAGTATATATTTTTTTGGGGGGGTGGGGGGGTGGGGTTCATCTTCTGGTAAAACGATACAAGTTGTAACTTCCAGGATTACTTTATGTTGCCAATGAACAGGTGTAACGGGCGAGCAGTCGGAACCATTTTCATCCAAATGTTGGCATTTTGTTTTCATGCTCGCTGATCAGAACTGAGATCAGAAAAATCTGGTCATCCTGATCAGAATGAAATTTAGATTGAAATGACAGTCATCAGATTAATTTACATGGTTTACATGAAGCATCTTTATTATATCCCCGAACAGAATGTTGGGAACATTATGGTTTTGCCACGTCCTCCGCAGATCCTTCATGTTAACGCGAGAACTGTTTTGAATATGCATAGATATTATAGAGAGGATTGACTGACTCCATTTTGAACGATTTATCATTTTCAGGTTGGCCACTAGGGGGCGCTCAAACCTGAAACTGTTTTGGCTATTTCTCTTAAACTATTCATCCCATTCGCCTCAAATCAAGTGTAAATGAAAGGTCATGAACATGTGTCACATAATAACGTAATACCTGAATCTTTCCATATTTGTATATGTATTTGTAGATTGAAAATTGGGGGGTATTCGGGGATATACCCTTAGCTGTCTGACGCCTCAGACGTTGTAATTTTTAGTTCTAAAAGGCCTTTTTTTCCAAACACCCGCAGAAATGTAAACATCTAATTTATTTAGAAAAACTTACAGATACTTCCTGACATCCAGAAACCACCCATAATGTTGTTACTGCTGACTTTTAAATATCAGATTCTTTAGTGAAACATATTGTCGTGTTTTTCTTCCGTGTTCAGCAATGCCCCCTGGAAGCCCGGGTCCAATCACACGTCACGAGTCCTCGGACAGCCTGGCATCGGACCACAGCGGCCAGGATGATGAGGAGTGGCTGTCTCAGGTAGCGCCGCTGACTTACACCAACATTTAACTTTCAGATAAGCAGCTATTTTTTAATCTGTGATAAGATGTCTACATGTTGGACGTTTCTGATGGGATGTTGCTTCTAGCATCTCAACAGAAACATGATTTATACAAGAGGTGTCAGAAATGGTGGTGATCGCTACATTTACACCATCAATAATTCCATTTCATACATACATACATAGGCTTTGTGTCCTCCATTCTTTTGAGAGTTTTTTTTTTTTTTTTTTTGCGTCCTCTCGGCAAAAGGAATGCTGATCTTTTACTTCTGCTGGGATACGCTGAACATTTGAAACAGAACATTAACCACTCTCAGGCATAAGTTGTTGCTAAACATTCAGCTATTTATCAGGACAAAGTTCATAAAAAGATAGTTACTCATCAGATTGTAATCAGCTTTGTTTTGTTCCCATCTGCAGGGTTTTTCTTTGTGTGATTAAACTGAATTATTTCTATTTTTATGTCATTTTTACATGTGAAAACAATTTTTTTTTTTATTTTGTAGTTGCATTTTTTTACCTTTCAACTAAAATAATAAAGACTTTATATCTGTTTTATCTTGCTAAAATATATCCGATTACATATATCCATACAGCCCACATTGTTTAAGGCATGACTGATCCAGCACACTCGGCCTAGTCTTTTCAGCTTGGCTAACCCTCATAGCACTCATCTCTGGTGTCGGCAGGTAACCCACTACATTTTCACCATCAATAATTCCAGTGCATACATAATTGATTGGCTAAAATGCAACCCACTTAGCTTGCAGAGGCTCTGGTTCGTATCTGCCATGATAGTTTGCCAGGAGCAAAACTATCCATTGCACTAACCTGCATTTTTGTACCTTCCTGTCAAACTTGCTGTGGTGATGCATTTGTCAGTGGGATGAGATGAAGCTGTAAAACTCTGTAACTACACATACCTGAGGTGATTTTTGTGGAAACTTTTGAATTCTTAGTCAATTAATGAAATACAGATCCAGGTCACATAAAGGACGTTATATAGATCAGTAAACCAGGCCAGCTTATTCTTACTGCAGGGCCTTCAGAATCTGTGGGGACAGTGGAAGATTTCAACAAAACCACTAAAATATATATATATATATTTGAAATACAATTATTTAGTAGATTTTTCTGCTTTTTACTGAAACATTGTTTGGCTTGTTTGGAGAGTACGTAAATGGAAAAACATGAATTATTTTACTAAACAAATGCACGATTATGAATCGCCTACAGTTTACAGTGTAGGAGATGCCTCTGTTCATCAGGGGCTCTGACCAGGATGGGGATGGACTGATGTTATCCTGGACAGTAACATCTGGACCCTCCATGCTGCAGAAGACCGAACCCAGTGGCAGCTGTTTGGCTCTGCGGCTGGGCGTGACATTGATGGTGTTAACTGACAAACATGCACACACACAAAGTGACAATCCCACTCTCTCCTTCTGTGGCCTAATTTGCACAGCTGTGATGGTCCTCATATGAATAAACATGCATGTGTGTGTACAGTTAATACCCATATATGTTTGAACAGAGACACTGTTTTTATTATTTCAAAGCTTTACCGAAACATAGTCAAGCTAAATTTTCTCCAGTACATATCCAAGCATTCCCTTCTGTACTGCATCTCCTGATTTCTAAAGGAAAAAAACTCAGTTTGTTCTTGAACAAGTTATTGTATCTTTAAATAAGTATTTTTTTCCCCAAAACCTCACCAGTAAAATGTTCTGGAGGTTTTTTTTCTGAAATATAAAACCATCCTTATGATGCAAAGACAAAACTACTCTGTGAGAGATAGCAGGAACAATATGAGTGGACAGATAATGGTGTGGTCTTCTCCTATGAGGTCAAAACAAGCATATGTCTGATCACTTGCCAAGAAAGCAGCAGTGGAGGATCACATGTTTGTTTATTATGATATAAATTCTGTATAATTCATAACCAAGAATGCATAAGGTACAAACTGTGTTATAAAATAACACTTCACAGTTATCATGCATCATAACTAAAAGAAGAGAAATATTCTGCAACAGCCCTGTTATCAGCTGATATTATCCAAGAAGTGCTTAAATCTCGTTCTACAGACAAACTCAAGGAACTTAATGGTGCTTTTAAAGGAGCCAGAACAGGTTAAAGGGTGTATGTCCGTTTTCAATGTTGTCCATGAGTTCCAGTCTTCAGCTAGTTGTTGCCAACTATGCGTTGTCACTTATTTTAAATACATGAGACATTTGGCCAGTTTACAATTTAGGTTTTTTTTTGCCTTTTTTACACAGATAAAAAATTACTGAAACTTCACTGATCTTTTTCCAGACATTTCAGGTTGTTCACCATGTTTTCTAAAGGTTTATTTCATCAAATGCAGATGACTTGATAATGTACTTGTGCTTGTGTGCATTAAAATAAAGGAAACAAAATTAATTTGTTTTTTATGTATTATTCTGTCATTTTAAACTGACCAACTGGTTTCTCATGCCTGATGAAGAACGAGTCCAAAGTACATGAAAGAGGCCTGTCCTCTTTTCGTGTGTGTATCTAACACAATTTAGCAGTCCGCCTAACTCTACTTGAAGAAAAACATGAGTCAGGATGTAGCTCTCTTAGCTCCACTTTATTTGATGAACCATGTACACATTTCAATATGGGGTAAAACTGCAGAAAAGAAATAAAATAGCTACTATTAGCATAGAACACATTTGTACCTCAGTACGCTGACATAACTCATGAAACAGTAATCAAAATTTAAATGGACGGTAACTGTTCATCACAAATCCTGTCTAAATAAAATACTGCTCCTAAAAATTTGCAAAAAACGCACAGAAGTTTATCTCGATGGCTTAAACAGATGGCAGATGTCAGTGGCTGAACTTCTCATGTGGCTTACTGAGAACTAAAACAAAATGGCTGACTTATTGTCACAGGTCTAAAACTGACCTTCAAAATAAAAGACTCTAAAATAAAACGAAGCACTTAAATTACAACAAATTAAAGGCAGAACAAGGTTGTATAACCTTTACCAGATTGTAGGGCAGCAACATCTGCTTCTCAGAGGTTAATGGCATTATGGTAACACACCTGAATGCAGCAGAGCAGTAAACTGATTAAACTCTCACTGATGATAATTAATTAATCATGTTTTGTTGGTTGGTAACATCTGACTGCTGCATACTATTTTCATTCTTATGGAAGCAGTCAGGATGTATTTAGTTTTCACACATTGCTTTTTCATTTGAGATATGTTTAGATGAATAATTCACAAAATGGTGTATCAGATAAAGCAAGGTTTATCATCTGAGGTTATATTTACATCATCAAGACCTTGTGAGGACTTGATGATTTTATGTATATTAGGCTTTGTTTTCATTTAACTCCTGATAATCACCTTTTATGAGACTTGTGTTTTAGTATTTGTGAAGCATTTTTTAGCTCCACAAGGAGCTGCTGAACAAACTTGGCATTAGCATGGCATTACAAATGTTGTTACGTGGAAGCAGAGTGAAACCAGCTGAGTGCTGTGAAGAGGTGAGAGATGGACCTAAGTAAAGATAATGAAAAGTGAGCAGTGAGACAGGAAGAGAGGGTAATAAGTGCTGCAGGGAATTGAACAGTCAGTTAGTGTGGGACACTAGTGAAAAGTAGGATTTTCATGAAGGAGCTGGTTGGTTGGTAGATTTAAGGCAAGGAAGGATATAAAGAATGGAAGAGACATAGATGGTTCTTTTTTTTTTTGGTTACTAACTTTAAAGCTTTCTCCCATCTTACTTTTACATTAGTGGCACTCAACTGAGGTGCCCTTGGACCACCTGCCATACCAGTGCCATTTAACTGTCCCAGTAGGCCTCAACTATCTTCATATCACTTGTGTCATTGGTAGAAACCCTCGGGATGGCATCCCATGCCACTGCTCGCGCTTTCAGCAGGCACAGGACCGTGATGACTTCTGGCATGATTATCTGTACTTTTCATTCCCAAAGCATGTAACTGACATCTGAATACTGTGGATGAACGTTGGTACCAGAATTTCCATGTTAGTTCCAACATGGATAACCCCTCAAACATGTTCACAACATCTCGGACCATCTGATAAATCAGTTGAAGTTTTTACTTTACCAACTCTTCCTATCACCTCAGAACGGTTTCTGCGCTGGAGTTCATCTCGGTAATACATGGGATGGTGGTAATCCATGCTTTTCAACTGGTAAAAACTGGAAAATATGCCAGAATGTCATTTTCTGACTCTGTTAGGCTCACAATCTTTCTGACTGACATTTTTTTTTTTCAAATCACATAATTACCCAGATAAGAAAAAATATTTTAAATTGCATTACCCATTAACTTCACATTATTTATAAACTCTCAAACATGTTACATGTAACAGCAATGTGGAGACATAGTATTTAGTGTCAGATTGACAGCTGTTCACCTTCACCAATATCACCTTGATATTGATCAATTTGTTCCCCTCAAAAAAATAAAAGATGTCATCAGGCCAGCATTTAAATCCTTCCAAAATGTTATTTATGAGCAAATACATGAAAAGTAAGCTTTATGATCACACCAGATAGAATCCATTCCAAAGTATAAGTTTCTTTTTTCTTTTTATTATCATTTCCAGGTGGAAATTGTAACGCACACAGGACCCCATCGACGCCTGTGGATGGGCCCCCAGTTTCAGTTCAAGACTATTCACCCGTCAGGCCAAACCACAGTCATTTCTTCCTCATCCTCCGTGCTTCAGTCCCAGGGCCCCTCTGATGTTCAGCAGCCACTCTTGGACTTTGACACAGATGACCTGGACCTGCACAGCCTCCGGTACTTTCAAGCTACTTAGCATAAGTTACTTTAAATTCATTTATAAGGTAGAAATGTTCTACATTTTATACAACCTTGATTACAAGCGGTGGCACATTACTATCTTCATGCTAAAGTACAGTTCCTTAGTTTGAAACATCATTAATGTTTGTTTTGGTGTGTTGACAAAAGATCCATGACTAACTTTCTTTGAACACCTACATTCATAAAAAGATGAGTAAAAAAAAAAATATTTCCTTGGCAGCCATTAGGGGCTTTATTATTGCTTATAAAGGATATAAAATGGCTGACTAAATTTGAAAAAGCTATTATTCAACATTATTTCATAGCTAAATGTTAGCTAGTAATGAAAGTTAAACTTTTGTTTTGGCCTCAATGCAGACAAATTTGCTGATTGGAACCCATGCACAGGAATTTAATATGAGTTATAAAGCAGATTTTGTGGTACTTTGTTTCTTTCAGCCATCTGAGAAACAATTTGCTGTTGATTTGAAACACAGGTCTTTAGTTAAGCTCAGGTGTTTCTCCTACAGTTTTTTTTTTTTTTTAAAAAAAACCTTAATTACTTTATGAAAATGTTAGATTCAAGTCAGAACTACAATAGATTCCAGTTAGGAAAATGTATTCCAGTTAGAGAGGCAATAGATTCTATTTAAAAATGATAATATATTCCAGTTAGATGGATTATATATATTCCAGTTAGAAGGAGATAAATTCCAAATAGATGGCTGAGAGAAGGAAATCCTGCAAGCTGTAGCAATAAGGTCCATGTTAGGCCTTGTTAATGACCACATCCTGTTCTGTTCATGTAGTATCAGAACCCGATGCTGCTTCATGCTGTGTTTACTTGGTCATATTCAATGGAGGGTAAATGTTAGCTGGTTCTGAACTCTTCTGTTTATAATCGTTCATTTTTCTTTGTAGAGAGATATTGATGCTTTTGTCCAGTAGGCTTCGGGACCCATCGCGCAGTACTTCATAGTATTTTGAGCAGATCAAGCCTACAGCAAACTTTTATATTAGTTTTGATAGAAAACATTTGTGAAAACAATTAATCATGAACATTACGATTTTAAAGAAATTTTTCACTGTATATAGTTGTTTATGTTTACAGTTAGATATACTGTTTATTTGTATTTTCTTGTTTTTAATGTGTATTTGTCTGCTCTATAGATGAAAATGAGCGTTCATGCTGTATCTGGCATTTTTACATCAAACTTTTTGTGTTAATGTTTATTAACTTGCACTATCCTGATAACAAAAACACATAATTAAATAAAATTGGATTAATAATTTGTGAAATTAAACCTGTCTGAACATTCATTTAGGTTTGTTATAGCAAAAAGTAAGTAAATGTTGTGGCTTTACTTTTTCCAAGTTTTGACTTATAAAGTTCATCATAAAGTCTCGATTACTTTTTAAAAAACATTGATGACAACGTTTTTATTCATTGCTTTCAACTGAGTGTGAACGTTTAAATGTTAACAAATCATGATGATTTTTAGTAAATGTACACAAAAGTGCTAGAAAGTTTTTATATTGTATGATACGTGTGTGCAGAATCCAGCCGGTACGTTCGGAGCCAGTTAGCATGCCCGGCTCGTCGCGGCTCATGGCTGATCGCAGAGGACCGTGTAACATCATGGACACCGGATCAGGTAGGACACATTTCGCATCTTCATCTTCCTCATTGTTCAGTTCACTTTCTTTCTTCTGCTTCAGTCCCTGTTGGTGAAACCCCATGTTTCCTTGTTTTCTTCATTCCTGTTGATATTTTTGATCAGCTCAGCTGAGAGTGATGACGTTGTCGGTGCGCATGTTATCGTCAGTGCAGGAAATCCCGATGAACAACTGCTAGCAGCTTTTTATGTGCTTGTGAGATACAACATAATATTCACTACATGGCTCAACGTTCTGGATTTGTAAAATACACACAAACTTAGAAAAAATCTTTTAAAAGAAGAAACTGTTTCTATTTCTCATATTTTCATGTTGGAGTTTTGACATCATGCAGGTCCACCTGTATGTTTCCCTCTGACAGTTTTCTCTTTCTTGTTTGTCTGTAAGCTCCATCTGTAAATGGTGTCTTGGTTTATTCTGTATTCCACCAATTCTGCTACAGCGATAGATTTATTTAACTCATTGAGGTGGTTTCCTTAGCCAAGAAGGTTTTCCTTTTGTTTACGCTGAAACCACTGTTTGGATTCTTGTGCTTTTTGTTCTGATAGGTTTGGTCTAACTTAGATTTCATTACGTTTTGGGTGTGATCTGGAAGAAATAGTGTTCGCAGGCATTGTAAAAAAAATTCTTTACCACAGTGACGTAGAGCAATAAAATGTTATTTTACGCAACATTGTTAATACCGTACATAACATCATTATTTTTTACGTATCCAAATGGTTAGAAAATGTTAAATGTAGGTTTTACCCCTCATTTACAATATGATAATATTCTAGTGAATAAATAATAGGACTATTATTTATACCGTGTACTAACATATTGGGTCAGACTTACAACTACCGAAGGAGAAAGGTGGATTGGCGGTCCCAATCCTCAGAGTCTGCTATTATGCAGCATAAATCAGGGCTGTAGAATGCTGGTGTAATGAGAACTATGTAGCCAAGTTAAATGCTATTGAAAGTAAGTTTGGGTTTGGGGGATACCAGATCCTACAACCATTAGGGGAAGGAGAATTGTATAAGATAGAAGAAACACAGTTAGGCCTTTTCACTAAATTTACCTTAAATATTCAGAGTATAACAATAATACAATACAAGCTAGAAGGAGAGACAAAGATACCCAGATGGTTAAAACATGATCCTAAATTCCAGCCATGAAGATAAAATATTGGTTTTAAGATGTGGGTCCGAAAAGGCATCGTAGCAAAGTGGAAATGCAGAGCTTTCATAATTCAAAATACAACTTTGGTATAGAAAGAATGGACTGTTTCAGATATTTACAGGCTAGGGATTGTTATATATGGGCTATAAAAGTAGGTAAAACCAGAATGGAGTAATTAAGATACTAATCGATGCATGTAAAGGGACCGGGATGTCAGAACTACAAACTCTGTTGGAGAGTAGGAGGAATTCAACACTGTAAAAGAAAAGTGGGGAAGAGAATTGTACGTAGAAATGATAATGGTTGAATGGTGTAACCTGGGCAAGGTGCAACATTCAAGCACTGGAGCAAGAGTGTGGCGAGAGTTTAGCTGGAAGAAAATCGTTCCCCACCTACAAAGAACAGAGGAGGAAATATTTCACATAGATAGATTTCCACACATGCTGAAGTTACAGGAGGGGAATGGTGATTCAAAGTGGGGGGAATGGCTAGAAACCCCACAGATTCAAAGATTAAGGGATTTTATTTGAGATTAGGCCAATGGTATATGTATTTGTAATAGATGGGATTCCCATGTCGCGATGTTGATTTATTTTATTTATGACTCTTCCTGATGTTGACTTGTTTGTTTATTTAATTAGATATTTTAGTGATATTGTGATATGACTTTCCCCTACAGGACACATACGCTTGTAAACAGTTTAATAAAAAGTGTTTTAAAACAAATTATATTATAGTATAAAAATGTAATAGATTGTTAGAAAGATTAAAAAAAAACCATTCAGTACATAAATAGTGTTATTTTGCAGAACGTCTACACCTAGCATATCCAGTGTTTATTCCCAGTCTCCCAAATAACACTAGTCTGTTCATAGATTCATCTTGTTTAACTGTTAAAATTACAAGAAAAAAAACAAGGTTTAATAAATACCTGACTATTAATATAATTTTTTTAAAAATTCTAAATCATCATGATCATCGTTAAACGAATAGTGTCTACATATAAAATGAGTGTAAAATGAGGTGGAAATGAACTGCTTGGTGGAGGTCTGCGCTCTCCAAATCCTTTTTATTTTCTTCCTTACCAATAAAAATAAACAAGCAAATAGTTATTCTCTAACAGTGATACTGTGTTTTTCCAAAAAGTTCAAATATCCAAGCCAGGGGAATTTATTCCTGCAGTACATGTACAAGTTACAAGCATCACAGTGAGGTAAAGGAAGCATTAAAAAGAAACTTTTAAAACATATCAAAGAAATGAAATCGAGGAAATTAAATTGAAGTTAAAGTGTGAGAAATGAACAGTTGTTTTTAAAAAAGTAACAAATAAAAAAGTTGTACTTGGTTGGAAATCATTCTCCACCTCTGGGTTTGCTCATACTGATAAATCTCTGTTATGTCTTTATTATCTTTTTCTATTAGCTCAAATATTTCTAAGAAATGTAAAAACAACATTTAAGAAACTTTATTTAGGTACTTTGCTGAAGTTGTAGTGGTGGTAAAGGCCCAGCTAGTTATTTACTGTAATGCTTTGTACCAGCTCTGAACTCCAACACATGTATATAAATACTGTGTTTCCTGTTAAAATGTGTCCTCGCGGCCGGCTGCCATGCAGACTGGTGGATGTAGGATTGGAATTTTACTGCATTTCTTCCTGTTGCGTGTATAAAAACACACAAAGTCTCCGAGCCTTTTGACAGGATTGATCTGGTTCTGGGACTTTGATTGTATGGCTTGTTTAATCTGGTTATGATGTTTGGCTTATCCAGTCACACTAAAGAGGATTTCCTCCTGGAAATATGTCTTTTACCCTCCAACTCTAATGCTGTTATCTTGAAAGTGTGTGTATGCAGGGCTGAGTGTGTGGTGTGTTTGTAGGGTTTTTGTAAGGATAAGTGGTAGTTATATGGTCATGGTTAGGTTTAAGGTGAGGATTAGGGTTAGGTGGTTAAAGGCAGGGTGTGTGTGTGTGTGTGTGTGTGTGTAATCATCCTGGCATGTCCAGCTACTGCAGGTGAGGAAATCACCACTTATTGCGTGACATGACATCCTGTTGCCTTGTTACTGATAAAGGAGATATTATCTGCTGTCATGTGACAACTTCAGTCATCTGATCTGCCCTCATGCTGACACATGCTGCTGCCTTCCCCTGTCAGGTGTCAAAAATACTTGTACACATCTGATACTGTCTTTTCCTGTTCAGCCCTTCTGTCTGTCTCTGCCAAATACTTGTTTTTGTTTGTCTTACTGATGTGGGACGGAGTCAGAATTTTATCCCAGCTGTTTGTCACTTTTACTGGTCTCATCCTGGCATGTGCTGTTGTTTCCCCACCACCTCCATCTGTCTTCTTCCATCTGCCCAGTATAGTAGAAATGCTTCCTGCGTCAGCTTCTTTGCTGTTTCTCTGACAAAAGGACAGAGACAGGCCAGAGATGAAGGTGATACTTATCAGTGTGTGTGCATGAGCAAAGGGAGGGTCCTGTGTTGCGTCCTGCCACTGCCGTGGCGCCACCTCTTATCACACATGCATCACTTTAGTCTCACCCTGAATGCGTGTGTGGCACAGAAAGCATAATGCAGAAAACACTTAATACATTCTCACTTATTTTGTGTGTGAAAGCATCTCCGCATGTTTTAATGGAGGTTTGCGAAGATGCAGGTTCAGCGAGCACAGCGATGACAACCGCAGCTTTGTTGCCTTTGAAGCCGTCTGTAGAGTTTTAAAAAATCTGTATTTATTTAAAACCATTTGATTTAATGATATGGAGTCAGAGTTGGGGAGGAAGTCATCTTTAAACCCAAATAAAAGCTTAAATGAACAAAATCAAGCAGCTGAAGAAAAATGCATTTTCAGCTTTATAGCTCAGATTTCAAATTCACCAGATTTTACAAATAAGTCTTAAACTACATGTACAACGTATTTTATGTTCAGCACAGAAATAGTTACAAAGAGGTAAAAATCTAATTAAAATATAATTAAATAAGAATATTTAAAAGTACATTTTTTTCTTTTTTTCTATTTTATCATATTTGTCATGTATGAAACATTCAGTATATTTTAGAAATGATAAATATAGTTAATCTTATAATAAATCAGAATCAGAAGCCTTTATTGTCATTGTACAAGTACAGTGAAATTCTAGCAGGTTAAAAGTAGTGGTACCCCTGAAAAAATAAATAAGAAATATAAGTATAATAAAAATATGTACAAACAGCCTAACTAAAATATAAGTAGGAATAATAAATTAAAATAAATGAATACCATTTGAGTAATATATAATGAACTGGCATAGTGGGGTGGAGCTAGATATGCAACATAGTTGGTATTGCACACAGTTGTACATATTACACATGGAAACAGTATTGTGGAGTCCAGCTGAATGATGCAGTATAATGAGGTATATCTGTGGACGGTTAGAAGCTATGTGTAATTAGTGGATGTATATTAACATTATATACAAGTATGTTCTAGTGCTATTGATGTTAGAGACGTGTTCGGATCTGAAAAGCTGAGCAGCCACGGTGTTGGAAGTGTTTGTTTCCCTCTGAGGCCATAAAACTGCAGTGAGTCACTTACAGTCAGTCCGTCTCCCCCGTGTCTGCTCCCATCTTATCTCAGCCCATACACTCTGCTTATCTCTGCCTTCCCCAAGGTGACGGGACGCCGTCTGCATGGGACACACGCGCACCGCTCACACACGCTGTGTTGTACAGTGTTTCCAAGTTGTGACTTCTTGACTCAGCAGATGTGTCTTCATGGAGCGGACGGATGAGCTCAACATCGATGCTACTGTGTTACTTTCCACTAACCGGATCGATGCCTAACTGTTATCAGTAGCCCTAATCTGCACCCTCAGGCTTCATGTGGAGTGTGTGTTTGTGTGTTTGGCTGTGCAGGAGCAACCTCAATCAAAGCTAGACTACACAGTGACATACAGCGAGAAAGAAAGAAAAGGAGACAGACCTGAAAGAAAGATAACAAACCAAGACTGAAAGAGGATTTAATCTTATGTGTGTGTGTGTTTGTGTTTGTGTGTGAACACACATTACTGTGTTGTGTTTTGACTCTGCATATAAAACCCGCCCAGCTCCACAACAGGAAACAACAGTATGTCTGTGGCATCAGCCGTTTTCTTGTTTATATTGTTGTCGTCTTCGGCGTGTGCGTACAGAAGTCCTTTTCTTTGACGCCACGTCTCTTGCTTGCTGTTTGTCTCCATCCGTGATTTATCTGTGAGGATGAATCAGTGATAGTGTGCTAACTGGCATCAGAGCAGAGCCTGCAGGACCAGATGAAGCTAACTTATCTCAGGGCAGCGAGCAGACGCCACACAGCTTCTGGACTTTAACGCCACTGTGTTTGTGTGCACTTCTGCGCTCATAGGCATCGTTAACGTCCCGTCGTTAGCAAGAAAATGCCGACATTTTGCACCTTCTTTCAGAAGCTGTGAATGAAATGCTTTTACTTAATTCCTGCGTTTGTTTTCTGTATGTCACGTGAGCTGACATGTATACTTATGCTGTATGTTCACCCTGGAGGAATCAGTCTGGAGTGTGTCAGTCCATTAGCAACATCCTGTAAAGCAGTGAGTTAATCAGTGTTGGATCAGCAGCTATCAGCCATTAGCCACATCCACCACACATTATCACAGCTCAGTTACCACCACTATGTGCCTGTGTGTGTGCACTGGGGGTGTCGGATTCCCATGGAAATCTTACCAACATGTCCTTCTAGTGCTCAGCACTTCCCACTGTTTAGAAATGAAGTTTAAAAATAGTGAATTGTTGGCATCTAATGTAATCGCCAGTCATTATTGGTATTATCTGCAAACTAACCTGATGCTGTCTTACAGCAACACACAATCTGGATGAAGACGCAGCGCGATTTTCTAACATACAGAAAACAAAAAATCATGGCAGCATTAGAGAGAGGAACTGGGAAAAATAAAGGTTTCTGTAGACCGGGGGAAGGTTTTAAATGTTTCGTTGCCTTAACACACCTGATTAAATAGATCCAAACACTTATCCACTTCTGCTCCGTTATTCATTCATTTAAATTCATTTCAATATGATAGTTTTATTTTATACATTCATCCATCCATTTCTCATCCGCTTCATCCAGTTTAAGGTTTCAGGTAGCTGGAGCTTATCCCAGCAGTCACTGGGCGACACCCTGGACTGTCTGCCAGTCCATCACAGAGCAATATTTTATAGATTGTTGTGTATAAATTTTTACCTGCTGTTTACTGTAACATCATTTAGGAACAGCAGATATAATTTATGCCAAGTTTACAATCATGTTTTAGGATAATTTAACTTTCATGAGAATAACTCTTTATTTTATCATAAAAACACAGAAGGAAAACAAAGCAGTAACACATGTTGTTTAGCTTTTCCATCATGATCTGATCACACGATTCAGACTTGATCTCACACAGAAATAATGATTTTAAGGATCTTTATGATTAACTAATTATGGCAATTAATCCCATCATTATTTTTTTATGTTTGACCAGTTTCACACTTTAAGTATTTCTACAAAAATATCATCTTTTCTGAAATGAATGAAATAAAGAGAAGCTTGGAGAAAATTATGACCCTTTTATTACCAACTTTTCTGTTTGTGCGTGTGTATTTGTGGATGCACCTGTTAGCTGTTAGCATCAGCAACAAAGTGTTCGTTGTCCTGACCCGCCACCTCTTTACCAGCATCAGCACCACCCTGAGGCGACAACGGGGCTTTCCGCGCTGTCATTGTTCAGAGGCAGCAGCAGGAAGAAAGGTACAGCCATTAATGACCCAAGAAGAGGACAAGAATAGGTTTCCTTCAGCTCCCAACGCACACACAAATACACACTTTGCTTGCCATCATACCCTTCCTCTTCTCTCCTTTCCTTCATACCTGATCAGCTATTTAAAAGACGAGGCACCTGTGCAGTAGTATTCTTCTCTTTTTTCTTTTTTCTGATACACACATACCCCAGTAACCTATACCCCACAATTACCTCCCAGACTCATAAAGGGCCCTTGTATTTTTGTGCTGTGGCAGTCACTCTGACAACAGCGAGCTCGCAGGCCAGAGAGATGCCTTGCCATCTGATCTCTTCCTTAAAGCCAAATACCCCTCATTTCCAGGGAAGCCCCCCAACCAATACACATGCTTTCTGTCTCCCCCCAGCTTTCTTCTACAGATTTTATTTATCAATAGGCACCTTTGTCACCTTGCCGCCTCTCTGCGCTTCCACCCATCCTGCCCAGCGCCTCGGGGTGTGTTCGGTGACCCGTTGGCTGGTGACAGGCCACAACAGGCGATCATCGCTGCTGCTTTTTGTTTTTGTCATCACCAGAAATCAGACTAAAGGAAATACTGAGCTGTTATCAGGAGAAGAAAAAGAAGGAGGGAAATGATATGCTAGGAAAATAAGCCGAGTGAAGACAGGCAGCATTTAGGGATGATTTACCCTCCAGGCTTCCAACCCTTTCACAATATTATATAAAGTTTAACCTCTAAAAGTAAAGGTTTTTTGTGTTAATTTAGCATTTTAGAGCCTTTATCGCCTGTAAAACTGGAACCAGAGTAAAATGATAGCCAGATAGCTTATGGGTTATGGATTCATTCATATTGGATATTCAAATAGATTCAGTTTCATTTATACACTAAATGACAACAAAGTCCACTCAACACACTTATCCAAGTCTTCTTTCTGGAACGTTTTGGTGCGAAAAGGACAGAAAAAAGCATCAAGCAGCAGCATGATTCTAATCCACGGATCCTCGAATAACAACCATGTCAGATGTTTCTACATGGAGAGTAAAGACAGCCCAGTCCATCATGGGACATTTCCCAGTGCCTCATAGGACATCTCCCAGTGACAAAGTAGAAGAGTGTAATCCGACTACATAATTCAGAGTTTTTATATGTCGCTGTTCTTCTAATCATTTGGAGCTGAAGTCAGAATGTGTTATTTTGCTGTTCCTTAGAGAGCGGCCCGGCTTTTACTCGCACGTACTTGTTTTACACGACTGATACAGAATGTGTGATAACTTGTTCGATGTTTTGTTTTTTGTTCTTCATTTTCCATCCTCTGTCCCTCTCTGAGATTTCATTTTCCGTGTGAGAGGCTTTGCGGACTAAAGTGTAGGGATGGTTGAGCCACATGCAGCGATTTAGCGTCTGAGTGACGGAGAGAGATCAGGGTGTGACATGGATTGTTATGGGTGAGTGCTGATCAGGTTTTTGTGCTCCTCTTATCTCTTTTTGTGTGTGTATGTTGTGCTGCTGCACTTTTAATCTAGGAGAGATGAATGCCCTGCAGCATTAGAGCTATACTGCAAGTGCATGTGTGCCTGTGCATCCATGTGAGTGTGTGTGCACAGTGCCAGAGGGTAGTGAAGACTGAGCAGCTGCTCTTCATAGTGACTGAGTGGACACCAATGTGTCGGGCATCTGCCTTGCATTCGCCCTACCGCCTACCCACTAGAGTGTGTATATGTGTGAAAGTGAGGGAAGCCGTGTTGGTGTGTTTATCCTTACTATCAGTCTCACTCTGTCAGAATTATCAGTGTGGAGGAAGATATGGAAGCAAAGGAGTTTTTACAATTGCGAAAAAGAAGTAGTTGATGTGTGTGTGTGTGTAGGTGTGTGTGTGTTACCAGCTGCTGAAGCAGAGGAAGATGACTTCATGTCCATCTTTATTGAGAAAACAATCCGACAGACACGTAAGGCTCACTAAAGTGTTGCAGAGTAATACTGCGCGATATTGAGATGTGTTGGGGGGGTGGGGGGGTTCTGGGTTCCATTGATGCCACCATTTCATTCCCATGACCTCAATCTGTGATGGGCGTTCATCCAGACTGCCCATCCTGCCATATGCTATCCTTACCATGACTGAAGGTGGAACCGCTCAACACAAGAACTTCTAAAGTTTGAGGCGAAACAAGTAGAAGTTACTTAAAATTATCTTTACTGTCCATCATGGGTCAGATGTCGTGGTTAAACACCCTGTCAGACATACGTACATGTTGGTGTGAATCAGTTTATAACCACCGATTACTGGTTCGGAAACTAGAAATCCTGTCCGACCAGTTACCAGAGCAGCAGAATTTAGTGAGCACAGTTCATATGCTCTAAATCTACATGTAGATCCAAAAACATGGCAGGACTTTTGCTTTCTGGACCAGGAATTTCCTCCTCTGATAACCACCAAACACCAGCTTTGCTTGTTTCTTACTTGTTTTTTTGCACAATGTGCTTCAGATCAGCAAAAAAAAAAAAAAAAAAAAAAAAAAAAAAAAAAAACTTTTCTTTGTTTTCACTCCAAAGGAAAAAAAAGTGTAAAACCCAAACACCCGAAATTCGTTGTCTCTTTGGCCTGAA
>JBAMHX010000010.1:1439343-1452391 GCA_037177515.1 Pseudomugil tenellus | reverse complement strand
CCCCCCCCCCCCCCCCCCCCCCCCCCCCCCCTTTCCCCTCTGTTGACAAGACTGCAACAGCAGCGAAAGGCTTTCTGGGGGAGGTGGCGTGCTAAAGTTTTCAGGTAGGGGCAGGTGGACTCTCCACCGTGCTGCGTTCGAGGCATTTGCTCTGCCTAAGCCGCACCCATCTTCTAAGCTTGGATAAAAAACAACGGTAATACAGAGATTGTTTTAAGGTACAGGTAACACTAATAGAAAGTTAAAAGCTCATTAAAGTATATTTTGCATAACATAGGACCTTTAATGAAGACTTTGCTTTTAAAGAATGACAAAACGTAAAGGTCTATGTTTCTGACTAATTGTAATGGTGACATTTATGATGACTATTCCTGGCACAGAGGCTGCAGGATAACATTTCAATACTTTTACAGATTTTTCTTAAAGTTTTGGCAACAAGTTTATTCACAGTCATTTCAGGTTGTAACTAAGTGCTGCTTTTTCAAAGCAAATATCTTATTTTCAACTTGAAAAACATGATTTACACCACAGGGAGAAAACTTTTCAACTGGAACTGCCAGGTGATTTCTGAACAATTGGACCACCCAACTTACAAAGACCAAGTGTAACTTTTTCTTTTAATTAAACTGTAATTCAGGAGGCTTTCAAAACCAAAACTCCTCAGACACCCTGTGTAGCAGAGTTCACATTTTTCTGTGTACAAGTTGGCGTTGTACTCTCCCAATTTGAACGATTACTCTGCCCTTTGTAATCAGCTCCAACAATTATAACCTTGTAGTACGCCTCTGATTACTGTCCGCGTGTATTTTGGACTGTTCTGGGAACACAGAAAGAAAGAAATCTGGTCCCAGCAGAACTTTAGGTTACACACATTTACAGTAACCCCGTCTGTGTGTGTTTATGTGTGGGTTGCTTTCTTTTGAAGTGTTCATTCCCTCCAAATTACAGTGCTGCCATAATAAAGTATTACCATGCGATACTGAAGCACAAAGTGGAGAGGCATGAACTGGACACTTCAGGTCAGATTTAAGAGGGGATGTCCAAGCCAACATGCATCTGTACAGTCTAACATTCAGTTATTTGTGTTTTTCATAATTACATGTAGTAAAAAATGATATTTTTGCACAATAAATCCCCATTGCTTGAATTGGTGTTTGTGTGTGTAACAGTGAGTATGACCGAAAGGACGCCAGTTGCGTGAGCATTCTCCGAGTTGTACATCTACATGTGTGCATCTAGAGCTCAGTTTGAGCTCACAGACAAGTGTGGAAGTGTGAGCGTCTTTGGCTGCAGGCTGTGTTGGCCTCACCTACAGCCTCCCCAACCCTCTGAATGTTGTATGAGCCCCGGATGCTTTGTTCATAATGCATCAACACAAGTACGCCATCAAATGATATACATACAGCACTGGCACCTGCAACTCCTTCACTAACAAGCATCCAATCCATTTTTTATCGACACATGCGGCACGGTAGCTATTTAAGGACAAGACAAGAGACAGAAGAAATTTGTTGTCTTTTGTTGTTTCGTTTTTTTTTTCATGTTTTTGTTTTACTCCACTGCTGGTAACCCCAATGTCCCTCTTATATAAAAGCATTGCTGTTTATTTTAAGCTGATCGTTTTATGCCTGCAATGGCTCAAACAATGATTTACTCTGATATAGAGGTTTTACTGATTCATAAATACTTTGGATATGCTAGTAAATACTTATTTGATTATTTTCATGTTGTCCATAAATCGTCAGAAAGTTACTGAATGTTTCAAAGTTGCATGTTTTTCTCAAGATTCTACTTTATAAACAGTACAGAAGCTGCACTTTTTAAGATTTTTAGGGATCTTTTTTTAGGATAAGCAAGATCTCACTGCTTTAGATACAGTTTAGGGTACAGTTGTAATATCTCCACTTACGCAAAATATTGCAGTCATATTATACAAGTAGAAGTAACTGTGTTAAGCTTTCTCCTCCTCACTAGCTTCAGTCTTCCTTGGAGTTCCCCAGGGGTTTGTCTTGGTTGTAATTTATTTTTCTCTTCATGTGCTTCCTAAAGTATGTGTTCGGCAGAAGACTTCTAGTTATTCTAGTTATAAGTTCAGCTCAAGACACATCTTTTTAGCTTAGCTTTTAATGAGTATTTATTCTTTTAGTTGTACTCATTTATTTCTCCATTTTAGGCACTTTTACTTCTTTTAACCTGGTTTACAGTTATTGAATTTCCGGTGTTCCCTATGAGGAGTCTCTGCACCGGGAGCTGGGGTTGGCTGTGGCTGCTGGGTTCTGGCTCGTTGGTCCTGGAGTCTGGTTTTGACCTCTTTTCTGGACGGCGAGCTGGTGTGGCTGCAGGTGACCTTCTGCACCTGGTGCAGACAATTTCTCTTATGATGATGTCTCAGCTTGTCTATATGTACCTAGCCTAATGTAGCCTATTATTTATTTAATTATTAAATAGTTGTTTTCACTTTTCATTCACGTGGTTGTTGTATGTGTGTGTTTGTGCTTGTGTGTAGTTTATGGCAGGGGTTATTTATAAACATGCAGATTTGTTTTTAATGACTAATGTTTTAAATTCTACTGTAAAGCACTTAGAATGACAGTACTTGTTTGAAAAGCGCTTTATAAATAAAGTTTGATTGATTGATTGATTGATTGATTGATTGATTGATTGATTGATTGATTGATTGATTGATTTCAGAAATTAATGCAGCTCTTATCCATGTTAAGCAGATAGTACTCAGGTTTACATTCTTTTGATTCATAAAATCCAAACTTTTAATGGCCACGTTCTGTTTTATTAATTTGTTTTTTATTCAACTTGTTCAGTTCTTATACTGTGTGATTACAAAACACTTCTGTGATGGTGAGGATGGTCGACAATAATGATGTAAAACAGAAATATCAACAGAGATTTTTATCTTTTAACCAGTCAAATGTTTGGACACACTTTCCTATTGGATTTAATGGTAAAATTTGTCCAAACTTTTGACGTGTCGTGTACATAAATTGAAAAAATCCTGCAGCCACTATAGATAAAAAAAGAAAACCAACTTTGTCAATCTGAATAGAGTAATTTTCATGATAAACTTCTGCTTGTTCAGACAATCTTTCCACTAAATGATATGATGTTGAAATAAATGTCTATTCTTAGTGAAATAAAAAACGTGTCTTCTAGGCAACTCTGTAGGACATTTTTTTGTGCCTACCTATGTCAAAATCAGCCTTGGTACAGCACTTTAGTCTGACCTGTTTTATTTAAACATATGAATAAACTTGACTAGGTAAAAGTACCAAGTCTGAGTTTGAGGCCGATATCGTGCACACAGCTCCATCCTTATAACTCCTGCTGCTATTAGCTATCATCATCTATCTAGTTTTTACATCATAGCTGTTGTGCTAACAGCAGTGTGACCAAGAACCCTTCAGCAAGTCTCTCCTGCAAAGCAGAGTCTGCTAAATGAAAACCATTCCCCGTGCTCGCAGAGCTGTGCTCAGGGACAGGAGCAGTGGGGTCAGCAGCTGGTGGAGGATATGGCAAATGTTTATGAAAAAATGCTTTCTCAAGCCCACCGAAAACACACACTTGGGGCGGGAAAGACAAGCCTCAGCCCCTGAACAGCCAACAGCTGGGAAGGGTTGGGAGTTGCCTGAAGGCTGGTAAGTCACCCCTCCTCCTCGGTCCAGATGGGGGAGGTTAGGCTGAGGCTAGCAGCAGCCCACTCCAACTGCCCCCTCTTTCTCCCCTCCACTTCCCAAACTTCCCATTCCCATTAAGGAGAGGCTGAAGATTGCAGAGGAAGGGAAAGGAGGAAGAAAAGCAAAAGAGCATGACTGCTCTGTTTTTCACCCCGAGCCCTCCCCTCCATCCTCAGCCTAATCAAATAAAGCAGGAAGCTTCCGAGACGGAAGAGGAGTGTTTATTGATATTTGTGTGAGCTCCTTCACCTTCTGCCCTGTTCCTGCTGTTTATTTTCTGTTCACCACTTCTAAAAATTTTGATATTGTCAATGTTTTTGCCTCATATACCATACTCTGCAAAATGTTTAAAAACTGCCGTGGCAGAAAAGCTTATTTTTCTCTCTGTTTCTTACTACATACTATTATCTTAAATTGAGCCAGAGGGAAATCCCACAGCATGCCGACATTTATTGTAAAATGGCTTCGACCAGACAGTTTATAGTAATAAGAGGGTGTCGTATGAAATGAAATGACCTGAAATAAGAATTGATGACCCTCTCCATTTATGCACCAGACATAAAGGCACACATGTAACTTGTAATCGTGCTGAGAAAATTCTTCATAGAATATTGTGTTACATCTGCCTAAATTGTTCAAGTGGCATCTTTAAGTAGAAAATAAAATTGACTCAGACACGGAAACTGTGTTGGGGACTTTTTGTGGGCATCATTCAGCATAAAGGTGGACTGATTCAGGAGGTTTTACATTAGGTAAACCTCTCCTCACAAGAGCACAAAAACCTGTAAGTGCAATGGGACTCGACTAACCAATACTGACATAATAAACATTGCGGTGGATGTATAAAGTGTGCTGAACCTGAGCCAGACCTGTCAGGTCCTATGTTCAAACATGAACCTTGAATTTAGCAAGCTTCAGATTTTTATAAGGTGATGTAAACGTCAAGAGTAACTGTTATGTAGATTTATTGGTATAAGAATCATTTGCAGAGATATTCGAAGGAAGAATTATTCATTTTAAAGCATAATGTCGAGAACTTTTATTCTTTTTACACAGTTGGACCAGATTGGAAAACCAGGGTTGGGTATCAGTTCTGCGATACCAGTAGATCCAGTAGTTATCTCTTGGGCGAGCCCTGAACGTTTTGAAAACTCTTGGCTTCAGCGAGACGATCTGGTGTTTGTTGCTCTGCTGAGACATCGCTCTGACCAACAAAGGAAACTTTTTTCTTCAACTGCCACTGTGAAGGCTGTCTTGCTTTTTTCAATGGTCCTTTTGTTGGAGGTTATTCAGAGGCGACAGCTTGATTTCCCCTCAAGCCATCCATATGTGTTATTGTGTGTGTGTGTGTCTGTGTGTGTGTTGCTCTCTGACATATCACTTGTCATGTCATTGTGTGTTGTATGTTTGTGAGCATTGTGCAGTAATTCAAGCCTACCTGCACCCTGTGGGCTCTATGCTGACGGCTCCCCGCAGATTGGAGCTCACGACCTTTATGGTTCCACGGCAGATCAATGTTCTGGGGGGTGTTACATCTCTCTATCCAACCAACGACTTTACATCCACACTAAGGTAAACATTTCTTTGTGCCTGAAGAGTTTTACCATTTTCATCTTGATGGTCAAAATTAAACATTCAAATTCACATTTTTTCATGTTTAAATAAAAACTAAAGAATGAATTATGCCAACTAATGCGGTTCGATTTGTCAGCGCTGATGAACAGTCGCTTGATTAGATACAGCCTGTCAGAAAGGAAATACTTCAAGTATAAATCAAGTATAAATATGAGCATGAGATTACTGCAGAATAGTCAGGTGCAAGATATTTGTAATTAATCTGGAATGCAGTAACATTTATGGTTATCTCGCCCTAAAAGAAAAATTTGGGTTGGTTGCCCATTTTATCTAGAAATAATTAAATAAGGAATTGCTAATCTCATATAATTGCTTGAGGTTTAACTGTTTTGATTTGGATGCAAATGCTTGGTAGAGCCTTTTAGCTTAGTTTCTCCTTGTTATGTTGCTATGCAACATGTTAGCAGTGCTGCTTCCTGGTGTCTACCAACCTCACAGCAGATATCTTGTGTTGTATCTTGTGTCCCTGCTTTACACTCCCATCAAGAAGTGGCTAAACAGGGTTTTTCATAATAGTTATTTTATAGAAAGCGCTATAGAAAATTAATAAATAAAAAGTATCAAATTATTTGATTAAGAATGTTTTGTTTTAGCAAGCAGATGAGTTACAGGAGTTAAATAACAACACAAATAGTTTTACATTGCTATTGTTCTAGTATCCTTCCAACTTTGCATTTGACTCATATGATGCTGTCATTTATTATGTTCATTCCTGGAGCCGTTGCCCTGAGGCTGAAAACCGCACTTTCTATAAATTACCTATACTTAAAACAAAAACTGTACGCGTGAGGTCCATTTGTTTGACTTTTTTTTCTTAATTATTTGAGGTATTTAGTGTGCTCGAGTGGAGAAGGATTTTTGAGGGTTTTTTATATTTTTTTTCAAAATGTAAACTGTGATTGTGTCAAAACCGTAAAAGGTATGGCAATGTCCTTTGAGATGGTCAAAGTTAGGTTTTCTTCCCATTGAACCTTTGAATGGTGTTTCTAGGTCAAAGCATTGCTGAGCTGTGAGTCTCCAAAGAGTGCTGGGTTTTGAGACTTTTTGGCAGCTCTTTGGCCAAAATTTCATTCCTTTCAATGACTGGAAAATTCAGTTTTTTGCGAATTACATAAAGACCATAAGACTTTTGTAGCGACAAAGTCATAGTACACCATGCCTGATTGAGACGCAGGTTTTGATATAATTTTTGTGGGGGAAGAGTCGAAACTGGGGGAAGAGATGCGCCGAAAATCGAGACGAACGGGAGAAGATTAATAAGCGGACTATATGCAAACGAATAGTAAGATGTGTGCCTGAACGTCTGAAGAGATCTCGGAGAAGAGCAGGGACAAAGACAATGTTGGATTATCAGTCTTAAGGGGAGATCTCAGGAAAGAAGACAATGTTGTAATAGCTGTTGCTGGGTTAGGGTGGAGTGGTGGTTACTGAAAAAACATGCCACACTTTAGTCAAGCTTTTTTGAGACGTGAAATGTCAGTAACGTGGTGGATTAACACAATTCAATCCAATCCAACTTTCGTTATGGCGCAGTTTAAAATTAGCTGCGGTGGACCAGTGTTTTACAGGATGATTATGCAGAAAATAGAATGACTTAAACAAGACATTGAAATATTACATATTATAACCTCAGCGTCTCAATAAATCTCAAAAGGAATGGTCAGAATTTAGCAATCAATGCAATAAAAAAGGTCAGTCTAAAAACGTAACATCCAGAAATAATATTAATCACTTCTGCTCAAAGTTTTATCAGAATGTTTGAGAGTTCCTGAGCTAACAAGCAAACAAACCATACAAAGATTATTACTGGAGGCGAAATGAAGGGGATAGTACACACATGTCCATGTCCGGACCTGCTCACAAATTTTCTGTAGAAAACCATTTGTAAGATGTAATGTGAGGTAATGGAGGTTTGGTCTGACAGAGGTTAGCGGTGAAAGGTCAGAGCTGTGTTGTTGGTGACGCCATGTCCTGTAGTCATTAAACTGGGTTGTCACATGTGTTTGTGTGTCCACAGTCGGAGCTGCAAAGCCTTTCAGGCTGTCATTAAAAACACAAAAGCCTCTGTTTGCTTCTGTACAGAAACTCAGACATTTCCAAAGCGAGGGGGGGAAGGGAAGAAAAAAAAAAAAAAAAAAAAAAAAAAAAAAAAAAAAAAAAAAAACATGTCAATTTAACAGATGATTAAACTAAAACTTTATTTGTTATTTTAAATGTATTAGCTAATTTTCCTTCCTTGTAAAGTTCATTTGTGACCCATTGCAGAACCTCTGCAATACACAACCATGGTAAGTTTATAGTTAGCAACAGGTCATATTTCAGACAAGTGACATCTTAAACAATAACAGCTAAATGGGGATATATAAAGATTAAACATTAATAATAAATGAGCAGCAAAAAAGTCCTTAGATTGAAACAGTGAGTGTTTTTACTAAACATTTAATCATAAACATGAATGAGGTGATGTCTAATAAAACCACGCAGGCAGAACAACCACATCAACACAACTTTTAGAGTATCTGATGTGTTAGCATGATGTTTTGTTTTCTTTGCAGATGAAGCTGAGCTCATTATTTCGTTAACGTTTGAACCAGACGCCATGAGGAGTTTTTAACCAAACAGAGACAGATTTCCAGCCTGTAATTCTGGTGCCTTAACCAATGAGAGAGCATAAATGAAAGGAGTGTGTAAAAGTAAAACCAAAGAGGGTAAAAATGAGGTTCCCTGGCTATGCACGCCGTTTGCTCTTCCACCACCTGCAACTCAAACTGGAAACACTGATATGCAGAACAACATTAATTCGTGTTCCAAAGAGAATTAATTTGTGCACAAAGAGAAAACTGATGTGATCAAATTATTATCAAATGATGGTGAGACTTAGTTTGATCAATGAAAATATCATTTTAAAATGATATAAGATGGAGTAATAAGATGAAATTTGAATTTTGGTTCTAAGAAAATCCATTTGCCCCCAAAAGTCAAATATATTTTGAAGTTAAGATAAAGACTTCAGGATTTCTGAGTAGGTCTGATTAATACTACGGTGGAGACTATAAAGCATGTCTTTTTCATGACTGACACTAAAACAACTGCAAACTTCACCACTTTGTCAGCAGATTCCTTAGAAATGCAAGATAAAGCCTGAGCTCAGTACTTTCACAGCTTCAGTGAATAAAAACGAGACGTCACCAGCTGCTTAAAACAATTCAAGATGGAAGAAATGTGGTTTTACTCTCCACCATTCATTTGTTATGAGATGGAGATTTTCTACACAACAGATGGGAGAAAATGTGACATGTTCTTACCAAAAAGGATAAATTGTTACACTGAAGTAGCTGATGATGCTAAATAATTTAAATGATCAGCAGATAAAAAGTTAAAAGGACATTCTTACAATAGTGTGAATTATCATTATAATGATACTTTTATACAAGAAAAACACAAGTTTGACTGACAACGGAAAACAGCGTTGATTTCACCAGCTAAAACACACAATTACAGGGATGCAATTCCTTCAGGTCTCCCTTTCAGTACACATCTGACAGCACTGAATCTTGTGCAGTGCAGTTCAGCCGGTGTCTGCAGAGACAGCCCTCTGCTGGTCGCATCCAGTGGGGTTCACACTTAGATCTAACATGTCAAAGCTGCACATACGAGTGCAAAATGTAAACGCTGAGCATAATTATAGCACGAAATACACAGTGGCTCAACTGTTTATGCAAAATCTTCAGTTTAGTTGGATTTAAAATTCATTGAAACTATAAATTCTCATACAATAGGCTTATTTTTAATGTTGATGGAAATGATGGACATGTAAATGACAGCAGCCGTATGACTTTCTTATTTATGTTTTTCTATAGTTAAATTTTACTATTACAAGTTTAAATTAAAGCTGACTTTTTAAATCTAAAAGGGTAAAAGTATTCCATATTTAGACCTAAACAGACAATTAAACATAAAAAAATTAAAATAAATGTATGCAAACTGGTGAAAATGACTCTACTGACATTTGGATCATGATTATTCCTATTCATTGTCAGGACACTTGGAATTATTCTGGTCCATAATAACAAACTTTCCAGTTTAAATGAAGATATAACAGATTGAATGTTTCTGTGTGAGTGTGTAGTTGATACCTAATGACTTGTTAAAGAATAAATCGGATCTTTGCAACTTGCGCAAATTTATTCTACAGTGAGATCCTACCTCAGGGGGTCCATTGGGGGAAAACGCTTCTGTTGACAGCCCACTCATGTCTTTATATCCACGATGTTCTGTCCTATAAGCAGTTAGAAAAAAAAGCGCAAGCGCGTGCACACTGCGCGGGACCGCGGTGCGAAAAGCTGGGTGAAAAGTTGCGGGGTCTCCAGCGGGGACCGAGCGGTGGATGCTTGGTTTAATGTCGGCCTCTGAACTTCACAACCTTCTTGGTTCAGATGGCACCGGGCGGACTCGGTGTCCGTGCGGCCCTAGTGTCCATATTGCGCCGCAGGAGAACTAAACACACCGTGCACGCTCAGTGCGCTGTGGTGCAACAAAACTCAGCTGCAAGAAAAAAAGCGCTTTGCTGAACAAATCAGTATCTCGATGTTTTTTTTATTTTTGGAGACTTTTCTGCTGTGTGAACAGGAATTTGAATACATCCTCTCTGCGCATTATTGTGCAACATTTCACTTACATGATGAGTAGTTTCCACTTCTAACGGTCTGTAACTCATCCTGATTGTTTTTCTGCTCAAGTTGGAGACAAGATCACGGCCACCCACCTCACGCCAAAGTCCTCCTGCTGCTACAAAGACCTCTGGTAAAAGAACATCTGAGGGTGTCCTGGAGTGTTTGGTATTGAGGCAATAACAGACTTTTTAGGTCCAAACTATGCAAAACATTTTGGCACGTGCTGTCCGTGTCCAAGCTAAGAAGCAACTTTTTTCCAGAACATTGTCACAAGTTTAATGTTGTGACTGTTCAGTTTTTATTATCACACAAATGTCAAGTCAGTTACTGAAACCCTGAATTATAAACACGCATTTCAGCATCAAAACACTTTTATTCCAAAGAAATGTTTTTTTTTTCAAAGGATGCAAATCATTTCTAAGGTGAGCCTGTTTATAAAGACGTTGGTTTTATTGCTCTTTTTTGTGTTCTTACAATGTTTTACAGTTAAAGCTGTGAAGATGCTTTCAGGACAAAAAAGCAAACTCAGAGCTTAAGTATAGTGGAATAAATCCACCACATAAGGCTAACCTGCAGCATTTAAGGCGGTTTCAACCTGTTTGACACATTTAAACCTGCGAAAGACAAAAGGGCAAAGTAAAACATCCTCCAGACGTGCAGTCTTACTGGCATTTGCTCTGCAGAACAATGTGACAGTTCTGTCATATGGGCTGGTTTGCACTGCAGACACTGGATTTCTGAAAGCTCAAAAGCATTGTTCAGAAACAAAAGTAGACTAGGAAGAACTCTTATCGGGGCAACAACCTGAAACAAACCCAACTCAAAATCATTTACGTATAATAATTCCTGAAATGAGCAAAAAGGTCCTGCAGCGAATTCAGATCTTAATCTGACTTAAACCTTTGCACACAGAAAGATAGAGAATCAACAATAACTCAGATAACATCTGGAACCTCACATCTCAGGAAGTGCAACGTGTCACCAAGCTCATCTCCAACTGCTTCAACATGACAATGAGTTTGCTGAACTCCAACAGCCTCCACCGTCCCCACAGACCATATCTGAGATGTTCTGGAACAGCAGTGTGTGCAGGTGACAACTGTGTGATGCTATCAGGTCCATGAGGAGCTAAATTACCAAGGTGCACCTGATAAAATGGGTACCGTGTAACTAACTGATCGGAAAAAAAATCACACATCTTAGAGTGTTTTGTGAATCACTTATCAATTTCTACTCCTTCATCCACAAATAAAAGAGTAAATTTTTATGCTAATCTCTTATATTAATTCAAACTTTAGGTCTACAGCTTTCATGATCATCTCCTGATCGGTTATTCAGGGAAATTGTTTGGAGCTTTATACAGTTAAAATGTTTCTGTTTGATGTTGAAACAGAATTTGGTCTCTCTTTACTGGTGTGAATCCCAAATTTATAACCTGGGATTTGAGCAGATTTAAAATATTCACTGTTTTAGTCATGCTCTTTTATTGCCTGAAAATGAAGCAAAAGTTTGCTTAGCTATTCAAAAAAATTTGCTTTTATTTAATCAATTATTCACAATTTAAAACTGTAGTGTTTAATCTTCTTATATAAATTTTCTACATATTTTTTATTTAAATAAACTAGATAAAAATTAGATCAATGATTATCCCTGGGAAAATAACTAGGTATAAATGTTCCATGTTGACAAAGATGTGAGATCTTTGCAGTTTGATCGGATGACCAGCAGAGAGCAGAGGAGGACCGGAGGTTTCAATTAACGATGGAGTAAAAGCATTGAGTCAGATATTTCTCTGCACTACATCCAACACTGTGAAACACAGGAGGGGAAAAAACCTTCCAGAGCATCTGAGGAAGCAAGAAAACACAAAAGAAGCAAAAGAAGATAGTGTCGAAATAATGGAGGAATCTCTTCCAACAAGCATAAATATCAGTATAACATCAGAATTGTGTCGAATCAAGAGAACTTAAAGCATTCGGGGTTTTGTCATAACACTTCAGTTCAGCACAAATCAACACTGCATCATTTTCTTTGTGTTTCAAATATATGAGTAACTAAAACTGGTGAGAATCTTTACAGGACATATGATGCAGAAAGATGCTGAATCCGCTCTCATGTGTCCATCCAGAAACAGGATTTCCGTCTCTTCTGATTCACCTGCAAGAATGTGGAGCTAACACGGTTATGACATAAGCAAGCCTTTGTTTTTCTAAATCTGCATTATGCATGCTTGGATTGAATCCCTCTCACACACACAGTTCAGGGTTGCATTATACTGCGATGCATGAAGAAGGCTTTTACAGGTGTGTATGTGTGTGTTTGGCTGCCCCTATATGTATGTGCATGAGTTCTGAGGTCTTATGCTAACCTTTCGCTGCAGTCGTCAGGTTTCTCAGGACAAATTTAAAGAGATGTTGAAGGATTAGTTTGAACAGAACAGTCACGTGTGCAGTTCTTTCAACAATACCTGCATGTTATAGATGCAGGTATTATGAGAAATGAAGTATGGTGATGAAATTCCTTCAATTTGAGAACATAGTTTCTCATAATACACATTCTGTTGTTATTCATTTGATCTCAGTAGGTTTATTCTGTCATAAATTTGAACAAGAAGTACTCAGATGTTTTCCCAAGTTAATATATTGATGTCATCTTGTAAAAATTAGAGTTAGGGAAATTTTCTTAGCTGTGAGTTTACTCAGGAAATGTAAAGCCCATTGGTTGACTATCTCAAATTCAAAATTATTTATTTATAAATACATTTTTATAGTATAAAGCAACACAACATACTTCACATAGATAAAAAAAAAACAAAAACAAATAAAATAAAAATAAAACAAAGCTTTTAAAAATATTCTTTCTTTTAACTACTACTAATCCATTCATGTCCCAACTAAACTGTTGGTGGATTTAATATCTAGATTCAACCTGCGAAGATTAGCATGAAATCCTGGAAAATAATTCACCTGTGGATAAACTCCATCCATCCATCCATCCATCCATCCATCCATCCATCCATCCATCCATCCATCCATCCATCCATCCATCCAT
>JBAMHX010000010.1:1425051-1439243 GCA_037177515.1 Pseudomugil tenellus | reverse complement strand
CCTTTTCATCTGACTGATATGCCCCCCCCTCCCCCTCCCCAAATCACACACACACACACACACACACACACAGACACTTACCCTTCTAGTATTTGGTAAAGAAGGGAAACATGTTTTGCGATTTGGACATCACTTCGTATTACCTAGAACCAGCCTCCCTTTAACCCCAGCTGTGTGTGTCACTTTTGAGCACACACACTCAGGTGTAACTTTAGCCCTTTGGTCTTCTCTCTAAGCCTGCCTGCTTTCCTCCAATACCTTCATCTATTAACATATGTAAGAGCAGCAAGGTCTCACGTTTAACGAGAGGAGCCAGGCTGCCCTGTGAGTTCATTAGCCGTCAGCCGTGTTGAATTAGAAACCGTGCAGCCCTGGACTTTCTCACTCTGCCATTCAATCTGCTGCTCGCAGACACACCAAACCTTCTGCAAGTAGTCCTCCACTTGTCTGGCCAAGTCTACATGCATTAAGAGATATTGTCATTATTTTCTAAAGCACATCTGACATTGTTAAAGTTATTATAAAAGTTGAGTTTAATTTAATGCATTTTTGAATTTCTGTAACAGTCTTTATAATATTACACCGTTAGCATTATTGTGCTTTTATGCCAGATACTGTTCAACATTCTAGTTTATTGTGTGTGCATTTTAAAGGTTTAATGTCAGAAGAACCATGACATAATTTCATGCTTTTGGAAAACGGAATTGTGTCAGTTGTAGAAGTTTTCTGTGTGAGAGTTCAGGCCATCTAAATTGCTCACATACTGTCTCTGATTATTTTCATATTAGATGCTGGTTCAGATATAGGCTACTGTTTCATCGTTAAGACTCAAAAGTTTAATTAAATATCTAGACTGAAATCATGAGATCCGGTGTTGGCAAGGACAGGCCGGTAAATAAGACAAAATCTTAATTAATGCCCATTATCATTTGGGATTGTTTCCAAAACCTCTCAAAAATGTTATTTTTTTGTTTTTAAAAAAAGAGGAAAAGAAAACCAAAACAATGGGTGATACTGTATCCTTCATGTGAAGACCATGTCACTGATAGAGGATTGCTTGACCTAACATTCTTATGGAGCACTCTAATCACCATGAGTCTGGATGCTGTCATAGTTATCCTGTTACCTGCATTTAGCTTGTTGAAAGGAAAAACTGGGATATCCCAACTTAATAGATGTGATAAAAACAAGCTTTTTTTTTCTTCTTAACCAACCATTGGGAGAGATTTAAAGGTATCCTGTCACTTCCTGGTTTCTGCTTTTAACTATCTTTACAAGTCAAAGACACTTGTTGACTCAATTCTTCTATGATGTTTGCAAGCAAAACCACTTTAAGTTTTAAAATCTATTTGTTTTGGTTGTCGTTTTCTACCTTTTTTAATTCAACAATTCAACATCACTATAGGGGAATATAGTCTTGTGTCTTTGAGTGAAGAGTGTCCTAGTGTTACAGTGTTAATGTCCTGTTACTATGGTCCATCTACATTCCTGCACTCACCCAGAGTCAACAGCGGTGTGAAGTGACCAAAATTACAAGCAGCCAAAATGAGTTTAATCTGCTGGGAATCTTGACTCTTCCTGCTTAACGATCTATGCTATTACATGTGGTGTGCCTCAAGGCTCAATTTGAGGTCCTATGCTTTTTAATTTATACATGATACCACTAGGAAATGTCATCAAGAGGCTTGGTATCACTTTCCACAGCCATGCAGATGATACGCAGCTGTACATATCCATGTCGCATGAGGAGATAGGACAGGATAGGACCGATTGATAACCTTTTTAATTGCATTTTGGATATTCAATCCTGGATGGCAGAACATTTTTTACAGCTCAACCAGGACAAGACTGATGTTTTAATTATTGGTCTTAAAGCTCAGTGAAACAAACTGCTTTCAAAACTACAAACACTCAATACATCAAAAAAGGTAAAGAATTTGGGTAAAAATTTGAATTGCGTATAATATCAGTCAAAAGTTTGGACACATTTTCCCATGGGATTTTATGGGAAAGTGTTTCCAAACTTTTGACCGGTAACATACAAAGTATCTGGGAGAGTGTGCATGTACCTGTGCATGTGTATGCATGTGTATTACTGGGAAAGACATTAGGGTAGGGGGTTAAATGTGTAAGGCGCTTTGTGCTAAGTTTGATTTGAATTGATTTGATATACTGAAATCCTCTCATGCACTATACTGAAATCTTCTCTTATATCCTCTCTCGTATACCATACTGACATCTTCACTCATACATTATACTACAATCCCTTTTCATACAATATACTAGAATTATTTTTTTTTATTTTCTCATTCTTAATTTCACTTGAAAAGGAAGTTTCTGGATCATGTTCCAGTATGGCTTCTTTTTTGCGTAATGGAGCTTTAACCTGTATTTGTGGATTTCAGGGTGAACTGTTTACACAGACAGAGATTTCTGGAAGTCTTCCTAAGTCCATGCAGTGATTTCCAGGAGAGAATCATGTCTGCATATATCACCAGCTTCCAGCCTTGTCCCATGCATACAGAGATTCCTCCTGATTCTCAGAATCTGCTGACATTCTACACTGTAGATGGTGGGATCTTCAAAGTCCAAGGAACCTTTTTCTGAAATTATTCAACAGGTTTTAGATCCAGTTTGTCTTAGATTAGTGAAGCTCTGTGCATCTTTCCATCTGAGAGACTCTGCCTCTCTGAAATGCTCCTTTTATACCCTCTCATGTTACTGACCTTTTTACTATTAATCTAATTAGTTATCAAATCCTACTCCAGATGTTTCTGATTTGTAACAATTATTTTCCACCCTTTTGTTGCTCCTGTTCAGGCTTTTTACAGATGTGTTGTGGCATTAGATTCACAACCAACTCATATTTTCCATTAGATTATAAAATGTCTCAGTTTAATCATCTAATATGTTGTTTATCTTCTACTGGGAAGGAAATGTTATTTGATGAGATTTAGTAATAGTTGCATTTTGTTTATTTACATTTTACACAGACACCCAACGTGTTTTGAAATTGAGAGGTGCACAAAATTTAGCCAATGAAGCAAAGTTGTCTTTACTTGTGATGCATAAAATCAGCACTATAACATTTATGTTGTATTTTGGATCATTTTCTGAAGTATTTGAGTTTTTCCTGAGCCAACAATCTTCAAAGGTGCCTGTCAGAGTTGTTTACACTTGCTCATTGTGATAAGTAATCTAACAAACTGCCAAACATGTGCTTGTTGGTAAAACAGGTAAATTTAAATATTACAGTAATTAAGTCAGTAAATGTTTTAGGTGATATAATTAAGCCATAATCAGGTTAAAAACGTAATGGTCTGAGTGCATAGCCTAACAAACCAAGTAAATGAAATCACTCCATGAGCCGTTAAGGCAAACCTTATATGTTGTGTTTTTCTGCGAGGAATTTCTGTAGTGTCATTCAAGGCATGTCTGTGTGTGTGCTCTGTTAGCTCTGAGAATCAGGCTGTAAACAGACACCTTTGAGCAGCTGGGCATTTGGATCCAGCACAACTCCCTCACAGAGACCAGAGGAACTGTTGACCTCTGCACACACAACAATGTATGCATGCACTAACAAGCAGAACATCACCACACACAAACATCCATAAACACACACAGCACAAAGTCACAAACACATTTTTTCTGAGGTCCCACAGGAGACAGACACTGCCGTGTTTACTGGCTCGCCGGAAACTTTCACAGGAAGCAGCGATAGACCAGCGAGTCGCATTTGCGCTTGCTCTCTCCTCTTTTGTGTGTGTGTGTTTCTTTCAGCCATTTCTACATCAACACTTAGGTCCGTTTATTTGTCCGAAGCAACAACTCAGCAAGTTTTATTGCTCTCCAAATCTAAATCAGGAGGAGGCGTAGGGGATACATTTCCGGATGAACACGCCAGTGAACACACTCAGGAGAATGTAAACCGGGCCTGGAGCATAAGTGATAACAAATAAGAGATGTGCTCTAGCTGTGAGCTGTACACTCCAAATGTTTTTGTTTTCACTCTGAAAGACACAGAGGAGTCTAGCTGGAGCTTCAGGCCGGAAAACACTCCAGAAGCTTCTAAACACTGTTGTCCACTCTGGCTCTCTCTCTCCAGCCTGCTTGCATGTCCTGGCTTTCACACACTTCTTTTTTTCCTTATGCTGAGGATGATTCCCTGGGTCTGAATATCCACTCTGAATAGACCAGGAAGAATAAGAATTTACCAGGCAGGGGAACAAATAATCACCCTAAAAAGGTTTTGTTTAGTAAATTCAACCTCTGCAGTCACATAGTTTGCTCTAAGATTACAAGAAATGTCAAAAATACATGATAATGGTCGGATTTTAGATATTACAATTGTTCTACTAGAACAATCCAGTTGCAGCTGATTGAAATAAAAACATAACAAAGCGTATCTATACAAACAAATTATTGCTTTAAATTTCCTCCAGATCTCCGACATCCTCAAGTCCTATCACTTTTAGTGTCTCTGGAAACTGTAATGGAAATTGTAAATTGTAATAGATATCTTACCCTTTAGGTGATCTACAGAGGTTTTCTTATATTTATATCCCAACCAGGAGGTTTACAGTCCATCCACAACATGTAGTGTTTATTCAAAAACTGTAAAATGATCCATGATAACATCTTTATTTATTACATTTCTGTGATAAAAAAAATATTACTATTACTACTATGTTTCTAAGATATCTCCATTTTCACATGGAATTGATGCTGAAGCCACTTCCCGTCAAGGACAGCTCAAGTAGTCAGTAATGGCCAATCAGGAGCAGCCAAATGATCTGTTCTTTGCATGTTCTCTCTTTTCATAAAGTCTTATTTCTCTTGTTGTTGTGCTTCTGATGGTTATCTGATGTGTTTTCTTCAGGTTTGGATGTCTGGTTTTCTGTTTGGGTTGAGATTGCGAAATTGTCTTTATTGTTTTATCTCTCTTGCGTCGTTATCTAATTTTCTCTTTAGTTTATGTTCCTTCAGTTCAACAATAAACAAATAAAGTAATATAAAATAATACTTAAGTATCAGTATGTTCAATTGAAACCAACACAAAGTTTTTAAAGCTTTGTTTGCTTTTTATGATCGGCTTGGTTGTTCAGCACAACCAAGCCGATCATAATGCTGGACAGGACAAGTGAAAATTCCTTTAAGGATGATTTTCAATTTCATTTGGTCATAACTCTTAAACAAAGTAACTATTACCCTTGTATTTACCATTAAAATTTTATTTATTTTTTGTCTTCTCTTTTAGCAGAATTACTTTCAGACAGATAAAGCATTATGAAATAGCTTTTTTCTCTGGTTGATTTGTCCTTTCATCCCAACACTGTAAAAAAGTTAGCTTTACTGTAAAATAAAAATTGCCAAATTGTTCCTTCAAAAAATACAATTTTGCATTTTACTAGAGTGACTTTAATGAACATGAATGATGTGAGTCTGTAGAAGTGAAATAAAGATAAATGTGAGTTTGATGTAAGTTCAGGAGTTGGTGGAAGAAACTTTTTATTTCCAGCCTAGATGGTGGTTCTAGTCCAGTTTCCTTAAAGGAAGGGATGAAATTGTTGCTACTTTGCAGCAGAAACTTGGTTGGATGAACTAATGTCCCTGAAGGCAGCATGAAGTTGGTGTAGACATTATTTTAGCTACAATATCAGGTCAGCAACTTCTCTGTTGGATAACTGCTTTAAACAGGGTTGAGCAGGAACATGTAGTCACATGTCCCCAATATTTATTAAAAATCCATCATCATCATGACCGTTTTCACAGCTGAACTGTATTTTATGTCTAGAACATGTTATCTAGACACTGAAACTTTGGTGGAAGATGGATTATTGAAGATATGGATAAATATGAAGAAATTTTTCTGAGAACTGGTTTCTTCCCAGTATCAGATCTGGAGCTGGAGATCTTTAAAAGACATGATGTTTTGTTATTATTATTGTTACGATTATTATTATTATTATTTTATTATTGTTAGTATCACTAAATAACTTATGTTCATCATAACGGAGACAAGAGCAAAAAAGATGAGACACTTTGCAACATTTTATGTTATAAAACAAACAAAACATTGTTTTTACTGAAAACTTAAGAAACGTTTTAGTGTCATCTGATCTAATGATTAACGACATAAATTAAATAATAAGAAAGTACTGGACAATTTGATCTGTTACAAGGCTCCCAAAGTAAAACTATAAGTGTTAAAGTTGCATGTAGTCAACTATCTGTAATGTTTTGCTAACAGGAGTGAACAGGATTAATCACTATTTTTTTATTAACACATCTTGTTTACATTCTTCAACCTAAATACATTAATTATTTTCAGCCTTTTCACTCCAATGTTAACCTGTACGATTAATCATGTATGATCAATATTACCAACTTTATTAAAACAGAGTTAAATCCTCTGAAATTAAACCATGTTGTATTTTACAGCGAACAGCGTTAATGCTTCTACTCTCAGACAGGAAGAAATATCCGGAGGAAGGGAAGCTGATACTAAATTATATCACATGGCCTGATTTGTTACCTTGAGTTAAGCTTTTTTGCTGCTCACGGATCCCAGAGGTTTTCCTATCGGAATACTGAAGCCATCCCAGCTGGAAGGATCACAGAGCCTGAGCCAGAACCAGAACTGGCCACAAAATTGGACGTCATCTAACAATAGTTTCACTGATCCATTTTGGGTTTCTAGTAGGTTTAGGTTATTCCATTTTCTGCATAAACTTCACTTGATTATCATGAAAATGTTAAAAGTAAAATATTTTTTTCTCTTCAAGAAAGCAAAACCAATCTGCTGATAGTATTTTCTCATGTGGTAATCTTTAGTTGTGCTTGCTGCCTAATATTGTATTGAAAAAAAGCTTTAAATGTCTTAGAAAAAATCTTTCTTGATTTGAAAATTATGTCTCATGGTAGCTGGACAGCTACAGATGCGGGTTAAAACCATGCATTGTAACCACTTTCTCTAGACCATTTTATATCACAGCTCATTTCCAGTTATTCTCCATTCTAAATGTTTTTACTATACATATTTCTTTCCTCTTTGTGTTTGTAATCCATCACATTGCACAATGAAGATGATCTTATCTAAGTGTTAATAGACAGACTAACCACTTTTCTGTGTAGTCTCCAGCTTGGACCTGCTGGACAGTAAATATTTGGACACTGAAGTTGAAACAGCCCTGTTGCACAGTAAAGAGGGCCTTGAACTCTCCACTATTCCCACATCGGGTTTCAGAGACCGAGCCATAAGACATCCAACTGGCCAACACACATTAATGAACACACCCATGTAAATATTAGATGTCCTATTCATCAACTTAGTGTCCTCACATTTATCAGGCTGCAACATTTACTCTTTTTAAGCCTTTTTATCTTCATTTTCTAACTTGAGTTTGTTCATGGTATTTCCTAAAGAAAGAAAAGTTATTTCATTTGCAGCCATTTTTCACTAAAAGGGAATTATTATGAAAAAGTCCCTTTGATAGTTATATCGTCTTCTGCCGCTTATCCGGGTTCAGGTTGCGGGGGCAGCAGCCTGAGAAGGGATGCCCAGACTTCCCTCACCTCATCAACCAACTCATCAGTAGGGATGTCCGGGCAGCATGTCCGGGGTCTTCTTCTGCAAGGACGGGCCCAGAACATCTGACCAGGGAGGTGCCAGGAGGCATCCTAACCAAATGCCCAAGACATCTCATCTGGCTCCTGTCGATGTGGCGAAGCAGCGACTCTACTCTGAGTCCATCCCGAATGACCGAGCTTCTCATCCCATCTCTATGAGAGGTGCTGCTTCATACTCGACTGTGAATCGCTGGAGTAACAGCTGGAGATCATGACCAGAAGAAGCCTGCAGAACCATCATCTGCAAAAAGCAGAGAACTAATTCTGACGTCAACAAACAGGATCCGCTTAACTAATCGGTTGTGTCTTTAAATTCTGTCCATTTAAGTTATAAATAGAATCGGTGAATCAGTGAAATAGAATTTCACTTACAGATGGCAATGATGACCAAGCTCTGACACCGGTCATACAGGTACCAGAAAACCTGTAGAAAGGGGTCTAGTACCCCATACTCCCAGAGCAACTTCACGGGAGTACCAGAGGGACACAGTCAAACACCTTCTCCAAGTCCACAAAACACATGTCGACTGGTTGGGTGAACTCCCATGCCCCCTCTCGGACCCGGAAGAGGGTATAGATCTGGTCTGCTGTTCCATGGCCAGGACAAAAACCACACTGCTGCTCCTCTAAAGTTCAAATATACGATGGACCCTCCTTTCCAGGACCCCGCAATAGGCTGTTACCAGGGAGGCTGAGGAGTGTGATCCCCCTTTAGTTGGAGCACAACCTCCGATCTCACTCTTAGTAGAGGGGGACCACCACCCCATCTACCATTCAAGGGGCACTGTCCCCTACGTCCATGCGATGCTGTAGAAGCAATTCAGCCAGGACAGACCTGCAGCATCCAGAACCTTAAGAACCTTAAGTATTCCCCCCACTGACCTTTAACATCTTGAGTTGAAGTCAGCAGCCCCCCATGCCCATCGTAGACAGTGTTGACAGACTACTGCTTCCGCCTCCTTAACCTGGTCCACCATTCGGTGGACCAGCTTTTCCTTTAAGCCGTCGTTCTCCATGGCCTCACCAAACTTCTCCAATGCCCAAGTTTTTGTCTTGGCAACCGCCAAAGCCACATTCTACTTAGCCTGTCAAAACCTTTCAGCTGCTTCCAGAGAGCTGCAGGCCAAGAAGACCTCTTCTTCAGCTTGATGGCATCCCTCACTGCCAATGTCCACCAACGAGTTCTGGGATTACCACCACAACAGACAAAAACTACCTTATGGCCACAGCTCCGGTAACAATAGAGGCATGAAACACAGCCCACTCAGACTCAGAAATAGGAAATGTTTCTCTCTTGTGGAGAACAGACATGAATCTATTTCTGCCATAATCTCTTTGCATTACATAACCAGGCCCAGTCTTTCACTCTTTTTTGAATAATTAATTAACTTTGTGGTTAATTTCTGGACATACGGCTGCTCAGATACTCTGTTGTCTCTGTTGGTTGAATTATTGTTGCCACTTCAATTCAGCCTCATTCACACAACATCAGTTCACAACCAACACTTTTACCCACAGTTAAATACAGTTCACAATAGTCCAGTTATAATTTAAATCCATCAGTAATCAGGAACTTCTTAAAGTAGCACTGTGCACCTTGGAACTTAAAACTGTGGTTCTGATTAATTTTCATGGCACACTGACATTGTTCATGTACATTTCTAGAGCCGTCTTTGCTCCACAGTGTCTTGAGGCTGAGAAACCACACTTTGCAGCTTTTTTTTCTCATCAGGATGCTGTGTCAGCTTTGCTACATTTACCGTGTCACGTGCATGAGACTGGGTAACAACACAGTGCACATCGTGGCTGAATTATGAAAGAAACTATCAGGGCAGGAAAAGAAAGAGAAGGAGACAGAGCAAGACATAAGACGAGTTCTCATCAGACCACATCACAATAAATAGAGTGGACAAAGATCTGTTTTACGATGATGTGACACTGGATGTAAATATGATGGAACATCATCAATGCAACTATGCATGGCTATTTGGTGGTGCTTTATTTTTAAGCTATTTAATTGATTGTTCGCAGACCCAATTGGCCCAATATTTCTGGGGTTTTGGAGGATTCTAAGTTTTGGTACATATTGTGCTTTAGTCATTTCTGTAAAGTTGGACTGAACTTAAAACACATAATTAGATGACAAATTGTGCTCCTTCACAAAACAGGAGCTCCACTCCTGTTTTAGGAGCTGCATGATAATAAGTTGCTGCCAGATCTGCTATAATTCATGAAATTACATGCTGTCATTATTCATTGCCTGTAGTTTGTCTGTTTGCCAACACATCCCAAACTCATGTTGGTGTTTCAGATCTAGTGAAGGGCATTTTTTAAATAATGCTTGAAATTAAGATATTTGTAGATAAACAGCAAAAACCAACCTGAATTTAATGTCTTCTTTACTGATGTGACATAAGTTTTTTTTTCATATATGAAGATAAAAGCCAATATTTGTTGTTTGCTGTATTTTTCTGTTTATCTGGACATAAACATAGTTACATATTGATAGAGTGGAAAATAAAGTGCTTTTTCAGTGACGTATGGAGTGTGTTGTGAGAAAGGAACAACATAGGTTCATGTTGACATCTTTGTGACCCTCCATGCTTACTAGTTCTTCTTTTGTGTGAACCAGCACTCCGGTAGTGTTCGGGGGGAGGCACTGAGGAGAGATGGGGTTGCTCCAGGCCTAGGGTGAACTTCCTGCAAAGGTGTAAGGGATAAATAAAGAGGGGGATGCATGGAAAGGGTGAGGCCATGTGAGGAGATGAGAGTCTGAGCCTGGCTTAGACATCCTCCTTTCAGAGGCTCCTGACATCCCTACCGGCTATCATATTTTCCGTGGCTTTAACACAACTCTCACACACAAGCACTTCTTTTTTTTTTTGCTCTTTTCTTCTCACTCCTCCCCTATTCTGACCCTGAGCGCTGCTTTTACAAAGAGCAGAGACACTCTGTGCTGTTGGACCACTTGTAAAAGCCTCTATCCCTTTTATTCTCTGTGGCTCCGGCACGCATCAAAAGCAGAGGCTGTTTAACAGCGCCACTGGCCTCTGCGGGTCATGGCAAAGGACAGACTGGCTAAGCGTGGAGGTTCATGCTGCCCTGTATTTCAATTTTTTCCCTCAAGGCACTCGGGATTTTGATGTGGCTAAAGAGAGAAAGTGATATTATGAGGTCTTTACAACAGGAAAGTTTCTCTTGTGACTGCCAGAGAGACAGAACATTTGTAATACAAACATCTAAAATAGCATGTTACTCTGAGCGCCTGCAGTCATTAGTGTAATCAGAGTCGTCTCTCAAGCTTGGAAAATTTGATGTGACAGAAAGCATTGACGGATAAGTAAATATGCTCCCTGACTGAGACAGAAGACTCTACTTTTTTCATCTAAGTGAAGTTGTGTTAAACTCTCTTGGGTAGTGTGTCTTACTTGCTGCTATCTGAGCGCTTTGTTTGGATTATTAGTACATCAGCAAGTTATTTGAATGGTAATGAGCTGACAGTATATGGACTAATGAACTATTCTGATGAACATCCATACTGCTGCATGTCTTTGAATATATGTTCTCGCCAGTCTGATCCGTAGTTAATGTGGACATTTACTATAAATTGCATTGATTTAAACCATCTCTGAGTTGTGCAGCTTGTTGCATCCACATTCCGGCTCTCTCAACCCCCTCTGGCGCAGGAAGATGAACCTCCTTTCTAGTATTAGTCCTGGTTGAGGTTTTCCTTCCTGGTTATGGTCCTCTGTCTCCCCGTGTCACACAGGATGAAGGATTAAATCAAAGATAATGTTCCAGCCATTTAATACTTTTGTATTTCTACATCAGCATTTGCAAACGTATGTTGGTGTTATGGTGTCATGCTGCCTTGGAAACAGAAATAATGGATACAGATCCCTTCTGTGATGGAGGGAAGCTGATGTGGGCCTGATTGAGCACAGTTTGTTTCCCACTTTGCCCTGTTTCCTCTAAATAAATCAGTTGTTTTCACTTTCGGCTAGAGGTATATCCCTATACATCCCCAATCTTCAATTTCCCCAGTCCTTAAAGACATATATAGAAACATTCAGGTATAACATCATTATGTGACACATCTTTGGATCCTGACCTTTCAGTGAGGTCAGTAGGTTGAATAGTTTCAGAGATATAGCCAAAACAGTTAACAGGTTTGAGCGCTCCTATTGGCCAACCTGAACATGATAAATCACTTCATCCTTTCTGCATATGCAAAACATGAAAACTCAAAACTGAGTATTGTTCAACTTATCGTGTTAACATGAAAGAAGTGCGGCAGACGAAATCAGGTCGAAACCATAACATTCCCGACATTCAATTTGAGAATCTAAATACCCACAATCCTTCACTGTGTGCATGCTGAGGATGATGATCGTCTTCATGCAGGCTAAATCATTATAGATGATTTCATGATTATTTTTAAACTCATTGACTGTTTTTTTCTTTAAATTGTACCAATGGATGGCTGATTGTGTGGGAACATAACTAAAGTAATTGTTTTCTTTTCTTTTCATGTGCTGTCCTCATGCACGGCTTGTGTGGTGATAAAGGTAAGTGCCACTTTGAGCTTCATGACTCACACAGTGATCTGTTATCCATCTTTGGCTCTCCATTTCGCTCTTACTACCCTTGTCAGTTTCGGTGTCAGGACCTCAACACTCCCACTGAGGGATCTTCCATTCTGTTCCTACACCCTGTCATTATTTTAATCAAATGCAATTACCAGCACTTTGAGGACAATCAGGTTTTGTTGACTGCCCTTTTTCTGTTATCCCTTGTTGTTGCCCCAGTCCACCACCCCCTTTAGCCGGCCACTGCTTGCATGAACACACATACTCATGGATAATAACCCTGTTGGGCAGGAGGACAAGAGTTAAAAGTCCAGGCTGATGTGTGGGTTTGAGACAATGAAAACATGCGTCGTGCTTTCCATGACTCACCCACATTGTTTCTGTTTTGGGGTGAGGAATTTGATTGAAGTATTACTAAAGACGCTCCCTTGATGGGCTCATCTTGGATCTGATTTGCTGTATACTTGCCATCCTGGGGGGTAGAAACTACTGGGAAGGGGGATGATGACCTTATGACAGCACCATGGGTGAGGTGTTAAATCAAGCACTTTTTTAGGCAACCCTGCCATCATCTCTACGAAATGTGTTTCCATAGCATCTCAGTCCAAAGAATAAGATCGCTTGAGAGGAAAGATGGCTCTCTGTATGAGGGGAGGGAGGCAAAGGGGTAGCAGTGGGGGGGAGTTGCTGCTGAATGGCCTCCTGTGTAGTAATCGGCAGGCTGAGCCCCCCCAGAATGGGGGAAGAAGAGCTGGATAAAGACTGTAAGTGTTCTGAAGATGTGACCACCACACCACCACTTCTTTTGCCTTGTGGGCACAAGGAAGGAATTCACAGATCTGTCATCTGCCAGACATTACCCCAGCACCCCCCACCACCACCTCTGCTCCTATTTCTTTCACATGCACACACAAAACACACACACTCATGCACATCACTTCTTATGCCAGCCATCTTCTGGACTTCTTCCTGTAACTTTGAGTGACCTCCACCCAAGACCAGACACACAATAAGCCTGTAGATCCATGAGCAGCCGAGTGTGAGAGGACTTACCCAGTGGCTCAGAAACTTATGACTTGCCTTCAGGTAGACTGACAATCTGTGTTTTAGAAAAGAAAGAAAGACAGAAGAATGTTTGGAGAGTGTGAAGATGCTCACCCTGCCCAATGCGCTCCAACAAGGAGGCGATGTAAACACGCCTCAGCAACAGAAAGGGGGAATTCCTCATGCATGGCTACTAACCAAACATGAAATGTTTATGTTTTCCGTGTGTGGGATGATGTGTGGATATGCTCGCTCAACAAAAGCAGGGGACACAGTTGATTCTGATCCACATGTGGCGCCTCCCACTACTTCATGTATTTTTCCATCAGAGTCAGGTGGGGAGGGAGGTTGCCATCCCCTGACCAAAGGTACAGATATTGAACAGGACAAGACATTAACATTTCACCAGCACCTTTCCCCCCACCTCTTTCCTCTCATCCTTTGTCTCCCTCCTTCCTTTGACATGGTGCTAGGATTCCTTAGAGCTGTAGTACACTTACTGCATGCTGGGGAAAGTGCTGTGATCAAGAGGCGCTGAAATGCAGTAGCGGTGGGAAATAGAGCAAAGTGAGATGAAGAGAAGTGTCTCAGCGACAAAAACTGATTGTGAGGAGTTTATTTGATTGAAGAGCCTCAGGCAGGCTACATTATCCCCCTGAATTTGCCTCTCTAATAGCTTTTAAAGACACTTTTGTCTCTCTTATGCGCTCATACATATATATTACTTTTAGGAAATGTAGTCCAACATTTATGTGTGTGCTTGTTGTTGTTTTTGCTATACATATAAACAGGAAGGTGGTTTTGGTTTGTGTCATTATTTATTGAATTCATCAGCAGTTGTATGGAAGCAGTATGGGTATTCATTAGTAATGCAAATAACCTGGATTCATGTTTTTAGATTCTCAATTAATTAATTTATTATATATATAT
>JBAMHX010000010.1:1414327-1424783 GCA_037177515.1 Pseudomugil tenellus | reverse complement strand
ACATCAATAAATTAATAAATAAATAGACGTATAATTTACTTTGTACAATAAAATAGTATATTAATTCTAAAAATAGATGTAATATTTATTTAGTCATTTTTTAAATTATTTTCTATTTACTTTTATTTTGTATTTTCTCTAAATTTTTGTGATAAATAATAAATACATTGAAAAAAATTATGAATTTACTAAGCATAATGGAGCTTTCTGGCTATGTTTCTTTAGTTTGTATATATAAAAATAACATAAGTAACAAAGTTTTTAATTAACTAAATAATTTATAAACATTTTCAGACTTTTTCTTCTTGTTTAATGATCTGTTCTGCAAAGTTTTAAAGGTAACAGATATGATAATGTGGAATTAAGAACACTGTAAAACAGAGTTTACATCAAGTCTAAAATGATAGGTTTCCACCTGCTTTTGTTGCTATCACCTTTTATTTTAATAAACAGCAAGGCAGTTCAGACCAGAAATAGAGCACGCTCTACCCAGCGCAGACCATCGACGTGGTTTGTTTTGAGAATTAAATTAATATCCACTATACATATGTTAAGAGCCCTCTCAGAAAGCAGTGTGCGCTTGGAGTAAGAGTTTTGTTCTAATTAGGCTCTTATGGATCATGTAACACAATTGAAAACTTCCATGTTATTGTTCCAATTCTCAGTTCATATCACCACAACCAAGTTTATTTTTGTTTTTGTTCTAAGTTGGTGTAATAACCCAAAACACTCTAGTCATTTTATGAGACACCTTCAACTGTTTAGACAAGCCTGGCTCTAAGGTCTACATAATACAGCCTCTAAGAGTGTGTAGGAGACAAAAGTTATGCCTAATGCACAATGTCCATTGAGTTCTGCTCTGTTATACATGGTAATGAATGGCGGTCAGAGAAACAGTGTCCTGTATCAAAGAGCTAACTAACATGCCTTTCTCACGGAGCCAGAGAAGTGGCCCTTTGTCGCAGTGGACGCCTGCTATCGACTCCCAGCATCTCGCAAAATATGCCCCATTGTTGGTGAAGGCCAACTCCGTTTACAACTCTGAACCGGCATTCACATTCCTGAAGTCAGCAACCCCTCCTGTTGTAAACTCCAAGAGGCACAACGATAGTCTACTCATACTTTCACCTGCTGCCACTGTCTACACTTTTTTGTGTGCAAGTTTAGTGTATTGTTTAATCATTTATGTTTCTTTCCTCTTCTTATTCCACCTGATTGCTTGGTGACCTCAGTAGTGTGACATGTAGCTATTATATTATTTTCTAGAGGGTACCTGTACCAAAAAAACAGAGTGACTGTTTAATTAATAGCGACTCAAGGTAATATTATAGGTGACATCAGATATAAATCATTTTATCTGATTGTGTCTATGACTGTAGCCTAGATTAAAATTTGGAAGACTTATATTAACCGTGTTTAGTTTAGCGTTGTGGTGTTTTCAGTGGCAGAGCATGACTTTTATTCATGAGGGGACCAGAAGCTAGGCAATAATTTTAGGAAAGGAAATTGTTATTTCTCTCTTTGAAAAACACAAACATCCACTGTTGTAATTACTGTAGTCACATTATAGAGGCTTAAGAAATAAAACATATTTACAAATGTTCCACTTTTACATTTATTTCTGCTACTATTTACCTTTTATCCCCACAAAACCTACTCTAAATCAGCTGCATCAGAAACATCTTCTTGGCTTTATTCTTGCTATAGAGGATCATTATTTTCTTCTTTTCTGCTCGCTTGTTGATCTGTGGCTACTCCTCGTGGGCGTCACTGTCCGTTTAAGCACTCTGATTGGTGGAAAGTCTGACCGGCTTCGTCATCATTTACAGGTGAAAAAAGAGGTGTCTTGGCAACATGGTAGTGATAAAAAAAATTTTTAGAGTTAAAATGTGAAAAATTGTGGTGTTATCTTGGATCAAGTAGATTGTCTGCACAAACACTCCGTTTTATGGCTAGGGCATCTCATTAAGTCTGAACCATGGACGACAGGCTCACTCATTATACTACCCGCAAAGCAAATCAGTGATGTGAAGGAATTAACTTACATTCCTCCATCCAGAGCTTCAGAAGAGACTTGGTTCATTTGTTTCTGCATCTAAACATGGTTAACATTTGCAGATAGTGCTGAGGGCCTTCTCTGTGGAAATGGTGCTTAGGGAAAAGAAGTAGTTGAGTCCATTATAAAAGCTCTACCACCACCCCATCCACTCCCCTTTCACGGTATTGGTAGTGTTGGAATGTTTTTCATTAGAGGGGGGACTATTTACTCAGCTCCAGTCCCTGCATGAGTGTGCATCTGCAAGTGAGAGAGGGAAAAGTAAAGCTCAGGAAAGCATTTATTTATAGGTATCTGAAAGCTGCGGGGCCCTGAAACTCTGGGATGTATTATGACAAGCCTTTTGAAAAGCAAAAACAAAACCCCTTACAGCCAGATTCAGCTATTTTTATCACCTAGGTTAGCTCCCAATTGTACTCCATAAATGCTACGTTCTCACCCAACCCCATTGCCCACATTACCTTGGTAGTCCAAAGACTGTATTTTTAGTGTGCTCAGAGTCTGTGCAGGTGTCCAGTGAAAGGGCATAAGCCAGGAATCTGCCCTGCATGACAACTGTTTGACAGTTTATTATTTTACAGTTAGCAGGTCTCAGTTTGAATACAGCTCGTTGTCCTCTTGTCAGAAATGTGGAGAATCCGTGTCATCTTCTTACTGTGCAGAATCCAGTATAACCACCTATATGATAGAGCTGAACTGGATCAGAAAAACAAATGGACTAATGATCAGAGTTCTGATCAAAACTTATTTATAGTTAAATCTTGTCCCAGAGTGCATCACTTGAAATGAATAGCATCATGTTTATCTGAACTTCACGGCATTCAACAGTGGACTTTATTGACAAGTATGTCTTACCTAGAGACCTACTCTATTTTTCATACCAGTTAGACATCAGTGTATCAATGTATACTTTTAATGTGTTAGGAAGACACTGCTTTATATAGGCTAACTGAAAAACTACACTAAAGTATAAAACAAAATGTAAAAATTTAAATAAAAAGTTATCAAATGTTGGTGAATAATAGCTTCAAAAGTTTGCAAAAATGTATATTCTGTTTACTCATACTCATATAGTTTAAATATATCTAATCTAAGCTGCTGGACCCTGCACATGTAAACTTTTTACATTACTAAATGATTTTTATTTTCTGCCCATCTTGTTGCTCTGATAAAATTAAATAATATTACATTTTACAATATCTCCCAGGTTATTCACAAACTCTGAAACACAGCCTCCCATGTTTTTTTAGTTTTTTTGGGATTAACTAGCATAACAGCGTTACTTGTTGTGTGATGTCAAGCTGGAGGGTAACATGGAAATGTAGAATATGGTGTCAGATTGACGAATCGTCTCCAAACTTTCCTATTTTTTTGTTTGTTTTTTTTGGGTATAAAATCCAGTTTTTCCCCAATGCAAACATACCCGTAGGAGTGGACAAAATAGCATCAACCATTGTCAAAAAAGGTAGGTTTATGCAAAGCACAACTCAACAACAGAGTGATTCAAAGTGCTTTATATTGTCCCCCTCAAACCTTGAAAGCTGGGTAAAGTAAAATTCAGTTTTCCTTGCATTCAGATTTTAACAAATGTTTTGACCACAGGCCCTGTTATGGGCTGGTGACCTTTCCAGAGTTATCCTGTGTCTCACCTGTAAATTGCTGACCGTGAATTGGATTAAGCAATATAGAAAATGAATTAATGTTTGTACCACATTTAAATTTTTCAGCTCCTGGGTCTTCTAATTGTGTTTTCCCAGATTCTTCTATAAAATCACACAATGGATTATTTTATTTAAAATATGGTTTAATGGGATATTTGTTTCCTAAAAAATAAGGACAACAACAGCAGTGACATCAAGCAATCAAAAGGCCCAAAAAAGATTTAAATTTTTTGCTTATTTTGACTGAGGTGAAATTTTTTGCTAAATCTTTGCTATAAAAATCAGTGAATCTGTAAAGTCTGTCATAATTTAATGTGATATTAAATTAAACTTACAGCTAAGGGCTGATAGTGAGAATAAGGACAACTGCTGTGGAAAATGTGGAAATCTACTTCAGCTAAGAGAGTTTGGGTTTGAGGGATAGCACAAAGTAGTTGTTCTTAGTGCCTCCAAATGGCTAGTCACGGCCCTGGGCGCTAACAACTTCAATGATGAAGTCAGCACCTCTCAAGATTTCGCCTCTTAATGGAGTCTTCACTGCCTTTGTCCTTAACCATCCATTTCCATTAATTATTCAGAAGGAGAAAGGAAAACCGTTTGAGTGGGTAACACTGATCCAGTGTACTCAACCAATCTATGCAGTGTAAGTAATAAAATACCACACACTCAGACGACACAATAAAAGAGATGGAGACAGAGGAGAAGCTTGTTAAAAATGTAAGTAGACGGAAGCTACCCCAAGACAACGGGAGGAGGAGGTGGCAGCTCGGGAGTCAAAAAACACACACCAGCGACATCTTAGTGTCTAGGTTAATCAGCAAAACAGGCTGATAGCAGCTGTTGTTTCGCTGGATCCGCCCAGTCCACTGAGGATGCCTGTCCAATGGAGGCTGAGTCGATGTGATGCATCCTCACTAAGGTGAATGATGCTAATTGGGATTAGCGCCGACTCTGCGAAAGTGACACAAGACATTCCTAAGCTTTCTTTTTTAGACTCCAAGAGCCACTTTGTTAAAATCCTCCCTTATGTTTTACCCCTAGCCCTGAGGGTGCTTAAATGATGTAGAGCATAAAAAAGCGAAAAGAAAAAAGTAAAGTAAAAGGGGAAAAAACAAAGACTCTACTGCTGGGTTATGATATCAGTGACTGGGCTCAAAAGGTCGCAGTGCACTTTTGAACTTCCATGCGCAGTACAGCTAGTTTTCCTTCACTATATGAGGAAGAGAAGGTTTTGCAAATCCATACCCCGTCATGCAAAGATGAATCCACTCAAGCTCTGCCCCCCGACTCAGTGAGATATTCATTGACAGGTGGCTTTTTCACCCACAGTATAATAACCCCAACCAACAAGGCTGTGTGAAAAGAAGAGGTTGAAAAGATGATTTTCCCTCTTTTTTTATATTTTGGAGGGGGGCCTTTTCAGAGGTATTAGATCCATGAACTGGGAGTGCTGTATTGAATATTTTATCGACTGTCTGCTTGCCCCGTGCTGACCTGCCTGACATGCTAAGTTCCTGGCTCGCTGGAGACGCCACGTCGCTTCGCATCAGCCCAGCCACCCATGAGGCTTCCCTGCATTTCCTGTGAATAAACTCACACACAGTGGGGGAGGAAGAGAGGCCAGGGCACAGGGGCACTGGGGCTGAGATGAGGAGAAAACACATACACATTCTTTCTCTGAAGAACAAAACAGACAACCTTGGCTACAGTATGAACTCCCTTGGTCAGAGCCCGATGAATCCTCTGAAAGCATGCAGTGAATTGAAACGACCTAAAACCTCTATTTTAATTACAGCTCATGTCCATAATGTTAGCACCAGCAGTACAGTCCAGAACTGACTGGGACTGTAATTAAATATAAAGATGATGAATAATCCAACAAGTCTTTCATCCTATACATGTACCAACATTTTCTGATCAGTTGGCAGGACCCTTTAGATATCAATTGGTCTTGTTGCAAAGGCAAAATAGGGTTTTTTTCTGTTTCATTTTAATTGAAAATAGTTGACAGAAAAGTTAATAATACAGTAACTGTAGTAAAATGACTAAAACAATAAGGGGATGCCAACCTCTTATTTTTGGCATAACATATGCCAAACAAATGGTAGCGATGTCCCAAGCAGGTTTATTTTCACTCGTTTTTAACTAAATTTGCTAGATACTGAAGTTTTTGCTCTACCAAAAAGCCATTTTCTGTGGAGGTGGATTGGTGAGTAATGTGGACTCTGCGCCAATCTGTCGTGGTGAAGAAGGAGCTGAGCCAGAAGGCGAAGCTCTCGATTTACCGGTCGATCTTTGCTCCTACCCTCACTTATGGTCACAAGCAATGGGTAGTGACTGAAAGAACAAGATCGCAAATACAGGTTCCCGAAATGGGTTTACTCCGAAGGGTGGCTGAGCTCTCCTTTAAAGATAGAGTGAGAAGCTCGGTCATCCAGGAGGGACTCAGAGTAGAGCCGCTGCTCCTCCACATTGAGAGAAGTCAGATGAGGTGCTTCAGCATCTGGTTAGGATGCCTCCTGGACGCCTACCTGGTGAGGTGTTACGGGTACGTCCCTGCGGGAGGAGACCCCGGGGGAAACGCAGGACACCCTAGAGAGATTGTATCTCCCGGCTGGCCTGGGAACGCCTCGGACTCCCTCCCGATGAACTGGCACATGTGGCTGGGGAGAGGGAAGTCTGGGCTTCCCTCGTGAGGCTGTTGCCCCCACGACCCAACCCCAGATAAGCAACAGAATAAACAGCAAACGGGGCTGTGAAAGGGTTATGTTTTTGTATTGACTTCATTTCGTGTTTTTATTGCTTACGTCTCGTCAAAGTGTGTTTTCTGCCTCCTGTCTGAAATAACAATATAACAGGAGACACATTAGCAAAGATTCTGTCCCACAGTGATGAAACTTTGTAATCAGCAGTCTATACTTTCATATGATACATCATTTGCATAGAAATTATCTGAAGCTCTTAAATGGAATAGAGATGTTCTTATGCTTTCTGGTTAGGGTTTGAACTCTCTTTAATTTGCTATGGCCAGAAAGAGTCTTTTAGCTGAGTTTCTACTTGTTATGTTACTATGCAATATGTTATCATTGCTGCTTTCTGCAAACACCTTCTGGACTGTAGGATATCTTTTTTTTCTTAATCTAGTTTTGTCCAGTATTATATTAGCAGCATGATTGCTTGCTGTGTGTCGAGAAAGTTTGATTTTTAAGTATAACTCGGACCAACACAGTGACTGTGTCAGCATGCAGAATATACAATGAAGAGTGTTCAAAGAAGACTGGTCATGCAAGTTTGAGCCAGGGGGTGACTGCCCCGGTGATCAGCAGCCACCCCTGAACATGGATCCCAGCCACCACACACCAAAGATGACCATGCATCCGCCGACGAACAGAGCACAGATACATCCCTAAGATCTCATGCTGAGCTTAAGAAGCCGACCACGGAATTTATTGTTGGGGCTCATCATGCGGTAAACAATCCACCAAAAGAACCCCACACCTTTCCCACATTGTTCCATGTGAAACGAAGATCACTAATTTATAGCAAGAGAGCATAACTAACAACAGAAAGACAAAGGCTTCCGTTTCAAACACCCAGTTGATGTATGGCGGTTGTCTGGAGTTGGAGCATGCATCCGCAACACATGCTACCATTGTTGAGTTGGGAAGTACTGGTGACCCAGTCACTGAAAGCCAGGAAGAATCAAATGGTGCTAACTTAAGGTTCAAACATGACATTTTTGCTTGCTAACTATGCAAAAGAGGAACTTAATGCACCTGTTCCATGAGCTCATGTTCAGATCATTCATAGACCTGTCCAGTGCAGACAGTTTATCTTTCAAAAGTATCCTTTTTTTCCCCAAACTGCAATTTTACACAGAAGTATTTGGAATAAATTTCACACTTCCACCTTTATATCAAAGGCTACTATGTCCAAGTAGCATTTACACAACAATACCAGGTTGGGAGTTAAACAATCTAGTGTGCAAGAGTTATGCTCTGAAGATGCAAATATACTCTCTCACCCCTCAATCCCTCTCTCTCTGGCTCATTACTGGCAGTGGGGCTTCCTAATGTGTTAAAACTCAGTGGGGTGGAAACGTCAGCCAACGGACTTTGGTCCCTCAACGGTCTTTACTTATTCATGCAAGCGCTGGCCTCTCCCCAGGACAGTGTAGCATTGACCCAGAAGGACAGCAGGCCTAGAAAAAAAATGACCCTGTATTAAGGTCACTCAGCATTTTAGGCCAGTGAGTCGGCAAACAGCAGTGTCAGAGTAGCACTGAGCTCACTTCTGTTCATAATTAAAATGTGCCACTCTGCAGCTTGTATTACACTACTCTCATTTTCCAGCCTCTTCTTTATGTGTGCTTCAATTCAGGCTGATGTTCTAATAACCAAGCCACTTGATAGTAAAACAAGTGAGAGCAAATATTACACACAAAATCTAAAACTGCACGCAGCAAACCTTTGACATGACTGATCTCAGACCAACAGAGCATGGAAAAGGAAGTGATTCATTTGTTGTCTTTTATTGTGTGTATTCAGTTTAAATGCAGCACAAAAAGTTGGAATAAAAACTATGGAGATAGATTTGTCTTTTTATTTAATGCAAGGAAATATACAATCTGAGAAGGAAAAAAGTTTTGGAAGGAAAAATATATATTTGATCATTTTTTCACACTGATAGCAGAAAAAATAATATTAGCAAGAAAAAATACGTTTTGAGATAAATATATATATATACATAAAAATATATATTAAATGGATTTATTTTAAATAGAATCTCAAAAAGATTTTTTTACTCAATTATTTTTTTTATTTTTTTGCTGTCAAAGTGCTGTCAAATATTTACTTTAAAAACAGTTTCTTCTCTCAATTTTTTTTCTTGCTCTCAAATCCTGTTTTTGCTATCATCTCTGGCTGATCATCACCTGGATGGCGATGATGGTTCTGCCTTGACATCATGCCTTGTTCCATCCTGAAGAGGGTGATGGGGCTGAAAACACTTATTTAGTGAACCACTAATACATGTCACTTCAGACTCAAACTATAAGATAAACTGTGATTCTGTAGACAAATCTGCACTCTGAGTCCTGTCCCTACACAATCTCGTGAATTAAGTCTTTGACCACCTCAGTCAAGCACATTGTAAACCACTGCAGTTACTCACTCATCAGCTGTATTGGCATCATTCCCCTTTTTTTAGATTTTAATTCTGAATTAAGGTTTAAACAACATCATGTTTATTTGCCTTTTCTTAATTCCGACGTGACGGGAAAAGTGACACATTGACACAACCAAAAATACACAAATCTCTTTCTATTTTTACCCTTATCGGCTACATGGAAAACAATCTAATAAAACGTTTTAGCTTCAATTTTAAGTAAATCTTTATACTGCTAGCTTGTAACAAGTATAGCACTTCACATTTTTGAACAGCTGAGAAGGAGACAAAAAGACGAAAAAATTTTTTTTCACTTTATTACATTTACAAAACAGCAAGACGGGAAAGAGAAGATTGCCCATGTGTGTCATTGCAGCAGAAGAAGATAAGCATGCACAGAACAACCGGAGAGAACTATGGGCAGAATTAAGTTTTACAGAGAGGAATTATTTAATCCAGCTTTTGATGAGAACAAACCAGCCACTTTATATGGAATTAAGCTTAATTCTGAATTGTGAATTCCACTCAGAAGTAGTAATTACACGGTTACTTTTCATCTGTTTAAAGTGGAATTAACTTTTATTCAGAATTAAAGAGGAATTAAAAGTCTCATGTAAATGTGGCTAAAAGCCAAACATCAGCAGGTGCAAACAACAAGCATTGTTCAGCAATTCATGCAAAAAACCTGCAAATTTTAGGTACATTTGGAAATGGTTTGGATGCACTTACAGTCAAATTTGTATTTTCACTCTTTGTTTTTACTAATTTGAAAGAGGACGTTAAGGAAGAAAACATATTTGAATACTCAAAATTGACCAGATAACAAAAAACAAAAAGTTTTTGCCTGCTGTGTATCACCTTAATGCAGAATATTCCCCATTTATTTGCTGACAATACCAAAATAACTGCGGCATAGTGGGAACCTCACCACTCAGTTTTAACCCTCTCTTTTTCAAAGATAAGGTTTCACTTCTTATTCGGGGTATAATATGAAAGTGTTCACATCAGCCTTCTCCAGATAAGTGGGATATATGATCAGTGCAAAGTTGTCCTGAATTAATCAGAAACGTACCTTTCCTACCTGCCAGAATGTAAATGTAAATGCTAGAATTAAGCAGAGGAAGTGGGATTCAGGCTGCAGTTTCTGCAGCAGTTACATCACTTGTCCTCATACTATTTGAATCCAGTTGATTTAAATTCTTCATTTTGAAAGTTCCCCTTCTTTGGTGTACATTACTCAGCTGCTGTAGGGATAAAAAACTGTAGCAGTAAAAGCTCTTCAACTGAATCAACCACATTCATGAATGAAAAATAATCTTTTTTCCTTTTTTTACCGACCTACATTTTACCCTAAAATGTGCTATATAATGAAATACATTCCACTAAGATGATCCAAGTGTATAAAATGGGTTGAATATTAGCTCTTAGCCACTTCTCACCAAAATAGCCTCAGTGTTGAACTAGTCCTGCCACCTCCTCTCTTTCTATTTACTATTTAATCTTTTTTCCTTTTTTTACCGACCTACATTTTACCCTAAAATGTGCTATATAATGAAATACATTCCACTAAGAT
>JBAMHX010000010.1:1377121-1403004 GCA_037177515.1 Pseudomugil tenellus | reverse complement strand
TATTATTATTATTATTATTATTATTATTATTATTATTATTATTATTATTATTATTATTATTATTATTATTATTATTCCAAATTATAAATATTGAAATTATTTTATTGCTTTAATGCAAATTAAATAACACAATGCCACCTTTTTTTTTATTCAATAGTAAGAAAATTAATCTTTTTTCATATAATACATGTTTGGGGAATTTTGATTTTGTTTCAAACTTAAAAAAATAAATACACATACAAATGGTTCATTATAATGTTGTTATAACCTGTCTTATATAAACTGTTTATTATGTTATTATTATTATCTTATTGCACCTTGTGCAAATAGTTATGTTAGTATAAATGTTTCATAGAAACAGCTTATTGTAACGTTATTACAACTTGTCATGCACAAACAGCTTATAATTTTCGTACAACTTGACCATCTTTCATATAGTTAAAAATGTAGCACAGTGTTTTCACAATAAAATGATAGGAAACCTCAATATTACCCAATGAATTCTTGAATAAAAAAAACATGTGAAGCCCACAAATATTAAAACACAAAAGAAATGCTTACAAATAATAACACATGAGCATATGTATGCATAAAACTAAGGCTGTTTTAAATTGAGGGTCTGCACGGTTCGAAGTGCGGATTCGAAGTGCGGATTCGAAGTCCGCATGCGTCATACTGGAACGCCAAGTGCTATCCCAATGCGAAGGGTGCTTCAGATCCACACTTAAAATTTGCACTTTGTTTGGGGCGGAATTAGCTTAAACAAAGTGTTCATCTGGTCTCCAGTCACCCAGAAGTCATTGCGTGCCAGAAAGAAAAGAATTAACAGCAGTCAAGTGCTGGAGAGGACGTTTTTATTATGCATATAAGCACATATTCTTTCCAGCAAAACCTGGGACAGCAGCAATTAAAGTGCAGTAAGATAATAAATTGGACAAAAACAACAGTAGAAAGAAACAATTGTAGCCCAGAAAGAGTTAAACAAAAGCTTTACTATGAAGGTAAGTCTTAAGCTGTCTCTAAAAAAATATCCTTTTTTTAAATTCATTTACAGTAATTTACAGTTATTTCAAATTATTTTCTTATAATGTTCGTACAACTTTCATACAAATAACTTATATTTACATCTAGTTTCAGCGTATTATATCATTATCACATCTTTTTGCTTACAAAAGGCTTGTTATAGTGTTATTGCAACTTGTTTTGTATTTACATCTTATTTAATGTTATTACAACTTGTCCTTCTATGCGAATCTGCATGAATGATAAATAACTGACTCCTGTTACGTTACTGTAAGTACATTATGTCTTTGTAGGCTCTCGGCGCTTTAGTAATCACAGGTAATGATTTGAGATTTTGGAAGAAGAATCAATCTGCTCCAGTGGTGGTTAAATTCGAGTGTTTCCTGTACATGGATAATTATTTTCTGCTCCAGCTCTGACAGGAATGTGGTTAGATGTGTGTAAACTGGAACTGTGTCTGAGTGTTATCTTGGGTTATTGCAGCACACATCAGCCTGACTACTGAAGTGAGACAACCAACTCCTCTCTTTTTTCCTCTCGCTCTCTCTCCTTTATCTCCCTCTGTCTTTCACATTCCTCCCTTTGATCAATGCCAGGGGCACGTGTGGTCAGACTGAGTGTGTTTGCGAGTGTGCGACTGAGATTATAGACACGTTATCATGTGTACTGCACATAAGTGCACAATTGAGCGTGTTTGTGTGTGTGCAAGATTGGGCATGCTTTGATCTCCCGTGCAGTGTTGTCTTTGAACTGAGGAGTTGAGTATCAGGGACTGGTGTTAAAGCAGTGAGGGCTGATAAGGAGGAAGTCCCCGGGGCCCATGGAGCCCAGTGAAGCTACAGTCTGATGAACCTTTGGCTGGTTTGATTCGATACATTAGGAACAGTTGGGATGTAAACAACAGCAAATCCACTATTAAATGTAAAATGCTGGTTTTCCTAAAACATGTTTTCCTAAAACGATGCTTCTTTGTTGAACTTAGATGAACTCCATAAACTTATGGTTGATAAAGAAACTTTATGTGATCACATCTGTGTAAATTAGGGGTTAAACTTATTACATATTTATACTTTTTCCTCATTTATAGTTATCTCTGCTACCGTCTGTCCTCACAAAACCAACTCTAACTCAGCTCCATCATAAGCATCTGCTTGGCTTTATTACAACTATAGAGGATCATTATTTATAACCCACCTGGATTTTAGCTGCACTGTGGATTAAAAACTTACTCCATAACCCTTTAAGGGGATCTACAGAAGCTTCGGGTCATCTATATCCTTTCCAGGTAGTTTAAATCCACAATGAGCCATGATGACACCATTATTTATCATATTTTCATCACTATCACTGGTAGGTTGCTGAGAGACCTCTATTTTCACCTATCACCTCTATTTTTTTTTTTTTTTTTTTGATGGTCTTTAGACTTCTTAACATCCAGCTTTCTTTAAAGCATCAATTTTTTTAAGTTCCAGAGTTTAAATGCAAACCTCATTAACTTCCAGAGTTCCCAGTGTTGAGTATCTTACTTTATAATGGTAATTATTTAGAGTTACAAATTACTTTTTCCAAAAAGTAATTGAGTTAGTTTACCAGTAAAAGTAATTAGTTACCCAGCAAAGCAACTGACATTAGTTACAATCTGCTATTACATGTAATATTTAGAAGGTCAAATATGTTTATCATTAACAAATATTTTTTAAAAAATCAAAACAAAACTAGATACAGTATTCTAAGCATGTGATATTTAAATGAACTAAAGAAATTGCAGCCATCCATATGCATAGAAATAAAATATCTAAAAAACAAGTATTGACAATAAAATTAACTTTGTGTTTAAGTACAAACCAGTACAACCAGTACAAACCACACAGATGTAAACTTGGGTCAAAAGAAAAAAGGCACATCTTGCCATTAAGTAGTGCAGATCTTTGTAACTGTATATTGGGAATACTGTCCAAATAAACAAAACACTATCCTAGTATTAAATATTCTGTAAGGCGTAACAAAATGCTTATTAATTATGGATCACATCACGCAGCTAACTTGGACGCTGAAAATGCAGACAGAAAGATCCAGGAGGAAAAGAATCGAGCAGCAGGAGTTATTCTACTTTATTATTTTATAGATATAGTAAGGAGAACGCAGTGACGCACATAAAACACATGACATTGTGTACGTTTATTATTGAAAATGTGCTTAAATTCATGTCATTTTTATGCTGGCAAAGGGTGGAGCTACCATTTACCTCAGACATGGTTCCATAGAACCATGAAATGATTCTGCATCTGAGTAGGAGCTGAAATGGTTACAGGAACTGAGGTCCGTAGACCCCCGTCTACGGGCCTACGTCTTAAAAGGTCATAGGGACGATAAAACGTTCCTACTGTCAGAACGGACCTTTTGTCTCAATTCGGGGTCTGCATAGTTCGCAGCCTACGTAGGCTACAAAGTGTACATAGTCCGCACACTCCAAAGTGCGTCTGCCGCTTGAAATGAGACGTCTACCTAGTATACGAGCATCCCAGATGTGCTGCAGACCTCCGTTGCCTAACTATTTCATATGTTGTTTATTCAAATTATGATCCAAACGTTTCACAAAAAACACAAAAATATAAATAAAAAAAAGTGAAAGTACTGGGCAATTTTTGGTATTTTTAATTACATGTGTGTCTAAATTAAAGCATCAACATCAGTTAAAAATAATCACGATGCATGTAATAAATTTAATTTGTGGTCATGGGACACTTTTGCTGCCGTCCCAGCTTATCTGCTGGAATAACGCAGTTAATAACTCTGTGATACTTTAACTCCGTTAAACTGAGGGTTTCAGCATCCTCATACAAGGACATATATGGCACCAAAACACTTACACCACCATTTGGTTGTGTCAGAAGAGCTGTTTTTTAAATTATATTTATAGCTACATATTATAAAATAAAATAACTATAACCATAGATATCCATATCTATAATAGCAAATCACTTTTTAAAACTGTATTGGTTCCTGGTAACCACAAATAGAAGACATCTCCACACTCAGGTCTCAGGAGGTTATTGATAGAAATCCCCACTTGCAGCTTCCAGGTATTCCCATGGGTCCTTCCCAAAAGGCATAATCGTAATAAAATCTCACCTTTTCCTCCTTGTAGAAGTGTTTGCTACGCGTGGAAGCACCTTCACCCCTAACACACCCTGTCCAGTTTGCCCCTCTCCCATGCTTCTCATTAAGGGCATTGGGCATCTTGACTGCTGTCCTGACCTCACTGCTCATGATTTTATGAGGTTGCCATTAACTCCCTGCTGGCCCTCCATGGCCTGCTGGCCAGATTTACAGCAGCAGCAAAGTCAGGAGTGTGTGTGAGGAAAAGCTAAGGCTGTGTTGATTGTCACGAGGCCCACCCTAACTAGCCCAGTAGCAGGATAATATGTGTGTCTGTTTGTTGTCCTCGCTCTCGCTTACCCTGTTACGCTGATCCTCCATTAATCTGCAGCATTAGCGCTAGTGAGCTAATGGATCTAGCTACAGCATGGCTTTGGAGGTAAAGACAGCGGAAATGCAGCGTTTAAAGAGGCTGCAGTGGCATAAAGAAAAGTGACAATCAGCTACTGGGATCAGCTACTGGGTCCTAGTTTTACATAACAAATTTCAAGTGAAATCTGTGACTAATACAACAAGAATCTGTACATTGTGCTTCTTTATCGAACAAATGAAGGGAACCTCCTCCTGTCCTCAAACATAAAGCCTGCAGAAGACTGCAGGATGTCCACCATACTGAGCTGAACTGGCACCAGCTGTCAAGACTCAAAGGCTCAGAAGGCATCCAGCTGTGCTGCATAAGCAGTGGAGAAAGTTTTCACTTTGCTCAGTGCCCAAAGCCCTGCATTTCCCTCCCCTGGGAAATGGAAGCTCTTGGACTTGTAGTGTTACCAGCATGAGCTTAATTCTTGTGCTAGATTTCCATCAGATACAAGTTAACTCCAGCTTCGTCGTGCACCTCTGCATCAGCCAGTTTGGAAAATATCAATGCAGATCTGTGTCGCAGGGGGTGTTTTGGCAAGAAATGCATTAAGAATAAACCCCTTAAATGTTGGACTGATTCTAAAAAGAGTCAGGTATGATGCATGCTGGGTCATCTGATCAAACTGAGCTATCTTTCACTAATTTGGATCACCTGTGCTATTCCTAGTAACAAAAAGGGAAATGTCCGCCGTAAAGCTGGAAGTAAAGACAGACATCATCAGCGGAGAAGCAGGTTGAGTAGTTGTATGCTCCACACACCACATGTAGCTGCTTGTATTCATTTACATATTTTACTTATAAGTATTTTTGCTGTTTACTCATGGATAGATATATTCAGAGCTCTAGAGAAATCTATTAGATAAACAGCTAATGTTTTAATAAATTGTTTTTATTACAGTTTAAAATGGTGAACAACTTCACCTTAACCTTTTCTTTTCATTCAGGACCAAAGTATTAAACCAACTTTACTTAAATACTTCTGCAACTTTTATGTTTTTCCTTCAACACTTCATTTTCATTTCTGTCTTTATTCAGCTGCACTTTGTTCACACACCCTACATCCGATGGCTGGGCAATGCACGAGGAATATAGTAGTATTGATTCAACATCTAATTATTTGTTTCATTCATAACGCTGTTGCTGTTGTGTCCTCCAGCTTCAAGATGTTTCTTATCCCTTGTCCACACATAGCTGGGTTTTTATAAAACTGTATATCTTACCCACTCCGCTAGTAAAAAAAAAAACATGTCCACACAATCTGTCTTGTTTTTAAGTCCATCCACACCTGTCTGGGCTGCAAAGCACATTCATAACTATATCAAACTTTTTTTTCCCACATAATCTCCCTTCGTAGGCTGCACGGTGGGGAGGTGGTTAGCACTGTAGCCTCACAGCAAGCGGGCTGCTGGTTCGATTCCCGTCTCGGACGGTGGCCGGTCTGTGTGGAGTTTCCATGTTCTCCCTGTTTTGCCGTGGGTTCCCCGGCTTCTTCTCACAGTCCAAAGACATGCACCTTGAGGATAGGCTGATTGGGGACTCTGAATTTCCCTTTGGAATGAGTGTGTGTGTGCATGGTTGTGTGCATCTATGTGTGTTTGGCCTTGTGATAGACTGGCCCCGCCTCTCGCCCATTGTTGGAGGGATTGGCTCCAGCCCCCAGACACCTTGCTTAAAGTAGCTGCAGCTTTCTCTTTAGATCTTGCATGTGTAAAAATTACTGTATCATCGGCATAGATTTGGATGTTAACATCTGGTCAGGCTTGTGGGAGATCATTTATATACATACTACATAGGAGTGGTCCTAATATTGACCCTTGAAGACCCAATTATATAATGTAAGTTTGCTGAGTACCTGTCACTACTGCATAGTAGGCTGCGAACTATGCAGTACTTTAATACAATTGTGTCTCTTCTCAAGTAGAATGCAATCCAAGTTAAAGTGTCAACAGAAAATTTAAACATTGAAAGCTTTGACAGTAGGACCTCTTGATTAATGTTGTTAAAGGCCTGTGTGAAATCTAGGAACACTGCTCCCACTATGCCACCACCATCAAGGTAGTTTTTAACCTGCTCAACAAAGTATCAAGTTGCACTTTCTGTGGAGTGATGTTTCAGAAAGTTAGATTTCATTAAGTTTAAATTGATTGGATCTTCGTTCAGATATTCGACCAACTGGTTACACACAACCTTTTTCACAATCTTAGAGGCTATTGGAGGATACAAATAGGTCTATTATTCAAGAGGGCTGTACTATCCCCAGACTTAAATACAGGCGTCACTATCGCAGTCCTCCAAGAAACTGATCAGTTTGATTTTCTTATAGACTGGTTTCTAATATGGGTAACGGCTTACACAAACTAGTCCCATAATCTTTAAAGAACTGAGAGTCAAGGTCAAAGATGTCTCATGAATTGGACTGTCTTAGGTCACAAAGCACCCCTTGGACAGCAGCGGTGGAGACAGAGTCTATTGAAAAGACTGAATATCCATCATTTATTGGTTGGAGAAGTTTTGATCTAGTTCCAAACTTTTTAGCAAGACACTGCACAGAGTCTACAAAAGAAGCATAAAAAGCTGTTTTGCTATTTGTTTCTGACTTATCCTTTCATGTCCAAATGTTAGTTGATTTACTTTTCCTTTTCATAATCTCGTTGATGTTTTCTTAGTTTTAGTATTCTCCTGAGAATCAAAATTAACTTAATAAAAAAAATAGCTTTTGCTTGCCTTAGTTCCTTTGTTACAGAGACTTTGAAACATTTTTTTTTGTCATGTGGCAACTGAGATGTGAGAGCTGCCTAAAGCCAAGGCTTGTTGCTTCATCAGATGCCATGTTTGCTCATTTAGCCAAGGTAAGTTATGGTTTTTGGAAGAATTTTATTCTGGTTAACCTAATTTTAAATTTGTAACTGTATTTGCACATGCTCCAGAACTACAATTTAACAGATGTTTACGTGAAGTGGTACTTTCTGTTGGTGGTGAAATTTGAGTCATACACCTGAGTCATATCAACCAGTGATTGTGCAGAACCTTATTGGCTGCTTGATCCAATCCAGGTGCGCTGAAACAGGAATACATTGAAAACCTGCAGAACAGCGGCCCTCGAGTACCGACTTTGGACACCCCTTGTAAAACAAGTAGCTCTCGTAGCTGCCTACATAGCAACAACTCTCTGCAAAATCGCCCATGTGAGAATAGAACCACATGACTTTTGGATGTAGTCTGATGATGGATACAGACCCATTACTGGAGGTGTACTAATCCATCTAGCAGTTAATAAAGTTCAGATAGCTGCACTCAATTTGCAGTGGTTGCTTCGCAGCTGAATAAATAGCATGCACAAGTGAAGGTCGTGGGTTTCTTTCAACATTCCCTGGCAAGAATAATATCACCAGGGTTTGTAAAACACCTCACTTTTACCTGGAAGAGGCCTGATATGACCATAGTCCGATATCCCCACGTAGACAGCATATTGACTTCGTCTGCACTGTACGCAGGCATAGTTTCCACCAAATCTCATTTTGCAATTTAAGTTTAAAATTAAGTAAGTTCACACAAAAACTACTAATAGACACACTAATAATGACGGATGCCGGACACACGGAACCCATAGATCCTCCCAGACTGTGAGGTGTTTGCTTGTCAACCATCTTCCTCCAACTGATGTCTGATTTAGATCACGTTAATCGATCTGAGGACAGTTCTGATCCTGAACCACAGTAAACCAGAATATATGAATCTGAATTCTACTGATAAAACTCCGAGCTCTACAGTTATTATGAATCCGAACAAACAAATAAAGAAAAAGTATTGTGATCTAATGATTTTTTTCCTCCTCCTTTTTAAGCTGACCTTTTTCCCTCTAAATGAGGAGTGGCATTCTGAGACTGAAGTGTCCATTTTGTGTCAGAAGCTCTTTGGGAGTTAGTCCCAGACTCCCAGAGTGCTACTTTATGTCTTCAGGCATAGACCTAACACCTACGCACTTAGCTCCATAGCATCTCATCCTCCTCCTTTTTCACCCTTTACACACTGGAAGCAAAGGTGGGATCGCAGTCTCAGAGGTGTTGTTGGACCTGTCCACAACTTCAGTGTGTGTGTCTCGACTGGTGTATGTGTTTGTACATGTGTCTCATTTCTTTTACTATGTTATGACAGGTTAAACCTGGTTGTTTTTTTAAATAAGATTTTGATTAAATGTAAAATAAGTTAAAAATAAGAACAAGACTAAAATTAAATGATTTTCAAATCTCATCAAGCCATATTTAATTTCCAAAAGTAGATAAACAACATATCAGATGTTGAAACTGAGACATTTTATCATTTGATAGAAGTTTTGAGCTAGTTGTGAATCTAATGCAGCAACACAAAAACAAAAAAAGTCCATGCTGGTGGGATGGATGCAGGATGTGGATCAGCATTGTCTTTCTGAAATCTGCAAGACCTTCCCAGAAAGAGAAATCCAGGTTTCCATTTTGCCTCAGAACATTTTAAATGAGCTTTGGTCCAGAGAAGACGGCCATGTTTCTGGATCATGTTCACATCTGGCTTCTTCTTTGCATGATGAAGCTTTAACTTGCAGCTGTGGATTTCAGAGTGAAATGTATTCACAGACACTGATTTCTTAATGAGTCAATGCACTGATTTCCAGGAGAGAATCATGTCTGCTTTTAACAGACAAGATCACCAGCATCCCGTCTTGTCTCATACGTACAAAGATTCCTCCTGATTATCTGAATCTGTAGATGATTTTAGACTGTAGATGGTGGGATCTTCAAACTCTGACGAACATTTTTCTTAATGTTTAGATCCAGTTTGTCTCAGATTGGAGAAACTGTCCATCTTTCGACCCTGAAATGCTTTTACACCCCGTCATGTTACTGAGCTGTTGACTATTATTCTGATTAGTTGTCCAACGCTCCTCCGGTTGCTTCTAATTTGTACCAGTTACTTTTGCAGTCTTTCGTCTCTCCTTTTCCAGCATTTTGCAGTTCATTGTGTTATGTTTTTATTCACAACTTATAAAGAATACCAACTATTTTCTATTCAGTGTAGTACATATATTTTTACTTCAATTTTGCATTCCTATTTATGTAGCTGGTTGGATTATACTTGAAATATATCAAATATAAATTACTAATATACTGCTTGTGTGAAAGTTACTGAAGATGATCAAAGAATTGTCTCCTCTTCTGCAACTTAGGACACACCATAAATCTTGTCACAAGAAAACCCAAAGTTGTACAAATTAATCTCGAAACATTTCAAAGCCTTTTGAAGATTTCTGAAATGATTGTGATAAATGGCTGTGAGTGAGTGAGCACAGGCATCTACAGGAGGCAATAAAGACGACCAAGGATGCATGCACACACAAATGCTATTAACCTAACATGGACATATTGCCTTGATTGTCTGTGACCTGCTTCTTTGGCCTGGCTTACCCTTCTCAACACTGCCATAAACATGACAAGGCTTTGGGATCAAAGCTGTCTCGACCATCAGCCCTCTTACATGCGGACGCACAGAGCCAGACACACTCACATATGCTGTTTTAACTCTTAGAAGGCTCTTTGTCTTCAGCCATCATCAGTCTTATTAGAGCTGGTGGCCCAAGAGTGTTTCCACATCACACAGTTCTATTCTGGCAGCTTTGCTAAGAAACAGCCAAGACCTCCAGCTTCTCAAAATGACTCACATGAAAAGAAACCTCTCTGTGGACATTTAAGTTTGCAGTTCCAGTTGTGTGCCCTGAAATGGACAGCTAAAGAAACTGTCCTGTTTTCACCGTAGCTAAACACCAATTTTTTAATATGTTGAGTGTTCACTATGTAACAAGGCCTATGCTGTCGGAAGCGACAGCTAGGAGTATATCCCGGAATGCCCCCAATCCTCCTATTCCCCAATCCTCGAATAGACACAATACAATAATATAAAGACGCACATGTTCTGTCTCAAAGCTCCACCTGGTGTTGGAACGTTAAACCAGCCCAGTATGACGTTAGGACAGAATGCATACTTAGGTCAGGATCTTTTATTTGCACTTGATTTGAGGTCAATGAGACGAATGGTTCCAGAGATATAGCTAAACATCTGATTTTTTTGTGAATAAAGTCCCACCTGGTGGGGAAACCATAAATTCATACATCATGAAATTCAGGTCATCCCCGTGGGGACCTAAACAGGTATACAAAATCCAATTATCAAAACTGCTCAAGTTATTGCGCTCACACGAAGGATACCCAGTGGCAGATGCGACAGCGGTCATGATGAAACCATAATATCCCTGACACATTGCGTTCAGGGATATAATTAGAGGCACGGCTGATTGTGTACATGTAGTTTTTTTAATCTGTGGCAAATAATGGCAAGCTGTAACGATGAGTAAAACCACTAGGAGTGTCACAGATACAAGGGACAGTGGTTCATTCCACATCCATACCAACTTCCTGCTGCGTTCAGGGACAGTGGTTCACTCTAAATCCATACCAACTCCTAGCTGCGTTCAAGGACAGTACTTTATTCTACATCTATACAAACTTCCTGCTGCGTTCAGGGACAGTGGTTCATTCTAAATCCATAGCAACTCCCTGCTGCGTTCAAGGACAGTGGTTCATCCCACACCAACTTCCTACTTCAAAGCAGCAACTAATTCATCACTTGTGGACTAGAATCCTCATGTAGGCTGGAACTAAAAGTTTCTTCTACAAACTAAACTTCCAGCAAACTCACATTTATCAGCTTCATTTAACTTCTACAAACTCACATCATCCATGTTCATGGAACTCACTTAAGTAAATGAGAATTTTTATTATTTTTAGGGAATGTGTTTGCACAATTCAAGAACAATATTTTTCCAGTATGTGAAAATATATTTTTTTGGAGTAGCTCACAAACAATAAAAAAATTATGTGTGTGTGGTATTTTACAGAGTAGAAAAACTATTAATGTAGTTTTATAGAACATCTAAGGCTTTTGTGTTAATTTTAAAAGTAATATACATTTGGAGTTTAAAAATAAGAAAATGGTTATGTGCGTGCAGATTGCCCCCCTGCAAAAGGCGTGCTGACTGGAACTGCCTCTGGGAAAGTCATTAGTCCACACTGCAAGCCATTCTCAGCTTTGCCTGTAAACACACAGGTGTGTGTGTTTGTTAGTTTGCATTAGAGCTACTTTTACAGTCCCTGCTAACCAACATATCTGTGTTTGCCATAAAAGTGAGTGTCTGAGCTTTATGGTCCTGACCAATATCTGCCCTTGAACTTTTGCTTTTTCTGTTAATATTGTTTCACTTAAACTCAGACTTCTAGAGAAAACTTAGTTTTCTGCTCTTACACAAAATTCAAGAGACAAAATATTTCCAAGTTATGTTGGAAAATCAGAACGACTGGTTGGTAACCGAGTTTGTCTTTTACTTTTTGTATTATTATTATTGGTTCTCCAATTGGTGTTTGCATTTTTTTTGTCTTTGAATAACTCAATCAAGCCGTTCATTGCATACTTAAAGGGTTTTTTTTTTCTATTGTCCTGTTTTAATGTCGGATTATATGGTTTGTTGTCATAAACTGTAGCAGGATGACAAATCTCTACAGGCCAAACGTACCAAGCATTCATAAAAGACTGAGTTACAGACTCCAGGATAAAAGTGAAACACAATAACTTACTTAAAGAAAATGTAAACCACACTACACTGTAACAGTTTTCCCATGTTTTAAAGACTAATACTTTGAAATTTAGACTATAAACCCAATAATAGATGGAAAATTGATTCATGAATTTGAGATAAACTGGTTCTAAAAGATATGGAACAATTTCAGAAATATCCTCAGATTTTAAGTATCAAACTATCAAAAGTGTAGAACGTCATGAAATCAGGTGGAATATTTGTATGCATGTGACAAGGATGGATGCTGGTGATCTGCTTTAAAAACAGACAGGATTTTCTGCTGGAAATCACTGCCTGAACACAGCTCACCCTGAAATCCACAAATGCACTTTAACACTATGAAGCCAAACATATCAGATTTGGTACATACAGTTTCTGAGACATTTTGCATAACTGTGTGGTAGAGACTTTGTTCAAAACCCAGCTGTACACATTACGATACTGGTTTTCCGGCCTTTGGTGAACACCAGAAAACAGAACATTACACTACAATAATTCTGACTTATCACATGGTAATGAATAGTAGTAGAAAAAACTATTTTCATTTCAGATTTTGTTACAACATAAAGATTTGCAGATTGAGTTAAATCTGGACTGTGCATGGGGAGTGTTCAGTGGCCGTGACCTTTCTTCGTATCTCAGTATATATAGATCATTATTAAAATTCATATGCATAGCAAACTATTCTTTGCACTTTTTAACTGAACTTGAATTTTACTGAAAACCTTGTAATTCAAAGCAATCATTCCCCTCCTGGCCTTCTAGACACAATGTGGTAAAACATCTTTAGCGAGTAGTTTTAGCTCTGAACGCTAAATGAGTTAATAAGCTTACATGTCAGACCCGGTGGTTAGCACTTCACCAAACAAAGAAAGATTATCCCACTTTCTAAGGTAGAGGAATGCTCCGCACTGAACAATGCTTTTATCAGCTGTTGTTTCTATGTGGAGTCAGAATACGTTCAGACTGCAGTGCATAATACTCAAATCTTTTTTTTTCAAAAAAGTTTTCAAAAATTTGCTTCAATTTTATTTTTTTTTACATTTCCAATTAAATGCGTTTGTAATCTCTTCTATGTTCACTAAAAGTGTGCCGCCGGCGTAGAACACACAATGATGCATAAGTGAGTCTGTGTGATGTCTTCATGTTTGCAGAAGTAAACATGGACGGTAACAGCGGTATTTTGTCAGCACCTTTACATGTAAGGAGTTTATAAATAATTGTCGAATGACAAGCAGAACCTTTATGTACATTGGTGATCACCTCTGAAACACTGTATCAATGACATGTAGGTGGAATCAATGAGTCCTGGTCGTTCAGACTGAAGTCGCATGGCAAAAGATTCGATACGTATCGGATTTAGAACCACATATCCAAGACGCTTGGGTCGCATTTCAAAAAATCGGATCGGTGTCTTTCAGATTGTTATGAAAAGAACAGATGCAGGTCGCATAGGGGAAAAAAATTGGATTTGGGTCACTTCGGCCTGCTGTCTGAACGCAGCCGTAACAGAGTACACATTTTCTATGTTTCTGACTGCCTCTAAAGTACATCGCATCTACACGTGTCCCTGTGTGTGTGTGTTCAGTCAAGGGTGAGCAACCATGCATGGCGCCTAAGCCTCCTTCTTCTTGAATTCCTGGTGAAGATGCTTATTTGAGACACTCTTCACATATGTGTGTAGCAGTGTGAGTGTGTGTTCATTTTGAGTGAATTGACTAAAGCTGCCCTTTAGCCTGGGGCAGTCTCTCTTCTTCTCACTCTTGAGTGGCCACACACTAAGAGGCCAAATCCACTCTGAACAGCAGAGAGAAAGACAAGGACAACAACTAACTTAACAGAATTGTACAACGTGTAGCGTTTGCTATTTTATATATAGTTTTCCAGACCTTTTTCTCAGTTTTGTCTTTTTGTCAGTTTTTGGTTTGATGACGGCAATTTTGCATATAAACAGGTTGGGCTGTAAACATAGCAGCTTTCTGTTTCCATTATGTCATCCCACATGATCATTATAAAAAACACTCAACCGCTTCTTGACTAGACCCCCGACCCTTTACATGAGACAGCAAGAGATCCTATGCTCCAGAAGATGTCTGAGAATACCAAAAAGCAGCAATGCTAACATGTTGCAAAGGAACATGACGGGTAGAAACTCAACTCGGCTTCTGAAACCAACACATTTCAAACCACAAGCAGAAAACATGAAAACATCACTGTCCACGTTAAAGGGTCTAAAGAAAGCAGAGACTGGTTACAAAGTTTCTGTCTCATCACTGTGGGACAGAAGTCTCATCACTGTGGGACAGAAACTCTGGGAGACATTTGTCTAATCACTGTGGGACAGAAACTCTGGGAGCTGCTGCCAGAATTCCAAATCATGTCTTAGTTTTAATATTTTTATTTCAGCTTTAAAAGACTGCTAACTTGTTTCTTATGAATCTGTTTTTGACATGAATCATGAAGGTCCTGCTAGTTTCCATGGAGATGAAGGATGTTTATAGTGAAGTATTCTCTCTTCTTATCAAACTATTTTGGGTTTTACATCTTTCTGGATCCTCATGGAGAATGTGGGGTCTGTCTCTGCGTCTACACACTCTGACCATGGATAGAGGTGTCCATCATCATCATCATTATCATTTCCTGAGTAATGTACCTGCATAATACCTTTATTAAACACCTGGAAACTGCTCAGCTTCTGTAAAACAGTTCCTCATCCCATACTTTACTCATTCCTAGATGAACTGAGCTGCTATCTTCTGGTTTGTACTGAAAGTAATGTGGTTTTTGTTTACGAGTCGATTACATTTACATTATTTTGTGTTCCAGGAGAATTTACTCAACAACATATATCTTGATATTGACATGTTGGTAGTTATCTCACATTCCTCAGCTTTTTGTAGAGACCAATTATACATTCAAGAAGAGAATTAACATTTCCTTTTTGTTTAGTTCTTAAGTTGAATTATTCCCTTCTGTATGACTGGATGGCCTAACAAGCTCATGTCTCTGGGGGCAGTGTTCAACACTGCTGTCATGTGATGACTTCATATCGTCAGACCAGAGGGTCTAATGTCCAGCGTGTCTCCGTCTGCTGCACACACACAGACCCAGAGACACGCTTGCTTCCCTCTGATCCGCCACTGTCAGTCCACTTTATCATAGAAATGTGTTTTGACATCCTGAACGTGCCTCTGAGTTTGTGCATTCGGCTTTATTTAAACACTGTGTGTTTGTAGTTTACAGGTTTGGAATATCATGTTGTCGAGGTTTTTTTTTTGTTAGTTTATGGTTGGTGGCGCTGTAGTGCTGGAGGGCGAGAAGAGGAAGGAGCGCCTCCCCCTGTCTCTCAGTGTTTCTCCAATTGGCTGAAAAGTCTGGAAATGAAATGTGATCCTCACAGTGAAACATCAAACAGCAAGCAGCTGCTGGGCTGTCAGGTCACCAACCGGTCAGAGGATGGACTACTCCTGCTTTCTATGTGTGTATGTGTGTGTGCTGCGGCTGCACAGGAGTAGTTGACAGTCTTCTATCTATAGCAAGTGTTATAATGTAAATCCACATGTAAATATGTCCAGAACCTGTGATGTCCACCTGCGTGCGGCGCTGATGTCCCCGCCGTCATCACATAGCATGTGTCTCCTCACAGACCGGGTGCAGCAATTGGCCCAGCGGCAGTGGAAAAGGAGAAAGATGAAGGAGGTTAGGGTGTCTAGTCTGGATGACAGGCAGAGGCGGTGAAATGCTGTTGAGAGGTGGGGGCGGCGAAGGGCTGGAGTCGGGGTATCAGGGGCATCTGTCTTGTTTTTTGGCATGTGGAATGGGTCAGTAACCGTGTAGGCAGACGAGCTGAGGGGCTGGCGTAGCCCAGTTAAAGCAGATGGTAGAAGGGGTCATGGGGGGGTCATTGCTGTGATATTTGTGCCACATGTACGTGACATTCTGACAGCGAACACAAATCTGTAGGTGTTCATCTCCTATGGGCGCTGACGTTTTGGTCACTGAGCAACACAGCTACAAACGTCAATCAAAACACGGAACTCACTTAAAAGAAGCTGGAGGTCATGATGTCAGGGAAAAACTTCCATCAATAACTCCTACTCATATTATTATATCTAAATATATTTATTGATAATCTCATCGAGACATGTTTGCAGCTCAAATTGATTGTGTATACAACCCATGTGTGCATTGCAGGAACTGGGTTTAGTATCCATCCATTTTCCAACCACTTCATCCAATTCAGGGTGGCGGGTAGCTGGAGCCTATCCCAGTAGTCACTGAGCAAGAGGCAGGGTGCACTCTGGACATTATAGTAAAGTCATATTTACTAAATATAATAGGATTGAAAAACAGGACACAGGGAGGTAACCCTTTAAATTCCAATCTTAATCCCAGCCAGCATGCAGACATGAGGCTAAATAAATGCTTCAACTGATAAAGCAGCATAAAGAGCAACCAGAAGAATAAAACAGAATTTATTACAAACAGAACTTTGTAGAAATAACACATAACATAACAAGATCAACACGGACCAAACCTTTTCTCATCTGGACATCATTCTCTCATGTCTTGGCTTTTAGGAGAAAAAACAAACACAACAGAAACTATTTACATATTTACACTTTTTTCTCATTTACACTTATTTTTTTTATTATTTTCCTTCTTTCCTTACTAAAGCAACTCTAACTTAGCTGCATCACAAACATCTTCTTGGCTTTATTTCAGCCATAGAGGATCATTATTTTTCTTTTTTTTTCTCTTCACTTGTTGATCTTTGGCTACTTCTGATTGGACATAACTATCTGTCTAAGCTCTCTGATTGGTAGAAAGTCTGACAGGAAGTGTTTTCATCATCATTTCCAGATGAAAACAGAAGTCTCAGAGGTCTTATGGATCATTGGGGGTTTGCAATGTAGAGCCTCTTAAGAAACATTACATCTTATGTCCAGATTATAAATAATAAAGCAAATTTTGGAACTGCTTTCCTTGCTTTTGGATCATGTGACCTTTTCCCATTACAACTGCGTGTAACTGTAGCTTGTATGAATGTGAGTTTGAGCTGCTTTGCTGCTTCCCAGCTTGAGCCTCATCTGGAGCTGTTATGTGTGGAGTTGGCACGTTATCCTCGTGCATGCATGGGTACATAATAGTCGTCACACCATTCAGAAACAACATATTCTGTTAAATGCCTGTTCTAAAGTGAGCTGAGAGTTGTTTGTCTAGCCTGTCTCTATACTGGACATGCATCCAGAGTACATCCTCCCCTTCAACATGATATTAGTAGGAACAGGCTCCAGACCCTCTTCAACCTGGAATTGAATTAGGCAGATTTAGAAAAGAGAGGGATGGATTAATATAGTTGTATTAATTTAATGAGGCTTTGTGTCATCCTCCTTTTTACTTCCTGTGTTTGTGCTACTATAACAAAATGATTTGGAAGTGAACTGCTCTAAATCAGTTGTGTTAATTTTCCCTTTTTACAAGTCAAAAAACAAACTTCCTGCCTCCATCCAAAACTCGACCCAGACTTTGAACATAATGTGACAGAATCTTAAACTCAATGCACAATTCATTTATATTCTGTTTATCTGCATTGGGCATGTTTCCAACAAGTCAGCTCTAAGCACTTAAAAAAGAAGGCTAAAAAGTTCAATACAAGCCCAATTCGGAACAATCATATTTAATCCACTTAATTTTGATCTTTTTCAGTACAGTTTACTGTAATTGTATTTAGATAATTCCAGGACATAAAAAGCAGCAATGAGCAATAGGAGAATGTCCACCAAAAAGTGATGAATCATTTGCTCTGTAGCTAAAATGTAGCATCCAAACACAGCAGGATGAGTAAAGAAAGAATTTGCTTCCTTCATAATACTTTATTTAAGATGTTATTAACACAGACAATGCAGAGAACATGAAAATGACAGATCTCATGCTGGAATTTAGCATCGTGTATGTGAGATTTTACAATTTTACAGCTTTTACAATGAAAATGTAAAATTATTTTATTGTCCATTTACAGACATATATTCTCACCTCCTTCCATCAAATCCAGTATTAAAATCATTTACTTTTTTGTTTTTGTTGCCTTTTCTGTGGGTGTCTGTTGCCCCTGGGCAATAATCTTCCTTACAGTCACTGATAAAAAGAAAGAAAAAAGAAAGAGGAAAAACTGAAGGTAGCGAAATGAGGGCGAAACTGAATATGAAAACAGCTGGAGAAGGCAGCCATGGAGCGACCTTGGAAAGTGGGTCTGTATAAAGCATTACAAAAGCCCTAGGAGACACTCAGCCGATACATAAAGGACAGTGTCTGCTCATCTTCTCTCCTCCTCATCCTCCTTCCTTCCTCTCCATCTCTTTCTCCAGACTACTCTCGTTTTATATCCCTCCCGAGGTTATTCTCTTCCTCTTCTACACGTCTGCTGTCTGTTTCTTCATTCATTCTTTTGTTCCTTTTATTTTCCCTCCTGATTTTTTTCCAAGTGACCCAGTGCAGTTTCTGTAAAAGCTCAGGCTGTTACTGAAAGCTGAAAGTGAAATCGCTGGTTGGTGAACAGGTGAAATCCAGAGAGAGTTCCTACTGTTTAATGATTCTGTGCAACTGATACAATTTTATGTCCATTTTTTGTTAATCCAGTTATCTTTGTTGATGTTAAAGAGCATCTTGACTGCACATTTCCTTACACTTTGTGTTTGTACTTCATTATTTGCTTCATTACTACCACCCGCTAGCTGAGTATTCTTGGCTGGCTTCACACTCGTAACTCTATGGGTTGGTGGAGCATTTTTACAGTTATGTTCCGTCAGCCTACATCTGGCTTCGGAGCCAGTCCATCAATAACATGAAAAAAATGAAAACTCGAAGTGCTCGGAAAGCACAGACCTGCAGAAACAGATAGCAGTCGTTCTTGCATGTATTTTTTTTTTCCCACTGCAGACAATTATCTTGTTATCTCGAGAAAATAAACAGTTTTCTTTAAATAACGGAATATTCAAATGCAAGGTTGCGAGAAGGCTGAAGCTGTTCACAACCCATCCAAACCATAACAGAGAGGAACAAACATTAATTCAGACTCCCACAATTTTGAGATTCAAATCGGAAAAAGACTTGTGTGTCTGGACTGGAAGAAAGCTCAAAAAGAACTCACACACACTGAATTCCACATTGAAACCAGTTGTTCATACAAATTTAAATAATAAAAATGATAATATTTACATTGATAAATTGTGTACTTGGAGCAGTACTGGTTTACAGTCTGCAGGAATTAAGGACCTGCACTCTGGGGATGTAGCATCCTAGTGCCGAAGCAGCTCTGCAGGATTGTCAGTGTTCTGGGAAGGGGGGTTAGGAGGGGTGTCTTTTCAACTGGTGGGTCTGACGTCAGCTTGGCTTGATTTCACCGAGACATTAATGAAAAATTAGCCTGGAATGTCTCAGTACAGTCATGCCAATCTGGTGTATTGCCAACTAATCAATACGCCTGATTTGTCTGACCAAAGATGAAATTGTGATGTATCTTCACAAAATTGTGCTTATACAAAACGACTGTATCCCCTGTAGATTGTCATGGGATTAAAGTTTTACATATGATGCCATTGGTTAGAAGTGGGAATTTTGTATCGATTGCACATTTGATTATATGTGTTTCTTATAGGATTATATTGGTGTTATATTAGAATTTACGATTGTTTTCATGTGTACATATAGATTTCTCATGAGTTTCACATGGGATTATATAGGTTTTATATGGAGTATCACACATTATTACCATGCAAATTTTCCAAAGCAAGCATTTCTGTGGTAGAAAATATATATTTCACATGTGCAAAGCTGCCTGGGTTGACATGCAAATCCAATTTTTTTTTACTTGTTTTTCATTTCAGCATCAAAATGGGACAAAATAGGTTAATATTTAATTTAGTTATTTCTCATTGTTCACAGTGCCCATCTAGGCAAAGACCTGTTTTAGTTTCTTCTCCTTTCTTCCAGAATCTGTTCTCTCTGCTGCTATATTTATTTTAGAAGTTACTAATAACAGGGTTTTGCAGGATTAACAATCCAACCAATACTTACGCTGCTGGCTGTGATGCCAGGCTTTTATGAGAGAAAATTGTTCATTAATTGTTTCTGCTCATGGTTTATCTATGAAAGCACTTTCTGAAAACAATTTGGCAGCAGTCGGCCAGCTTTGAAGTCGCCAGCATTCCTTTCTCAGGCGAATCCTCAGACTCCAGCGGCCTCCTTAAGAGACACTTTCACCCCCTTAGACAAACTTTAATTAACTTGTGTGTGCAAGTTTGAATCTCCCAGCTTAACCTTTGACACACTGTCTTACCTGAGCACCGCCTCTACAAGTGCCCCCCACTCACAGACAAAGGCTGCATAAAGACAAGATTAGCTGCTTACCAATGTCTTCTCTGCTCATCTTATTGGAAAGGGTTCCAGGGCTCAGAGCCCAAAAGGCCATTCACCAGGCCAGAATCAAGCACTTGAGCTTTGCGACTGGAGGCCGAGGGCCAGCTGGTAGTACGCTTGTAGTTAGCAGAGGCTGAAAGAGTTTGGACCTAACCTTGTAAGAGGCTAGATGGTGAATAGAAGTGGAATTATCATGGGTAAATCCCGAGGTTGGAGTGGAGAGCTTTGAGTGTGTGTGAGCTCTGTCTGGCTCCACCGTGGCTGCCTGAAAGAGGTTTGGACACTTGGATAATTGCTTGGACCTGACGCCAGCCATACACCCTTACTACCCCTCACAAAACCATATCCGCTATATCAGCTTCGTGTGAGATTTTTTTGTGTGTAAATGTATGTGTCTGTCAGAATGTGTGTTTGTGGTCAGGAAAACTATAGAGAACACTCATAAACCCTAGAAAGAAAGTCTCTTTGTGAGCTGTGTGCATGTGTTTCCAAACTACTCCTGACCTCACTTAGGATCCGCTCAGCTGACCACAGCTCTGACCGTGTGCAATATGACTGTCTCAGCAGAGGGAAGTGGCTTTAAGGGAGGCAGCTTTACAACTGACACTGACAAGTCGTTTGGCAATCCCAACCTTCCAGTCTCGCCACCGTCCTTGAAACTAGATCAACACGACAGGATATGTCTGCTTCTGTGTGTGAATATGTATGTGTCTGCTGGATTCTTTCCCATTTTAATAATACTTTATTTTACTTTAAAATCAGCTCAACACTCCCATTTTCTATCATAGTCTAAAAATACACAAAACTTGGATTGTACATCTAAGATCAGCTGAACATTTCCAGGACGTATGAAGCAGCAAATGCAGACAGTGTGTGTGTCCATGAGTGTGTGGGACAGCAACCCATAAAACAAGGTCGGCCTTTTCTAAGTACTTACTGATAATCTTCACAATTAGCTACAGAGGCAGCAGAGCACTTTGATCAGGAAGGAGCAATGTGGAACTCCTCAAATATATGCTCTTTCCTTTGCTATCTCTCCTCCCTGTCACACTTTAGCAAACTGTTACTGTAAACTACATATGTTAAGAGAAAGAAGTTCAAACAACGGAGCTGTCTGGTTTTTTTCTGGTTTTTGTAGCAGGATAAAACGTGGCCCTCTAAATGTCCAGCAGTTTGGGGTTTGTGATTACAGCTTGTAAGTCAGTTTGTTTATGGGTTGAGTTACTGTTGAGAGGCAAGCAGGGCCACACAGGTATTTAGGCAGGTTAAAAGGAGGAGAGGTCAAACAGATGAAAGAGGGAGAGAGCTGAGAATGACACAGGGATGCATTGAAGACGACAGAAAGTGGAGTGTCACAGGAAAGGCAGTTAAATAGAGACACAAACCTGGTGCTCTTATACATGGATATTGATTGTATGTTGTTTAAAAATAAACATTCTCCTCCCTTGTCTTTGTCTTTTCTTTTGATAAATATTTCTTAGATTTCTTGTTTTGATTGTAAATTTGAGGATTTCAGTTTGTGATAAATTCAAACTGAAGATTTCTTGTTTTATATATTTTTTAGCTTTCTGACATAGATGTGACTTCATTTTAGGGGGTGTGCAGAATTATTAGGCAAGTTGTATTTTTGACGATATATTTTAATATTGTTCTCAATGTACACAAAAGACTCAAATATTAAAGCTGAGTATTTTTGGAAGTTGGAGTGAGTTTAGTTTTAGCGTCTTAAGATATCTGTGTGTGCAGGTCAATATTACTGTGTATAATTATAAGACAACTTAACAAAAAACCAATATTTTACTTATTTGTTTCACTGGTGAAAATAAATATAACAAGTACTTGGATGTGGGTGATAGAGGATTGTCCTGGCTGAAAATCATGTTTTTCTTGAACGATGCTGACTTCTTCCTGTACCACCGCTTGAAGAAGGTGCCTTCCAGAAACTGGCAGTAGGATTGGGAGTTGAGTTTGACTCCATCCTCAACCTGAAAGGCCCCACAAACTCTTTAATGATACCAGTTCATACTAGTACCCCACCTCCACCTTGCTGTCATCTGAATTGTAGTGGCGTTCTCTGGCCTTTACTGGTCCAGCCACGGGTCCAGCCATCTGGCCCATCAAGACTCATTTCATCAGTTCCTAAAACCTTAGAAAAATAAGTCTCGTGATATTTCTTGGCTCAGTCTTGATGTTTAATCTATTGAGTCTTGTTCAGTGGTGGTCGTTTTTCAGCCTTCCTTACTTTGGCCATGTCCCTGAGTATTGCACAACTCAATGTAGGAGCACATCTTTAATAAAACCACAGGTAGAAAGCAACAGATAAGATTCGAGCTGTGCTGACCATCTCATGATCACATCTAAAAGATAATATCAGCGTGGATGGACACATGCCTATTCCACCACCACCTCATCGGCATGCACATGAACATTAATACACTGGTTTAGTGGATGTGCAAACTTCACCACCCACTCAGAGATGTGCACCCTCATACATAGCATGGAGTTTTCTTTACCAGGGAATATAATGACTTAGTGATGACCCCACAAGATCTTTCCCTTCTTTCACACTCTGCCTGTCTCTTTCTCAGCCCTCCTCCTTGGCCGTTCACATAACCCTACCGGACTCTAGAGGGGGATGAGAGAAGAGGAGGGGGTAGATGGATCGGGAGGGGAGGGATGTGAAATCACAAGAAAGGAGTTTGATAGGACAAACTGTGGTAAACACAAGCTAGCATGGGAACTTAACCATAATGCCATGTATCATATGTGATACAGTTTTTGAAACCTCATGCATCACTTTATGATCAAAACCTGCCTCAAAACCCTGTTTTATACATCTAATTTTATCTAATACTTGTTCATTTTTTAACATTTAGTTAATCCGGTAACAACACTGTTTGACCTGGTAAAATATGTTTTATTTGTAACATGTCAAGAAGAAGAATGATTATACACCTACGTAATATTTATAATGAGGTGTCGGGCTTCTAAATGAACTTTTGTCTAAAAATTCCGTCTAAAAAATTAAAACACAGTTCTCTCAACGTGTCATGCCCTGCTCGAGCCCCACTTCTGCTCCATGTCGAATCGATCCTGTCACCTACACCTGCTCCGAATTTCCTCTACAGATATATAACCTGCACTTCTCCAGTCACTCCCTGTCGGACATTCGCCATAAATGTGACTACATTCTCCTGCTTCTTCCTACTTGTTCCTGTCCCTGTCCCTGGCTTTGACTCATCCGTCTTCCCAGAATGTCCTCAGTCTTCCTCTCAGGTTTTCCACTATCCCTTGTCTACCAATATATCATGTTAACCTTCAGTTTGTCTTCATGGAATTCATTCATTACACAACAGCAAGGATCAAAGTAATTTAATATGTAGTTACTAACAAGCCTCATTATTGACTTTATCCAGTTAACGTTAAGTTGTTTGATAAGTTTAAACAACTAAACAGCAGTGACTAGATTCAGTCGAATCTTAGTTCATTTTAAAGACACATCACCTGCCAAAGGGATTGGAAGCTTGTATTTAGACTGCACTTTAAATGTTTAATTAGAGCTGTTTGTCTAACTAACTCACACCCACAAAACCTGCCAGTAAACCAAGCAATACTATTTTAGCCAACAATTATCAATCCCCTGCAATTCATCAGTGATCCTCAAAGTTCCCATCAATCAATGAAGGCTATGGCAAGTTGTTGTTGGACATATGAGTGGGTTTAACATGCTAACCAGCAATGGTTGCTTGTAGCAATATCAACTAGCTGGCCAGTGGAAGCATGAGGTCATTGCTGCTAACACCTGCTGAACTAGCCTGTGAACTGCAGAAGGGAACAAATCCACTGAGATTGTCATAATTCCATAATTCCATGTCCTCTGTAGTTTAGTATGTTTGTGTGTTTAGTCTCTGTACCTATTCAGAGCAATCTGCTATCCCTCCTCAATGCTTATATTAGCTTCTTATTGGTGCCTTATAAAAACATGCATATTAGCTGTAAGACCCCACATTGCAGGTAGTCAGGACTGATTCTATGACAGTTGGTCCTCTTTCGCCTTTCTGAGACTGAAAGTGATGCTCAGCAGATTTTAAATACAAATCACTTTCATGTCATCAACATTTCCTTTCACGAAATACTTAGAAAACATACAATTTTTTTTATTAACATGTTAATGCACCTGTAAAAGTATGTAAGCCTTTAAGCAGCAGGTTTGCTGATATGCAAGGTACACTGAAGCTGCTACGTCAGGTCATTCACATCCCAGACTTTAAAACCTGGTTTCCAGTACACCATTTGATGAATAACAAGAAATGCAGGCGGCATGGCATTTGTTGCTTCAAGTAGGGCTTGAAGTTTGTGTGGTCATCACAGATCATTCTTGTAATTACGTTATGCTGCCATGTTTAATTAAAAATGGCTTTACACTGAAAAAGAAAATCTGGGTAAATTATTTATGATGAATTTAAGCCTGACTCTATCTGCTGTCTAAAACCACAGAAAACATATATCATTTCAGTTCTTATTTAACTTTATCACTTTTATTTTGGCGGCAGCAGCTAGTTTCTCCTCCTATTGGATAGCAATGGTCTTCCTCTCTTTTTAGTCATTCTGCAACTAGGGCTGCACAATTCTGGGTAGAATGAGAATCACGATTTTTTTTGCCAAGAATTGAGATCATGATTCTCTCACGATTTTTTCCCAATATACGTATTTATTGCACAAATCAGCGGCACATCAGCTAACACTAAATATAAAAACAATAAATGTGACTTTTCTCTTCTTTTACCTACACAACCTTTTTACTAATTTTCTGCTGTTCATTTGTTGAGAGAAAAAGGCAGCGCTTGATTTATGCAGATGATGTTCCTGAGCAAAATGCGGTAGAATCATGTTTTTTTTTTTTCTTTTTAAAAAAAAATAGTTTTCATTTGGAAATGAGATTGAAAAGAGTACTCAAACTAAGCCAAAGAAACCACAGATGTGTTTAAGAATATTTTGTATTTGTGAAGTTTTCTTAAACATCTCAGCTACATATATCAAGTTATTCAAAGGTATGTTTTCATGCATATTATGCATATCATTACAAGTTATTTATTCCCACAGGATTTTTTTAACCCCATAATATCAGTTTTATTATTAATTAAATAAAAACCATATTAATGTAGTAACATACAGCAATAAACAACAACCAAGTAATAAATATATAACAATAAACTGATCAAACAAATACTACATTCATTATAGTAAAGAAATAATTGCATTT
>JBAMHX010000010.1:1345166-1376224 GCA_037177515.1 Pseudomugil tenellus | reverse complement strand
TATATATATAATCATAGATTCAATAGAATAAAAAATAATAAATAATTAACTTTGCTGGTAACATTGAGGTTTAGTTATTTGTTTTTTTTCATTTAATTATTTCTGATGAAAATTTAAGTAACAAAACTAAAATAATTTTAAAAAAATTTCCATGAAGACATCAATATTTTCATAAAAAACATCGTCACTGAGCTACACAAGTAGAAAGATTCCTCCTCTCCTTCAAGCAGAGCTTGTAGATGAAGCAATTATTTGACTCTTTAAACCTTAGTTCCATCACTTCAATCCAAGACAACTAAACTATCAAATAATCAGTAGATATGAAGCATAACCTCGCTCTGTTGCTGCCTGTAGTGTTACAGTGTGTAATCTTGCAGTATGTAATGGTTCAGAATGCAGTTCCAGGCTGGATAAAGCAGATGATGCTTGAATCATATTAAGAGAACTCAAGCAGCCTTGTTTAATTTTGTATTATTGTATTATGATTAATATTTCTTGCATAATGAAATCTAAGGACCAAAAATAGCAACAATTTTTTTAAAATAGTGAATATTCACAACGTTTAAACTTGAAATCCCTGTATTCTGAATTAACATTAATATTTCAAATAGCTTGATTCAGGTCATTCATAGCCGTGAATGCTTGTTATTTGCAATATTACCGTAACCAATTGTGGACAGGATGAGCAGAATGAACTCTGTTCCTGGCTCAAGATATGTGGATTAATTTGTGTGAAATAAAGGCTATGCACCAAAGTAATGTCTGTAAGCATGCCCATGATTGTTTGTCTGTCATGCTAAGTAGCATGTCTGATGTTCATTTCAGATGGAGCATAATTAAGATGATCCTAAAGATGATGTGACTACTGTTCACATTAGCCTGCAGAGAGGGTGACAGACCGAGACTGGTGACAAAGATAGAGTACCACAGCCCTGGGAAAGGACAGATAAGGGAAGCAAGTGGCCGAACTTGAGGTCATTTGGCAGAGACGGAGTCAGAGCTTGCTGGGCATGGCCTTGAGAAAAAGTGGGAATCCCCCAGAGGAAGGCAGCACTGCGCTGACCCAGTAGACTTATGTAGCCTGTGCAGGAGAGCTGAAATTGCTGCTGGGAACCAAGTCCCCAGTGTCCTGCCAGTATGCTGTTTTTTCCTCCGACCCCCTGTGGACACAAACACACACAAACTGAAGCCATAATCTTGCTTCAGGTCAGAGGCTTTTGGGCAGCTTCCCACCGATTAGGTTGCCTTCCCTCCCTCTTTCCATCCATTCAAAAGCTAACGGAAGAGAGAGACGGGGATGGATGGATGTTAAAATTAGTGAGTTGTTGACCTTTGGCTATCACTCTCCTTCCGATGTCTCCTCATCCTCTTTACAGTGTTTAATAAGTGTACTTTAAGCAAGGCCATATCACACGCTATGGTGTATAGCAATCAAAAAGCTGTTATTATATTATGTGAACAATATGCTAAAAATTATTAAGTCTCAGTCATTATGGCATGAGGTTTACAAGCTACGGTGTGTCTCATCATAGCGTCCGACACTCTGCAGGGGGACAGAAAGCCACATTCAACCCATGTGTAATCCCCTAATAGACTTTGTATGATCATAATTAAAAACACAGAAGAATGGAGTATTATAGATGCACTCCAAAACTGAGCTTTTTATTATACGTACTAATTAGGATGGAACTTATTGGTGCATTAATTGTAAAGGTTTGTAGCAATTTGTGTAATTGCTGAGTAAACATATAAATATTGCAGTGACACAAGTACATAATGCTTTACAATGAAGGTGCCAGAACCAAGCGGTCCCGGTACATCTTCAGCTGTTGACAGCTCTCAGGTTTCTGGCAAATGTCTCCTTCCAGTGGATATTAGCCGACAGGTTGGCTGATGTGCAGAACATGAGACATATTCTGCCCAAAGTGTCGTGGGGTAAAATTAAATGTTAACATTTCGTCTAAGTCTGGAATATCTCAGCCAACGCTAAGCGTAATAATTCCAGATGTTTTAGGTGGCATTGTGAAAACAACAACTCGATACATTAAGTTTCCTTTCACTGTGGGAGGACAGACCAACATCAAAAACCAATTTGCAGCAATGCCCGGTTTCCTAAACATAATCAGCGCGATTAACAGTATTCATGTTGCTGGAAGAGCTCCGAGTCATAACGACGTTGTCTATATGAGTTGCAAAAATATGTATTTAATTAATGTACAAGTTATTTGTGACTCTAACATGGTCCTAATAAATTTGGTTGCAACGTGATCTGGGCCATTTCATTCATCCTGACGCACAGCGGTGTGGAGAACAACCTGAAGGGAGGCTCTGTGTGTATGGCTGGTTCCTTGCTAGATGAAGACACATTGTAGGAGTTCTTTTAAATTGTGATCTGTAGTTTTGCTGACATAACTTGCAAGTGACAGTGGTTACTCCCTGAGGTGCTGGCTGCTCATGCCATTTGCCAGAGCACAGAAGGTACACCTCGCTAAAATACACCATATTCTGGCGGAAGGTTGCACAGTGTTTGGCCGTCCAAGTTAGACGTCTATTGCGCCACTATTGTTTCGAAAGGTATGAATGATAGAGGTACACACATGGAGCACTTTACTATAGTGTTGTTTATCAAAGATAAAATTTTAGTAGAGATTTAGTGCAAAGTCTTACAAATGACCCCAGTTGTTTATTACTCTTCTTGTCTAAGTATGAGTTGTAGCTGCTCAGCAGTCCCGGCTCTCCAGTGTTGTGTTTTCTGCCTCATAAGTCACAAGCAGGTTTTGTGCTAAGACGTCATGCTGAAGGAGTTTTTACTGTTAAACAATATGTTGCTTCAATATGCAAAGCTTGGAAAGGAACTGGTTTATACATTATGATGCCATTCCAGTGCGGAGATGCACAGATCGACAGAGCACTGATAGCAATCAGATGTTTTGTCTTTGCTGAGGTTTAAAGCATTAATTCCATATAATAATAATAATAATAATAATAATAATAATAATAATAATAATAATACATTTACATTTCAAACGAAATCTCAACGTGCTACAGTATATGGGGGTTACAACAAAAAATACATGTACAACATTTCCCGGCAATGACCAAAATGTAAAAATCTTTAGAAGAGCATTTAAAAGCAGTTACAGTATAAATAGTAAAAACATTTTTTAAAAAGGTCTTCTGGTAAAAAAAAAGTTTTTAGGCCTTTTTTAAATACCTCCACACTTAGTGGAGCACTCAGGGTTTCTGGGAGCTGTTGGGGCGACAGCCTCGAAGGCCCTGTCTCCCTTTGTGGAGAGCTTGGTCCTGGGTTTCTGAAGGCGATAGGCGGAGGTGGTGGAACGGAGGCTTCGTGTGGTGGTGTGGGGCCGGAGGAGTTTGCTTAGGATGGCTGGAACAGTCCCGGGACTGATACACTGATGAGAGACGAGGCAGAGTTCATACTGTATTCTGTATGTAATGGGCAGCCAGTGGAGGGATTTCAGGATGGGGGTTATATGGTCATATTTGCGCCTCCGTGTCAGGACCCGGGCAGCGCAGTTTTGGATGTGCTGAAGCTTTTGCAAACTTCTGCCAGGGATCCCAACAAGGAGTAATCCAGCCCGAATGAGATCATATTTACATGGACAAATATTTCATCTGTCGATTGAAATCAATCGGGTCTTAGATTCCAGCTGATATGTTTGTATAGACGCTAGATCAAGTGATCCAACCAGATTTTTTACAAGATGGACAGATTTTATATGCTCTTAACAATTTTGACTTGCAGAATGCGTGCTAGTGTGGAAGAAGAAGCTTTTCTTTTCCTTACTTTGACCCTTTTTAGCATTAAAATGCTCAATAAAGGGCTGAACTTTTTCTGCAGTCCTGTTCTGTTTAGCTGATATAGAATGTCCTTCCAATACAATACCACATAATTTAAACATGCACAGAAAGAGGATCCACCACAAAAACACTGAATGAGAAAAGACATGCTTATGTTGTCCTGCTGATTAGATCGAGAGAAGACTTAAGCCAGCTGTCTCAATCAGATCGATATTTTTTTCAGATCAAGTCCAATTGGATCAGCTGACATGTTTACATGATGTATTAATAATGGCAGCTAAACACAAAACTGCCACCGGATTCCTATGCAGCTTTTTTCACAAAGACCAAATCACATTTGAGCAGTGGTTATCTGTTTTTTTATTTGTTAGTTTTTTAGAAAACAAACACAAAAATTGTGTTTTTCTTCTTTTTAGTCTCAAACAAAAAGCAAACTGCATGGATAATCCCAGACTGGACAGCACCTCACTTCCAGTTATTCTTTTCCCACTTGCACTTAGAAAAAGAAATAAATAATTGATTCATTTATTTATGTTTTGCATCAAATTCAGTATCAAGAAAATCTATTTGTAAAATATAAAATAAAAAATTTTCTTTCATCTGTTTAGATAAACTTTTTCATCCTGAGAGTTGCTAATAAGTAATAATTGCTAATAGTATTTGTATATATTTAACAGTGTATTTTTCCAGTAGAACATGAAGCATCGCGCAACGTCTTTCTCCATCAGAAACTGACATCAGCCTTCTCACCAGATCTAATCTTATTCAGGGTGTTTGTACTCATGAATGCTGCGCTCTGCATTATCTGTGTTTACTGTCCTTGAGCCTGAACTGTGGATGAACTTGGTCAAATCTGCTTTTATGATGTGGATCATTTTCATTAAAATGGCTCCCCCCACCTTTGCTCATAATCAAAAGGCTGTGGGAGACTGGTGGTACCACCTCATATACCAGACCAGACAGTACCTGGCCTGGGGGTTACCACAATGTTTACACTCCCACACAGCTACCACACAAGAGGAGATTCAACGTCATTTGATTTTCAGATGGCTGATATGCATATTTTTTTTACTTTATATGTTCAAAACAAGTTTGCATATTTGAAGCCAAAAGAGGTTTTATTTTCCTTTAGATATCAAATCTCTTGGATTCATGTTCACATCAAACACCAGAAGTCACACAAAGGTCATTACAATTAACTTTTAAGTCAAGGCTTTTTACACCGAGGGAAAAGAAAGCAGCTGTTAGGTTTTATTTTTGCCGTCTAAAGTAAAACACTTTAAATAAGGGTCTTTGTCTGCTGTCTGATCATACCCAGGTCTGTTTGACTGCTTAACATGTGAAAAATTGAGCACCAAGAAGTCTCGAAATGCCAGGAACAAGAACAGCCCGAAGTGCTCTCTTACGTACATCTTTTCACCCTGATTAAACGCTACCACACGGGAAGAAAGCACATTTTCTACGCTCATGGTTGGATTTAACATGCCTATTGAGCCAGAAGTGTTAAGAAAAGCAGCATGTGTTCCTGTTTGACCAGAGCCACAACGTTTATTTGAAAGTGAGAACTGCTTCGGCTGCCTGGAGATCCTCCTAAACTCTGGTCTGAAATGTGAGATTACCATAAAATCATCAAGCGAGAGCTTGATTGAAATCTGTAAGTTCTCATACTCCCTGTTGGGGCCATCACAACACATTACAAGCCTTACAAAAACAGGATTTAATCAGAACTGTGCTTTATTGGGAAAAATAAAAGTTTTTCTTTCCTGCAGTCAGGAAGGAGTTCCATTATTTGTCCAAAATGGAGACTTGACTAACAGCTAATGACTAATATGTAAACAAAGTAAATGCATGTGTACTTGGTCAGAAATGTGGCCTTGGCACATGTATACTATCTGATCTTACTCAGAGCTTCTGTCACACAAGATTAACTGGATTCCTGTGGAGTATTGTTTGAAAAAACTGATAAGGAAGCAGCTCACTGTGCTTCATCACCACATCTGACCACTGGAAGAGGATGCTGGACTGACCCCAGGTTAGATTTTGTCTTCATTTAAAACATTCTCAGTAACAGCAGTGAAGATCAGAACAAAGTGAATTTGGATGTTAGAAGTATGATGAATGTTAGCACAGATCAAAGAAAAGGAGTTGGCTAAAGAAATGCTTTTTTTTCTTTGGGTGTTGGACTGAATCAAGAGCCCCCAGACCCCCTGAGCGACCCATTATGAGCTCACACCATGGTCTTGTGTAAAGGGTCTTGATGTTTGCATGTGGGGCTTCCTGTCTCTGGGTGTGTGTTTAGGCAGGTCTGAGTAGATAATGGCCCTGGGAGGCTGTGTAATGGAGACAGATAACTTAGCTTCACTGTAAACACCTGTCCATACAGTGTGATTCATAGTAAATGCACATGTAGACATGCACACACACACATGCATCAAGCTGTTTTCATCTGCCAGCCTAATGCATGTGAGTATTATGTCTCTGTTGAGTCTATCTTTTATCATCTATTGCATAACTTACGTTTCTGAGCTGTAAAGGTTGTTCTAACTGATTGACATAAATCTAAATGATGGTTTTCTATTAATCGAACTGGTATTCCATGATGCAATAGTTACTAAACACCTGCATGCAAAACCAAATTGGCATATGTTAAAATAAATACTTAGAACTGACCATGATTATTTATTCTATGCTATCAAGGTGAGTTCACGTGACAATGCTAGTTTTTACTGTGCTCGCTGAACATGGCTGATTTGTAACCCAAGAGGATGTTGGTGAGTTTGTTACTTTTTCATTGTGCAGTGTTATCCAAAAATTCCAAAACAAAAAAAGTAGGCAGTTTTAGTGCAATCAATTTTCTTTTAATTAATGTGTTTTTATGTATAATTGTATTGTATTTTTTTTTATCAACTTTAGTCAATTAAGTTGGAACTAAACATTAAACGTTAGCTAGAACAAGTAATCTACTCAACTGAGTTTGACCAAAACATTTTAAACTCAACAAACTAGGATAAATGAAACTGGATCAAGCACCTGTAAATAGGTTGAATCATCATTAAGTAAGTATGCTGTTTCAAACAGAGTCTGTGAAGTTGGAATGACAGAATTGTGTAGTGTGAAAATAAATTAAATAAATGTGGATATCTCTTCTGTGTTCAGTTTCATGTTCCTTGAAAGACGTACTTCTTTAATTTATGCAGTATTTAGGGTTTTCTAGTAGAATAATTAGACCAATTTATTGTTTTCCTCAACTTGCCGCCTCATGCAGCATGTTAAAGATTGCTTTCTGGATTTTTATTTAAAACATTTTTAAACATAAATATGTGTTTTGGAGTTAGTTTATTGCCTCAGCAAGTCTCATGTGAGTTTATGCCCGTTGACAAAGTTTCCACCTGTCATGCATTGACAATCCTTAGCCATGTATTATCATCTTACCTTTTTAAAACAAAAAGAAACTTGATTTAAAATGTACTTTTTTTCTTCTCTCTTCTGATAAAAAATTGTAATTTTTCTTACATTCCTCTCACGTCCTAGTAGTTTGGTTTGTGGCCTAGGTCCTTCTGTTGTGTGCTGACATCATTTTGACTCTTCTTTGACTTTGATTTTTGGATCTGGTGTTGATTTGGTGAAGCAACTGGCCCATGCGGTTTGGTTGCATACACTCTGGCGCAACTGAAACAGGACTGCTTGGATATGTTCTTGTGTCTGTGCACATGGCTTTATGTGTGTGTGCGGACGCCAGGCTGTCTCCAGTGGAGGAGGCCCAGTGTTTCGGTGTGGAGGTGGACGGGGAGAGCAGGCATAGCCTCTATAAATCAGGCCAGATTACAGAGGCAGAGAGGCCTGCAACTCCCCTCCACTAGCCAGTTTCTTCTGCTTTATGTCAGCCAACACACACACCAGGACTATATGGCTTAGTTGGTTTTATTCTAGCAGCGAACTCTACCGTCTCAGTCCTTTAAAGTCGAATCAACCAGCCACACCAGAAAGTAGATTCCTGGACTGTTAACACTTAGGTCAGAAATTTTACCTTATGTTTACATATCTGTTAAACCTTTATATTTATGTTTTAGAGAAAAGCACATCATAACTCAAGTGTCTCAAAGCAGTTACTACCCTTTGAGTTATTTTATAGAGATATCCCATTGACCAAAGGAAATGTGGAGACCCTCTATTTAGCAAGATGAACACAGCCACAGTAATAAAAGCAAATCTTTATCTTCTTCTTTACAAAGTTTGCTTTTTCTGCCTGTCTGAAATGACATACCTTAAATAAATTAACTATATATTTTCCACTATAAGCACTCTATGTATAATTTCAGTCTTTGTAGAAAATAAAATTGCATTAATTCCAGTGAAAACCAGAGGATATCAGCCCAATTCATATATGAAATGAAAAGTAATGTCTAATAAGGAATAATAGAAGCTAAAGCAGTGATCCTGAACAGTTTGGCAGGCGTTGAAAAGACTAACTATGAACTGTTTCAGATCAGTGATGCATCCCCTATTGATGGCTCATTTGGCATCCATCTTCCTCCTGTCTCTTCTCTGACATCTCTTCAGCCAATAAAAGTTAGTCTGATGTTATGTTTTGCTCTATCCCTTGTTTTTTTTTCCTCTTTTCTTCTCCAATGACCAGAATCAGCCATGATGCACATTCAAAATGGCTGATGTGTATATTATACAGTATCTGCTTGCTAATGTGTGGTATGGTACGTCAAAGGGAAATTGACTGGAATGCAATAAAATGTCACAGAAAAAGAGTCGGTTCAGACGGAAAGCTACATCTGATAATAGATGTTTCTGTGCCATCAAACAAACACAGTACGTGTCATGCCCTGCTCCAGACTTTCATCACAATCACCTGCCACCATTACCCCTGATCACCTGCACCTGTTCCTGATTCCCTCACAGCTTTATCTCCCTCAGCTCATAGTCTTTCCTTCGTCGGACATTAAGTGAATGTACATAAACCTATACTTTTCCCTGCTGCTCCTGGCTTCCCTGTTATTCTGGATTCCCCACAGTCTGCCTTGCTGCTTCTCGTCCCTGCATCCCTCCAGGACTCCTCCACCGTCCATACAGGTTTTGTTCATCACCCCTCATCCTTCATAATAAATACTGTTAATTTCTTTTTGGCTCCGGCTCCCTCCATCATTACAGTACGCAGAGCTTTAAGATGTAAAGTTCTGTAATGCATCATTAATAGATGCAGATAAATATCTCAAAAAGCCAGTTTCAAGGGTGATAATGGACACCTACATAATAGGGCAGACTCAAAGATGTGAAGCCCAAGATAATTTATGATAGGATGAAAGAAAACTTCACAATTAAATCCCTGTAATTTCCATTTTTCACCACAAAACAGTAAAAGTAAGACATGATTTGTGAGTCTGCCTGCTAGCTCCCAATTTCTGTCCCACAGTAATGAGAATCTTTGTAGCCAGCAGAGTCTCTGCTTTTTTTTAAACACATTTTTTGTGTGGTAAAATGATCAGAACCACTAATGTGGACAGTTTCTTGTAATGCTACATGTTAGCATTGCTGCTTCCTGGTGTCTGCTAGCATCTACCGGACTGTAGGATGTCATGAGGTCAATGCTGGGAAATCATGATTTGTTTATATTTATCTTAAAGTGTTAACTGAAAGATTTACCTGTCGCACATTTCATTTTCTGTTTTATGTTCAGTTGTGTTAAAGTTGTCGTCTCTCCCAGTTACAGTTGGGCATAGGTTGCAAGTTCATAGTTGCACACAACAGAGCTAGCAGAAAAAGAACAATCTTTCTTTGCAACCACAGGGATTATTTGAGCACTTCACGGTATATAGGATTTGTTAAGATGTGTAACTGTCAGTATGCATGTTACTGGTAACAAATAAATGAAGATGGCACAAAAGCACAAACCAAAAATGTTTTTCAGAAAAACAACCACTTTACGGAAAAATCTGAGTATCTCAATTTATTAAGCTGTCGCTCAAATTGTTTATCAGATCATAGAAATAACATGAAAATGATCTATAATAAAGTCAAGCACAACTATTATTAGATTACAGGTTTTATCACGGACTTCCGAGCAGAGGTGAACAAAGTAAACATCTTGGCACAGTTTGATTATCTACAGAAAAACAGATGCAAACTGTACTAAAGGCCTGCAGCTGAGGCTCAAATCAGGAATCTTCTGCCGAATACTGTAAGATGTTATTGCTAATGCTGTTAGATTCCTCGTGTAATTGTTCCTTTTTAAAGGAAACTTCCAATCCAGCAGGTGTTTTGGGTTCGAAAACTGAGCCTTACTTTAAAAGACTTGCTCTAAGCAACATATTTTTAGTTTTTCTAAACCCAGTTTGTCTCAAAATCTTGGTTTTTGATCCTTGGAGAGAGCTTTTAATTTGTCCATTCTTCATCCCTGACACCAAGAGAAGCTATTTGTTATGTTTTCAGTAGCCCTATCGTTTAGCCAGCTCAGATCACCCATCTACATAATCCCCCTCCAAAACCTTCCGATGTAAAATAACGGTTTTCATGTTTTTCTTTCCTATTTTTGGATAAGGAAAGCCGGCAATATGATGTTATGGCCATTCTCTCCGTTCTCTCTCACCATACTTTGGAGTTTAATTGTGTTTTGACAACTCTTTTCCATAGCTGGCCCAATTATAGCCTCCAGTTGGGCTGGTAATGATAGTTGTTAATGGGGTGAAAAATGGACGTGCATCTCTGACAGAAACCATAAGCAGATCCTTTTAGAGGAGCCAAGGAAAGCAGAGGCAGGAATGGCCTAGCAATGCTCCCATCCTCTGAAGGGCTTAATATAGCATGCATGGCTCCCAACATCTCCTCAAAGGTCTCTACTGTCCTTCTATTTGTGTAAGTCAGCCATTTTGTCAGTGTTAAAACATCAGAGCAGTCAGAAGCAGTGTCAGGGCTACTGTATGAGGCCATGGGAATGACTCAGGGCAAGCCGTCACACACACATTTCTAAATGTCGTCAAATTTCTCACGCTTTTTTCCTCCCCTCCTCCTCCACTACCTCCTTTCTCCCACTTGATTCTCTTGTCGCAGGGAATGTATTGATCGGCCGCTTCCCAAAGTTATTTTTAATCAAACATAAACAAGAAATCTAAATTTCCTTGGGAGACACAGGGTTGTCTCTAATGCCTCAATCTTTCTTACAGTTTTCTTTATGCACTGGGGAGGCGCCAAATGTAAATGAACCAAGAGATGTCAGTACGATGATGAAGGGGGGGTAGGGGGGTGGCGAGTGTTTAGAGAATAACACAAGTGGCACCAGCGAGTGGGAGACGTGGGAAGTCCAGCTTTGGTCTCAGTTAGCTGTAGCACATCCTATTATTATCCCCCGGACTGTGCGACAGCGCTGACCAGAAGAGACCCTGAACACGCACACACATCCAGGCAGAGTTCCCCCCTCTCTCACACAGACACAGGCCAGGCCATTCCCAAGTCTTATTTCTTCTGGACTTTATGGGAACACTTAAATTTAGCCCTGGCAGGGAGTGCAGGCATAATAATCAAAGCGCTTGTCACCAGGCTCCCACTGCTAGGTGGTCTGGCTGCTCTGGGGGGAATCTCACCCAGTGGAGGACATGTTTCCTCCTCCGGTGGGCACTGACCACTGGCACGCTCATTTTCAGCATGTGCCCTCGAAATCAGATTTGTCCCCTTAAAAAGTGCAGAAATCTGAGATGTGACCAATTTTATAAACATACAAAAGTTATCATTTTAAGAATATATATGTTCTTATATCATCATTACTTGTTACATAAAGTAATCAATCCATCTGAAGCTGTCATTATACAGATTAATTAAGCACTAAACGGTGAGATCGCTGTAGAAACTCTTCGATCATCTTTTATCTTTGCTCTTTTTTTTAGTATTTATTTAGACATTAGGCCAGGCCATTTCAGAGCTGAGTGACTTATCTTTAGTTTTTTTAAAGCAACACATTCCTTCAGAAATGTCTTCAGAAAATCTCCCTGTCCTTCAATCTGAATAGTTTAAATCTAAATACAAATTCCAGAAAGCCTCCAACTCGTGTCAGTGCTTAAAGATGGGTAGTAATGGATGAAAGGAGGTGTTGTTCATGGCAACAGCGCAGTCAAAAACAATAAACTTGGCTCATCAGATTATCACGTAATCCTGTTTAAGGAAAGGGTTATCTATCTGAAATCTGTTTAATATAAGATATTGTTTTACGTGAACAAAGGACTCATTGAACCTGTAGAAGTCGTTTTTTTGCAGTGGCTGCTTCTGCCCTGACAAATAGATGCTGATCAGGTAGAATTGATTCCACTTGTCCTACTCCCTGAAGCCTGTATGTCTCTGTGTTGAAATAATGCAATGGTAATGTTATTCATAGCATGACGGCCCCGTGAGGTCAAAGGTGATGAGGTGCTAAGGAGGTCTTTGACACTTGACACTCACAGTGGTTGTCACGGTTCCCCACAGAGTCCCACTGTCACCACTTGGAGTGGAGAACTAATTAGCCTGTGATTTGTGAAATACACTCTGCTGTGTGTCTGTATGTCCTACATGGTGAACATGTGTCTTACCAACTGTTCTCTGACCAGTGTGCTCTCTTTTTATCTTTTCCATGTTTTCTTCCTGGTGCCATCTAATGGATTCAAACAGGTCAGTGTTCTTTCTTTTTATTTTCTAATGTTATCAGAGGATCGCAGCTGACGGTCCCGTTTCCACTGAGATAAAATCACCATGAAATGCAGAGGTCACAAGGTTGCCCTTAATTGGCTCTTCAATGGAGACCTCTTACTGCATAGTGTGTAAATAAAACCTCCCACCAATAAAAGCTACACTTCACACACCTACCATCCAGTCCAGTTAACCCATTTGCTTCCATAGCTCGTCTTACATTCTTCACAAACCTCTGCAGCGTTTCCACTACATATACAAACTGTGATTGCACAGTGAACTTCCCTGGTTATAGTCTGCTTCTTCCAGTTGGAGCTGACATAGCTTCCCAACCCACTGGGTAAGCTGGTCAAACTGGTATGGAATGGATGAATGAGTTTTTCAATGTTTAGCAGATCACTGTCTATAAACAGTATTAGCATAAATATCGGTAAATGGTCTGTTTTTTCTACAAAGCACCAGAGGAAAGCTTATTTGAAGAGTCTGAATGGACACGGTAGCTCCTGACGTGTAAAATTACTCCCGACATGTCTCTTGATTTATGCATCCGTCTTGATCTTGTATTGTCTATTAATCTAAAAAAAAACTAAAATCATCTTTATTTTTGCCTTAAGATGTTGAGAATGAACCCGACATTACTGCTCTTCCTGTTTATTCTGGCGTGGCCATCATCATCATCACCATCATGGTGAAAATGGAAATTACTTGATGTAAATTGTGATTTGAGAGTGTGTCCATGTGTGGTTGAAGTTGCTCGTGCTCGTTCCTACAACAGCAGCTTGTTCTGCCAGCCCATATACAGTAGCTTCATGCTTTTTCTGTTACTTCAAGTCCTTCGCTTTTTTTCCCTCCATGATGAAGAAAAATGAATGATGGCATACAAAGTCAGCTGTCCTCATTCTTCCTCTTCTCCCTTGATTCTGTGAGAAAAACAGGGAGGATGGAGGGAAGTCAGGCAGCTCATCAATCCTTCGGCAGAGAAAGAGAGATGGAGTTCAGAGGAAGAGAAGGTGTAGGAGGCTTGGTTTAGCCGAGGGGAGTCCCAGCAGGAATAGACACAACACACACACACACACACACATATATATATACACATAGAGGAAGAATAACACTCATATATCTGGTGCGTCAACAACTGGCCTCTGTTTTCTCAGTACTGACATCAGCTCCCCGAACTACAACTAGAACTTCTCATCACCCTTGTTTGGTGTTGTTTGTGTGCACCTTAGAGCCTCTTTGTCTAAGCATACCTCTCTATCTTTATTTGTTTCCAGGCTTCAGGAATGACAAACTAAATCTGCTCGATTTGGCACAGACTGAAATACTGAGACATGAAATGCTATGAAGTTTTTTTTGTTGCCCAGGACTGAAATGTAATGAATTTTGTGATGCCTTGACTCTTCAAAGAGTTTGAAGGTAAATGACTGACTTGGCCTTTTCCAGATTTATCAACGTACCCATGACGAGAACCACTTGCAGTCTCTTGACATGTAATGCTGTTGCATTATAAAATTCATTTCTATGGCCTGTTATCTTTCACTGGCAATAACTTTTTGGCTTGTCTGGGTCTGTCTACTTTGGAAGCTCATATAGTTTTATATGTTCAGCCCCCTAAAATAATTTATATACACAGATGTGCAACAGGTCTGATGAAGTGGGCCTACTTTTGTTAATTTTATTGTTTTAATTGGACATTATGAAAAAAAAAAAAAACGTTTACTTTGTCCAAGCCTTCATTTTTAAAGTATCATGGGCTCGACACATGGGGAGCAACAAACTACAACGACAGCAGCAGTGTTGCGAATCACGTGGATTGATTGTCTCCAAGAAGTTTGATTGGTTTTTATGTTTACGGGAATTTCGGCATTTTCAAAGTAGAACTGTGACCTAGGTGTCACAGATGAGATTCTCCCAATTCTTTCAGGAGATTTTGCGGGAATTGACAGAAATTTATTCTACAATAGAAGACAACAACCCGTAAAGTATCGAAAAAAGTGGAACGAGAGTGAAATTTCAGATGCACGAATGTCGCCTGTCGCTTGGCTGGAAAAACGACAGCAATTTTGGTCTTATCGCAGAGGTTCCGTAGGAAATTAATGGAGCATAAACAAGGTCGTTCCCCGTGTCAAGAAACTTTAATTATCCATCTACTTCCATGAGAAAGTTGGAGTGGATGTGGGATGAACTGATGTCCCTGAACGCAGCAGGAGTTTGGACATACAATAATATCAGAGCAGCAACTTGTCTGTTGGATAACTGGTTCTAAAAAGGGAGATTAGCGCTTGTGGTCAGTCACATGACCCCAACATTTATTATAAATTTTCCATCCTCATTATTATTCTAGAATATAAACTTTATTTTATGTCTAGAACATGTCTAGACACTGAAACTTTGGTGGAAGGTAGATTATTGCTCATATGGAGCAATATTTCTTGAGAACTGGTTTCCTCTCAGCAGGAGAATACTCAAGACATGAGATGATGTTTTATTCTTATTATAACTTCTTGATATTCATCATAACAGAGAGAAACACGAAGAACAATGTAAACATTTTAAGAAGGGAAACTAGACCTTTTGTAGTTTGCGTGTAAGTTGCATGCACACACATGGAGCCTATACAAAGTGCAGCAACATGGTCAAAAACATCATGCAACCATTGTCTCCAGCTGATCCAACCTGTGTCACACAGAATATGAATAAGCATTAATGCTGACATATAAATGCTCTTCTTTTCGTTAGAAAAACATCAGGAAAAGTAAAATGCAATGCAGGTTTGTAGTCCCGATAGAAGCTCAGGTGAGTGTTTTCAATGAAGCTCAACTGCTTTTAAAGGGACCTGAGCTCCACTGTAATTCAAACCCTGATTACTAAGCTCCCAGAGAAGAGGTTAAGGTGCGAAAATTTCATTCAATGAAATACTTGTTACTTACTACGTTGTTGTGAACAGAAGTTTATTCACCATTTTTCATCTACTTGGCTTAATTATACTGATTCAACTTAAATACCTTATTTTTCACTCCAAGGTTCATTAGACGTTTCTTCACTTTAGTATTACGAACAACTTAATTAACAGAAGTTAAATCCACTAAATATATTCTATTAAGACCACTGTTGTATTTTACAGAAATGAAACCGTGACCACGGTAAACCTGATACCTCAGCATGTCAGCTCTGCAACCACAACCAATATTTCAATTTTACCACCTCTTCACCAGCAGAGCTTTAATATGAACTCTCTGTGTAAACTTTTGTTCGGCTTTACGTTCATGTAGAGCATTACAACCTCAGGGAGGTACTAGCACTGCTGGCACAGTCGTGCCTTTTCTTCTGTTTGTAAAGAAAAATCACTTCTGCTAGAACTCTGGCCCCTCCGCCTGTTTTTCTTTTCTGAGGGAATTCTTTCCCACTTTTCCCGCATGCCGTCTTTGCAAGCTGATGAAGGTGTATATGTGGGGGAGTCATGGGTCCTTTTTTTGACAGATGAGGTGGAAATGCGTGCTCCGTTTTTCTATCTGAGAAGTATTAAGTTTGGTATGTTTTGTACACTTTGCATGCGAAGAATTTGGCTGCAGTTTATGAGCAGCGTCCAGATCTGCTGGGACTTTTTTCCCGCTAAATTCTATAAAATTCAATGAATACTTCAGAACAAGATCTTGCAAAGTCATCCCCTCCAAGGCTGTGAAAAGGAGCTGCACTAAAAGTTATTGCCTCCAGAAAAAGAAATCACTTAGTTTTGTTTGATCTTCTGCATGAAATATGCCAGCAGACAGCATTTCATATAATCCCATACTGTTCGTAGCCGACTGCGGGCCTTATGACAGCCGTAAATTACAACATGGCCGACCTAAGCAGAGGAGCTAGAGAGGAAGAAAAGGGAGGGAAAGGATGGCAAAAACACACTTTGGTAACCTGGCTTTGCCCCCACTTCTTCTCCAGCGCCCCATGGGATCAAACAAGAGGGAGTATTTGGACAAGTAAATCATTGCCTTCAAGTGGTGAACTCTCAGGGCCGACAAAATGAGTCAGACGTGTGTTCATATCAAGTAAAGGCATCGCTGCAACACTTTGCCAGGAGACCCGGCAGCTTTTCTCTCACACTCTTCCTCAGACACTGGAAAAAGCTGGACTTTGAAGTACTGATAAGGAAATTTCAGCACATTCTCTGCAGCTGCTGGTAATGCTGAAGCTGAAAACGTGCACAAAGTCTGCAGGAGTTTAATGTCTGAGAGCAAAATGAACTTTTTATCTTGTCAAAAGTTGGTCGCTAAAAACTAAATTAAAGTCTGAATATTGTCAAGCATTTAGCAAGATGACCTGAAATAATGTCAAATGGAAACACGTTTTATTATTATGCATCATTTTGGTTGACATGTTGTCCTCTGGAGTAAAAACCCAATTTACCTGTTATTTAACCCTTAAAGGGCAAAGCCTTTTTATCCTTATTATTATTATTATTAATTTGTTATTTTTGCTGTTAGTTCTGACTGAACATTACTATTAGTTTCAGCTCTCTGATTTATTTGACAGGAAGTGTCTTCATTATCATTTCCAGGTGAAACAGAGACCTCTTAGCAACAAAGTAGTGATAGTGATGAAAATGTGACAAATAATGTTATCATGGATCATTGTTTATCATATACAGTCTCTGAATAAGCACTACATGTTGTGGCTGGACTGTGAACTTCCTGGGTGCGATATAAATGCTGTAAAACCTCTGCATACCACTTAAAGTGTACGATATTTAGCACAATTTACCCCAGTGAGTTACACACTACTGTTCCTGAGTCCCTGGTGATGGCATTAGTGTTAAATGGCGCTGGAGATCCTGCAAAGTGTTAAGAGTGAAATCATACCGTATAAATTGTCAATCAGTGCTTATTTCCGTATTTAATCTGACCTGAAAGAAATGCAATGAAGACCAAAATAACCCCCAAGGACAAGATGGGGATCGATGAAATCGTCTCAAACTTTTTAATTGCAAATGTTTGCAACTTAAAACTTTTTGCAAACTTTTTAATCAACCTGGTGACTATCATAGTTTAAGGTTTTCCTTGTATGGTCAGATTCTCCAGGCAGTACTGCCAAGCTAGAGTGTATACGATGATTCTTATTGCCAAATGTTAACTACGCAAAGAGTGTCCAGTGTCCAAAAGTGGTACATAATGGCATTCTACTCATATAAAACACAACACCCAATAAAACTGTTAGACAAAAATATTAAACAGATGCAAAGACATGAAATCACCCTCAGAGCATTTATAGACTTCAATCAAGTCGCTTCCTAATAAACTTTAAGGTTACCTGGAGGGAATTCCAGGACCATTCTGCAACAATAAGTAAATAAATACTAAATAAACATTTTAGCATGCCGTCTGGGTTTCAGCTCATTATAAACATTAGTTTTCGGCATTAAGAGAGGCCAAGTAATAATAATAATAATCATAATAATAATAAACACTTTATTAATCCCCAGAGGGAAATTTAAAGTTTCCAGTACAGTCAAAACCAAACACACAGTAGACATATACTCACATTTATGACTATTCTGAGGTGCAGCCAGCCTAAAGAAGTGCACTTTTAAACTTTTAACTTAAGGTACACTATTTGTTTCTGGGTTAGAAATCTGTCTTTTCTTAATCAGTAAAGCTAAAAGAAGACTTTCTTTCTTTTCTCACTTTTTGTGACAATAAAACCGGATTCTTGGTTTTTTGCTTGTCATGGCATGGTCCTCCATTTTCCCTAAAGAGCAAACTCCTGCTTCGGATGATGCTGTTAGCTATGCTTACCTAGCAACATAACTGAAGATATGTTTTTTATAGTGATTAAAACACTCAAGACTGAACTAGCTTTGTGGAGAGAATGAGGATAAAAGTCCAACACTAAAAATTGCTCAACCTCAAGTTCTCACCGAAACTGAAGCTTGAACTTTTTTTTTAGCATAAAAATCCTAAGATATGTAACAGGGCTGCTGTACTTTATGTTGGTAGATTTATTGAAACATGTCATTTTGTTGCTTTACAACTAAGAAAAATGAAGTTAGTCACAGAGGCAACTAACTTCAATATTCCAACTTCCTCATGCTGCACTTTACATGTTGTGTGCAAAGAAAAGTCTCCTTGTACCATCCCCTTTTGATTCAGATCATAAAAACCTGAAATAACAACAAATCATATAATCAGTGTAAATTCAAAGTTAATAAGAAAATCACACATCAGCAATCTTCTGAGAAAAATGAACTAAATGGACTACATGCACAATATGGTGCCGGGTTACGTTCTGACGACGAGTGTGTGCGCAAGTACTTCCGGTTTACTTATTCTTTTGTTTGCGCATTTATCTTTATCTGTTATGTTAAAAGTCCAAGAAAAAAGGCAACACACTTTTCAAAGAGTTAGAACGTCAACTGTCCATTGTTGTGTGCCTTTTTGTACACATTCTTCGTGTTTCAATAAGATGATAAAGTTTTCATTCATTCCCTTTTTATCATCCGAGCTGAGTGGCTAAGGAAGATCCGAAGGGATAACTTCACCCCAACTAAAACCACCCGGAGTTGTTGTTGGCATTTCAATGCCACAGATCTAAACGTGACTGCGGCGGGACTGAAACGGCTACAGAAGGGAAGCAATACCCGTTCTCTTCAGCTGGAATGGGTATCAATTACCTGCACCCAGACCCGGGGTTTGGAAAAGGCGCCCACGGCCCGAGATTACTGTTTCAGATTCCGGTTCTGAAGTGGAGAAGGAAACGGAGGTATTTTCAGTGGACCATGACTACTGTGTGGCTCCAGAAACAAAGGTAAGAGCGTCTGAGCTGGCTGATGAGAACGAGGCTTCAGAAAATAGCGGAGCTGCAACGACAGGTGGAGAAGCTGCAGCTGCAGCTGTGCTTTGGATCAGAGCGTCTGTCTGGTTCGGATCAGGACATATCAATGTTAATAATAATAAGGATAATGTAGATGAGTAATGAAATATGATTGTGTCTTTTCTAACCAATGAAAAGGAACTAACAAAATTATTTTGTCCATGATCGAATGGAGCGAATGTCCTGATCCGAACAGAAAATAATGAATCCTCCACATTTTTTGTTGTCAGCATGGCCCTAAAACTCCGTTGTGGTGATTATAAACGTTTTCAGGAAAAGAATAAAGAAGAGACGGGCAGTGTGGGAGAAAATTTCTGAGAGCAAATGTGTACGTTTTTATATTTATTTATGCAAAACAGCAGCACGTTCAATGCACGCTCATCAAAATTATCAATTGGCTTTGCAAACACTTAAGATGAAATGTAGATCAAACATTCAGCGTGTGCACGTTTTGTTTTATTGGTGATGGCTTAATGATAACTTGAATATAATTTGTGGACAAAGTTAAATGCGCGAACAATTCAATGAAAGAATGAGTAAACCGGAAGTACTCGCCCACACACTCTGTGTCAGAACGTAACCTGGCGTCATATTGTGCACGTAGTCACTTCAGTTTAATTTCAGAAAATTGGCTTTAACTCTTTAAACACACATTGCCTGACTTCTGGACTTCTTTGATGCTGCAGTGATGTCTACTGTCAACATTTGGAGCGTCCTAAAGCTGAGAGACCCACTAATGAACAGTGTCATGTTGGAGCAGAAGAGTGTGTATATATATTATAAGAAAATTAAAATATATTAAAATAGCAAATACATTAAAAATACATTAATTAATTAAAACAAATAAATTAAATAAAACAAATGATTAATTAAAATGAAAATCAAAATTTTAAAAGAGGCGAGAAGCTGTTTACTGCTATTTTGTGAGAACAACCTTTGAGAAAGGGCTAAAACAAAAACTCTGAACCAAGCCAATGTGTTTTATTTTTGTTTTTTTTTTTATGCTGCTGTGCTATACATTTTTCATAGATTCCTCTTCTCAGTCTCCAAATGACTACAGCTAATGTTACAGGTTGTCTTTTTCAGTCTGATAGGTGAACAAGAGACATTTGTAGCCATGGCCTGATATAACTGTAGCAGTGTGTACAGAGCAACCCTCTCCAGAAAGTCCCTGTTTTCTTTTACAGCTTCATCTCGCACTCCTGCCGATCTTATGAAATTCCTGTGTGTGAGTGTGTCTGTATGTGTCAGACGTGGGAATGTTTTATCTTTCTGGAGATATCCTTTTTCACTTAATGACGGCTCCCAGCTACACGTTATGTTCAGAATGAGTTCATGCTCAGAGGTGTAATGTAATCTGGCTGCGGTCAGAATTTGACAGGGTTGGAGATGTGAGGGTCATTATGCATGCGTATGTGTCAGTTAGACTCCGGTGTGTCCACATGTGCAACTTAGCACAGTAGTAGAAGTGGATTGGTCCTTGTTGAAGTCCGTACGTGTTTGTGTTGTAATGTGTTTTCCTGCTTACCTGCATGTGTGTGGTTTCTGGTTTGAAGATGTTGTGAGCGCTGGGTGAGATGAAGCAGAGCCTGGATCTGTTTTCCATCATACTGAGCTGCCCAGGGCCAGAAAACACCCAACTTCACACACACATGCACACACACCTATTCTTGCACAGTTGATTAAGCCAGCCAATAGCGAAACAGCAGCACAAGAAGGCTAAACATGAGTAAACCTGGCAGGGCTGCACATGCCGGACACAAAAGCACAAACAGCACCTCTAAAAATACACTTCATGACATGTTGTGGCATTAATACACAATAATCCTAAAACCTCTTGACATTGTTGATGTGTGTGTCTGAAACACAGAAGTGATTCAGAAGCTTTTATTTATGTTGTTTTAAACACATTAAATATCACCTGATTCTACCTGTCCGTTACTGTGAGTAAAATCACATTAATCCTATGTTATATGTATTTATATATAAGTATTTTATAAGTATAAGTATTTATTATTCCTCAGAGGGAAATAATCAATTGTAACATTTTAAGAAATAAATGATAAAATATTATTATCAAATTGTAAAAATAATTGGTGGGAATTTTTTCAAGTTAAAAAAATCCATGCAATAAAATACAAATAAACAGAACCATTGAACTTTTTCAATTGTTCTCCATTTGACGCCTCCTTAAAAACGGTTAATTCGTCATCCATCTTCATTCTGTCTCTTTTCTGAGACTTCTCCAGCCAGTGAAAATCAGTCAGATATAGACTCTTGTCTTATCTCTGAAGCTCTGTCCCCCCCATGTCTTACCCTTCTTCTGATAACGACCTCTGGACTGTCTTTGATGATTTGCCACTGTTAGTGTGTTAAAAGCAAACGGTGTGTTGATATCCAGTTCCTGCCATGTGTCATTGTGCAACAAAGTGAAATGCTGTAAAGCAGCGGGATAATTGGGGTGGGGTGTTGGGGGGGGGGGGGGGGATAGAGACACTGCAGGGCAACAACCATGAATGCACATAACTAATGTGTCATCAAAATAAGGGAGAAGCTCAGAGTTGTAGGGTCAGAAAGTCACATAGTGCTACTTAAATACAGCAGAGATGATGTGCATAATTTAGGCATTACATAGTTACAATAATCTGATAAAAAAAAAAACTCATTTATCATTTTCTTGTTGAAGTCTTATTGTATTACAGGGTAGTTTTTCAGGTTTTGGTGTTTTACTGGCTTACAGTAAATGAAGTACTTCAGACTATCAAATAATGATCTGAGTAGAATTTATTTTCATGAACTATAACAAATCTGCTGGTTAAACTCAGAAAACTAGACTTGAACCAGTTAGAGAAGACTAAATAAAAAAAAGTAAAGTCACAACAGAAGTGACTCCTCACCAAATCCAGTCATAGATCGTGGCTTAGCATCTCCCTTCGTCTTCACTGGGTTTCTTCCATAAAGATATGTGGAGTCTCAGTCAGTCATGTGGAGGCAAAATGCCTTCCTCACATTTTCAGTCTTCCAGCTAAAAGCGAGTTTCAAGCACTGACCATAGCTGGATTTATGGCCTCCTTGTTACACATCTGAAAAGGTCAGAAATCCCTCCCCCTGCAGCTTTCCCAAGTCGGATGTTGCCCATTATCTCTGCCCTTTGTTTTACAGCTGGCATTAACATGTGTCATGCACAATCACATCTGAAGTGGACAGTTCACACCTGACATCAAACTGTCTCCACGTGTGTTTCTAGCTATCATTTTTGATGTCTCACTTTCCAACTGTATTTGCAAGTAAGGCAGAACATTTGCAAAGGCCTTTTTATTTATTTATTGTTACACGTTTTATGGTATTAAGGGTTTTCACGTGACAAGATTACCAGAAAGTAGTTTCTGTCTCCATTTCCTATGGTCTTTGCATGTTGGTCTTTTGTGTCTGCAATCCATTCAGCTCCATAGACCAATCATCTTGCACACCAATGATACATTTAGTAAACAGGGGCTTGTAATAGCTCATATTCAGTAAATGTGAGCCCCCACCCCCAGGTTTTTTGATGCTGCCATGCACATCCAGAATATTTTATCTGAGTCTTTCTATGTTTTGGGACCCTTTTGTTGAAGTCCCAATCTTCCTGATCCAATTCAGAAGGTTGGAGAATTTCATGCTGCTCAATGGTTAAAAGAGTCATGACTTCCTGTGCGACTCAGCAGTTCAAATTCAAATTCAATTCAAATTCAAAATACTTTATTCATCCCTGGAGAGAAATTCAGTACAATTCAATAATAAAAAGAAGGAACAGTTTTGTATTTAAATATACGTTGTCAAGAAGCAGAAGACCACCTACTGGATGTTCACCAAAGAAGGTATTGCACAGCTATGACTGTGAACTTCATAAACAATTTTCTGGCCTTCACCTGTGAAGACAAACTTGCAGAAATGCTGTTGTGTATTCAGATGTCGGCAGCGTGCTGAAGGTTGACGTGCTGAACAGGGCAGACATTGGGTGGTGGTAGCCTCCGAGGGAGTTAGTTCCTTTGGTAAGTCTGCAGCAGGTCAGAGGAAAAGGAAGATGTAGACAAAGTGTGTGAAAATAAAGTCATCTGACAAGTTGCAAGCAGGATGTTGAGAGCGAAGCGCTGCCTTCTCTCTTTAGAACAATTCCCAAACGGATCCGTGTGTGTGTTCCTTTGCCAATATTTCATTATATGTGTTCACGCTGTTCCACAGATGTAAGCGTAAAATTGTCAGACCCTTTTCACCCTTGTGTGTTATAAGTCCCATTAATAGCAGGTTGATCCACATAAGCCTTTTTGCATTTTGCCCTAATAATTGTTTCCCCAAGGGAGGGGGGCAGTGGGAGTGTACAGGTCACTCGTGTATCATTGACTTCTCAGTTTTAGTTTTGACTTCAGCTTTGTTGTATCGTCCACATCTGTTCAGACCCACCGCCATTCTAGTTGTCCCCCAGTTGCCCCCATCATGTCCCTGCTGCCCAGCTGAACTCATAAACTCATCCTTACCTCTTTAGTGCAGGAGTGCAGGGTCCCAGAGGAGAGCTGGGCTCTGCTCATCCAGCCAGCTTAGGAGGGCAGGGATTGGGTTTAGACGACAGGTGCCAGAGGGACCAGCTAGTCCCTTTGCTGGACTACACACTCACATACACACGTATTTACACACACACTAACACGCAGAGAAATACATACATACTGAATCTGGCCGTGCCTTAATCCTCAGCCAGCTGTTGCAGTTGCTAGCCCAATCAGTCTAAAGTGTCGAGCACTGGGGAAGCTTGTTGGTGTGTGTGGGGAGGGTCAGGTAGCTGCCATGCATGCCGATCATCCTAGCAGGACAGAACATTTGGAACTGGACCCCCATTCACCCAGTGATGGCCCGGGCGCCCCATCTGATAAATTCATAACACATGTTCCTGGCACTGTCAGCAGGCACTGTCACACAAAAACACACATTCATTCATTCATTATCTACCCTTTGGCTCAGATAGGCCCAATCCTATCACAGTCCAGGCCAAAGGCCAGGAGAGGTGAGACCGGGCAAACACTCCTTAGTGTTAACCCCCTCCTCTTTTCCTTTGAGCTGGGCTGACTCGGTGTGACCCTACAGACATGAACTAATCCATCAGAAACACAGAGTGCGGGTATACTGGTGAGGGTTATGGAGGTGCTGTGTCTGCTGTCAGGGTGTATTGTTGCCACTTCATGGCTCATGTCATCATCAGGATTTGTCAGCATCCATCCAGTTGCTGTGAGATGCTGCAACGGTTGTCCTCAAAACACTTACAGAGCCACACCATTAAAGCCAGGGTGTAACACATATACCAATACTGCACCTTCCGGCTTTATTCCTCACTTAACAACTTTTTCATTGCAACTTTTCTAAAATTGTATTTTTAGATATGTAAATTGTGTAGTGTGTTGTATATGCACTATTAAAGAAAAGTATGAACACTAGATTAATCCAGGTTTAAAGCTCTTTTGCATTTTTATTCTCATGTTTGTCAAAGGTTTTCATAAAAAGGAATTAATGTCTCCATTTATCAGTTCAAAGTTTAGAAAACCCTTTAGAAAATTGTAAAAACAATTTTCTTTATATTTTTGGAATGAAATGTTGTATAACTAAAGCTTAAAATGAGTTATTAAATTTAACTTTCTGAAAAAACTTTAAAAACGCGGACAGGAACAGAACTGGTAAGTTTAGGGTTGTTTTCTGCTGAGGAGGAGATTTTAGACCCAAAGGATGAGAAAAAAAAACATATATTAAGCAAACAGCCTTTAAAGTTTTAGATTGTAGGATCAAAACATTTAACTGAAACAATATTTCCAGCCATCAGATCCAATCGAGTAAACTTACAAAAGGAAGCTGTAATGTATGCAACATAACATGTGTAGAAGCACATCAATAAGACGTCATAGCTGTAGAGATGGAGATTAACTTCCATAAGCCATGCTCTTGTTTCTGGTAGGTTTTACATTTATCACAACAGCCCAATCATAGTTCTAATGAGATCTGGATAACTTTCTTTTTTTTGGCCATAAGTTAGACATTACTGCAAGATCATGCAGAATCTAAGAAAACGTGTTTTTTTTTAGCCCCATAAGTTAAAAAAAATAAATAAATAAAAGCACATCCAACGATGAGCCTAAGTTCAGTGAAAGTTGGTAACGGGCACATTCACCACAGGATGGTAAGTATACTGGACGACTGCAGCTCTTTGTGTTCATCATACCCGATAAAATGTGCATTAGTGTCCTTCCAGCTCAGAGCATGTGCCTCTCACACTCACATATGCTGAGCTGACGTCCTGCCCCAGAGTTATTTTTTACTTCAAAGATAAATTAGATAATTACTTTCCAGTATTTTTGAATTATTAGATTATGGGCTAGGATACTGTGCAAGGGAATTACACATATTTATTAAATAGATATCAGTAAGACATTGTTTGTCATTAAGAACTTTAATGAATTTATCATAAATATGGGAACTTGTGTGCTCTGACAGTTTATATCATCTTTGTACTGTTTGCAGGCTCTTCATGTTCACTATAAATGGTTTGTTTCATTGTTTTTTTTTTATGAATTTGCAAGTATAGCCCCCATTCATTAACACATAAGGTTTAAACAATTGATCCATAAGGAAAGGCAGGATTGGTGGTTTTTGAAGCGCAGTGGAGTCACCAGGGGATAAAGAGCACTTACCAGCACAGATGGAGGCAAACACAAACACCACAGCAGCACCAAAGATGGACAGAAAAACACAAAGTCAAGGATCTAGCAGATTACCACAAGACGCTGATAACCCAGCTGAACTAATTTAATCAGTTGCTCTATCAGGGGGCACTTAAAGAGTAATCAAAATGTTGTTTGGAAGGTTATTTTTTTCCTTTTTTTTGGTGATGAGACAACAACCTCTCATATCTGCCAGGCGCGGAGTGTAAATCTGTCCCTACGCCTGTTCAGAGTTTACCAGGGTTTTCGTAAAGCAAATTCAAGTCTTATGATGACTAACACAATGCATTATTTCATGTCATACATGATCACAAGACCAGAAGCTGAGGCACTTATAATTTGTGGAAATTATTTCCCAACCGAATAAGATTGCCCAACAAGCCTCGGCGTGTTGTGTCAAGGTGCAGCTGTTTTTCTTCTGTTCATCATAGTTAAGTGTAGGTAAAATCAGAAGTGATTTGTTTTGCTTTCAGGCCAACTTCCAGTCACACACTGCTTTTTCTGTGGGTGTCAGTGAAAAGCAAATGCAAGTCTTATGAGGATGATTCACCTAATATGATGATTTCATAATGTCATTAGTTTATTATGTGATCACAAGATGAAACTCTGAGCTATATCAGCAGTTCATATGGACCATTTCCACACATCATGCTGTGCATGAATATGATATCTGTTAAAAGCCACATCAATAAGATGTGTTAATATGATCCACTCTGCAGTCACAGTCTATGCATTATCCGGGGCCTCCTTTCTCTGTCAATACCATGGCTGCTGATGTTCCCCTGATAGTGTTTGCTATAAAAGAGCATAGTAAGCTCATATCGATATTGGCAAAAAATGGAAAAAAAGCCCGCTGACATGAAGTTGTTCAAATTTCACATTGACTGTTTTCTACATATAGCCAGGGGAATAGTATAGTCTTAACTAGGCTACTCCAGATGCAGGAGTAGATCCAGTATCAGCACTTTTAGTCCATATGGCAGCTTCCTCATAATCAATGCATTTTGACAATCAGATGCAATTATCCCACGAATATTTGGAATAACGAGTATAATGTGTTTTCTCCTGAGAGTTTGTTCTTATGAAGGTTAAAAAAACTTTGAAAATAATTAGGTAGACTATCACAGAGCAGTAAAATACACACATTTGTCTTCTACTTATTTCTTTAAGGCCTGTTGTTTATAGATCAATGTAATACTGAGACCTGTAGGCTTTTTATTCAAAGTGTCTAAAGACTAAATAAGTTGAAGATTAAAGGTAACCTGTAAGGAATATATTCACTCCTGTTCAAAAGAAATATTTATAGATGGTTATAAAAAGCATCTTTTTTAAACCACTGACATCAACAGAAGGTTGTTGGGGGCCTCATTCATGTTACAGGCTTTAATATAAAAAACTCCTGAACATGGAGTTGACATTTGAGAGATCAAATGATAACTAACTAGTTCAGGTTTTGTCTTGATAAAGACCAGTGCTGATCTGACACGTGGTTCATAATTAATGTGGACTTAATACACTGTTTGCACCAAAAATATATTGATTTATTCAAGAATTTATTTATTTCTTACATATAAACTTTTTATGAATGAGAGACCTGGATATGTAACATATAACACGGGGTACACAAGTGCAGACAACAGTTTAGCAGCTACATCACAGAATACATTTTTCTAGAAGTTGTTAGAAGTTTTTTACATTTTACAGGTTTCACATTCTGAGCTACAAGCAGTTGTTTTTCATATGTGTAATTTTGTGAAAGAGTCTTTGGTAAGACACATCACAATTTCCTTCTTTGTCAGACCTGATAGAATTCAAATCAGGCGTATTGATTAGTTGGCAATACACCTGATAGGCATGTCTGTACTGAGACATTCCAGGCTAATTTTTCATGGATGTCTCGGTACAATCAGGCCAAGCTGACATCAGACCCACCAGTTGAGGTCTTGTTAGAGAAGAAAATAAAGACTAAGCTCTGATCCAAATTGAAGGAAAGTAACCCCCTCCCGCCGTAACGCTGACAGTAAGCAGTGCTGCTTCATCACCAGGCTGCTGCATCCACAGAGGTCCTTAATTCCTGCAGACTGTAAACCAGTACTGCTCCCAGTAGACTAAATAAATTTAATAAAATCCACTGCAATTTATTAATGTAAATATTATCATTTTTATAATTAAAATTTGTATGAACAACAACAGGTTTCTATGTGGAGTTCAGTGTGTGCAAGTTCTTTTCAAGCTTTTTTACAGTCCAGACACACGATTCTTTTTCCAATTTGGAAATTGAGTCTGAATTAATGTTTGTTCCTCACTGCTGGTTTGGCACTGAATAGTTCCAGCCCTCTCACGACCTTGCGTTTGAATAATTAGTCATCTAAAATAAATAATCCTGTTATCAAGAGAAAATCTTTAGAATAAAACCCCCCCAAAAAAACTAAAATATGCGAGCACAACTGCTGTCGGCTTCTATAGGATTTTGCTATTTTTATTAATAAATATGATATTTGTGTTTGTGTGGAATTTATATATTTAGCTGGCAAATTTAATTAGCCCACAGATGTTAGGTGTTAATAATTTAGGTTTCTTTTGGACCAATTTTGGCTTTACAGCTTCCCCAACACTTTACATTTAAAGGGGCCATATTATGCAAAAAATTTTATGAGTTTTTAACCTTGTATAAGTCTTAATTGTAGCTTAAAACGATCACGGAAGTAGTTTTATTTTTCATCCATGCGTTTTTGTTATTTTATTACTTTAAAAGGAAGAGTGCAGCTTAAGCAGACCAAATGGCTGACACCACCATGCAGACACGGCATGGTGGAGACTCCCCCATCACTTTCTGAAACTTTAGCGCGCCATCTCCTATAGGAAGCGTGCATGTGGCTGCTGCTGCACTCTTGTCAACAGACACGTCCCTTGCACTCGACTACACATGGGGCCTCTCTGGCTGCTCAGTACAGGCGGGGCCAGGGAGCAGCACAGACAGAAGGCAAGCAAGAGAAATGCAGACTCAGGCTTTTATAGTTCCTGGTAGAAATCCTGCAACAAATGAATGGTATAGCAAAACTATAGTTTGGTGCATGTTGCAAAATGCATAATATTATCATAGAAGTGCATGGGATAGACTGTGAGACTGCAAATGTAGTATAATATGCCCCCTTTAATGGGTTGAATAACATATCAGAATTAAATTAGCAAAATTCTACTGACACATGAATTCGGTGGAGTTGATCCTTCGTATGAAAGATGGTATTTGTATTTTGCAGTCAAGCCCAGTCTGTGTGTGCATGTGTAGAATCTGCTGTGGTTATTGGACTGTACAGACAAGTGTATGTGTTTGTGTGTGATTGTGAGAACTGGAGAGCCCCTGAGTGCTCTTTGTGCTAATAAAACATCAGCTCTATGGGACACTGGACACCCTGGATCAAACTCCATCACATTACTGAAATATTACACCTCCCAAAGCCAAAGGCCCCCTCCTGCTTGATGCTTCTACATGTCAAAGGTGTGTGTGAGTGCATACATTAGTGTTTGTGTATCTTCATATGAACATGTTGATGTGTGATGGAGGATCCATGCAGCCGTGAATAGCCCAATGTGTGTTTACCCTTGGTGTTGTCAGCTTGACAGTCCCTTCACAATACCCTGCCTGTGTCTGCTCTGTAAGTGCTGCCGTTCATCGATCCCCATCCTGTAGGCAAGAGATTGGAAGGCTTCATGTCTCTTTGCCACTGTCGCAGGACACATCCAGGTTTGTCTGACTGAAAATATTTGTTGGTTTTCATAGGGAAAAAATAAATTAATATATTATTTAGATGCACCGATTTCCATTCCAGTTGTGTAAAATTTTCTGGCTGAGATCAAGAACATAGGATTGATGTATAAAATGTTAATGCACTTGAAGCAAGCAGATGTAACTGTAACTCTGCAGAGTTTTATGCATCTGGTACATAATGAAAGAGTTGGGTCTGTTTGACTGTCTTTTTCTGCATGTGTTTGTGTTTCAGAGACATGAATGTGTGTGTGTGTGTGTGTGTGTATGGGGGTATGGGAAGGGCAGTGATTTAAAGTGCTTCTCCCCCTGCCTCTTCTTGGGTCAGGACCCCAACACTTTGATCTCTCATTAGGGGGCAAACTGAAATACATAAGCCACCTAAACAGAGCTATATTACCAACCTAGACAAGCTTAAAACATGAATCGAGACTTAACAGGGTTATTGTACAAAGATAAAACAAAAGGTAAAGAAAGAGTCTCATGAGGCAAAGACAGATTTAACAGACATACAGTAAAAACTGTTTAAATACAATTTCAGCATCTTTTGTGAAATTAATTATTTAAAGTCTACATATCTAACAGTTGGGACACGGCGTTAACACTGTAAACATCTGGGATGCAAATTGTTGGTTTTTTCTTCATTTAACCAGGTCTGTGGAGCAGTGACTATAGGACATCATAATAACTGGAACAAACATTATATCTATACCCAATTACAACTTAAAACCCCACGTAGTATGTTATGTTATCTGGTAAAACTTAGCTTGACTTTGTACAACAACAAATGCAGCCGAGCCTTGAGCTAGCCAACGTTATAACTAACTGTTGCTATGTCTAGCAAACATTATGGCCAGCAGATATTGTGGCTAATGAATTTTATGGCTAGCAAACATTATGGTTGGTAGATGTTTTGGGTAGTAGACGATATGTCTAGCAAACATTATGGCTGGTTGATGTTATAGCTTGTGGACGTTATGGCTCGTGAACATTTTGGCTAGTGACGTTATGGTAAGCAAACACTGTGGCCGGTTAATGGTTTGGCTTGTGGATGGCTAGTGAATATTTCATCTGATTTATGTTATGGCCAGTGATCCTCATGGCTACTTAAAATCATTATGACTAGCGACCATTATGAGATACTTTATCTTAAATATATTCTGATAAATATCCAATAAAGATTTTTTAAGTAATTGTTAATATATATATAT
>JBAMHX010000010.1:1307845-1345066 GCA_037177515.1 Pseudomugil tenellus | reverse complement strand
TATAAAACTTTGTGTAGAATCTCTACTAAAATTCTACTTAGCAAATAAACGAAATAGTTGCTACGCCAAAGTAAAAGTCTGATTTAAAAAACATTGCTTACGCACATAGAAACGCAATTTCCTTTCATAGTTCACAGCCTTGCTGAAAAGGTTGTGGAGGTGAATTTGGTTGACGCCCCCACCCCTACACGCCCACTTTCTACCATACACAGTCAAAGCAAAGCAGCTCATAAATATTTTGGCATAAGAATCAACGAGTGTCTGGAGCATTGTACAGTTTATCATGGCAACTGAGACGGTGCGTAAATGTAAATTTTCAGAGACTGAAATCGAGGTGTTCGTTAGTGAGGTGGAGACACGCAAAGCAAATTTGTTTTGGGGTCATGGTAGGGGCGTAGCAAACAAGAGGAAGGCCACTCTGCAACCAGGTGTGTCAGGATAATGCCTGCATTACAAATAACTTGTACATTAATGGAATTAAAATTTTTAAGGTTCACATAGATAACCTCATTCTTACATGGAGCCCTTATGGCAACATGAGTGCAGTCAATTGTTCAGACTACGTTTGGGAAACCGGACATTGCTGCAAATTGCCTTTTGATGTTGACCTGTTCTCCCACAGACGTGGGAAACTTCACATACCGACATGTCATTTTAATTATATTTTCCAGAACAGCCGGTGACCAGTAAATCCCGAACACTTTCCCCAACCTCATCCTACCACTAGCATAGTCTTCAAAAAGTGCAAGCACATCCACTTTTACACATTACGCACATGTTCCCGTGATATTTGTATAACTACTCAGTAATTAGTTGGGTTGCTTAAATGTATTATCTTATCAGCTGTGCAGCTGATTTTCAATGTCCAAAATGTTACTATGTAAGGTCCAAAGTTGGCACAGTGGTATGCTCTCTTTTATGTTGTTTTATTTTTATAAATCCCAAACTATGCATAGTAATGTTGTTGCACAAAGCTCTGCTCAAGGTGCTGCACCTGTCAGTGAATTATACTTGCGCTCTAAGTGGTTGTTTTTTACCTGTGGGAATTACATGAACATTCGGTGATTAAGCAAAAGTGTGCAACTTATTGACAAGTTATGGAAAATCAAAAAATAATAGCTTTCTATTGGTGAAAAGTCTTGCAGTGAAGAAGTGTTTTGTCCCTTTAGACGTCCCATAGATAGTTTAGTCAGAATATGTTCAGATGGTTTTTTGTGTTATGTTTTATAATCAGAAAGTTATTTCATGCAAGTATTCTAGTCAATTTGTAATTCAACACACATAATATTATCAAAGTAAATATTTGTTGACAAAGTTGTTTTAATCCTTTTATTTCATTTGTGCATGCTAACTGCTAGCCTACCATTGGTATTTTTCTATTGATGTTAGCCATATCAAGCTTCCAATATTGATTTTTTTCCATTAAAAAAGAAGAAAACTATATCTATAAATGTCTTTTTTATATTATAGAAATATCTTATTGTAACCTGTTATTTTAATGCACATGCTCTAAAGATCACTGATATTCAATTTTAATTTTTGTCTTTTGAGTGACTTACTTCAAACCATGTCTACCTCTAAAAGCTGAAACGTTTTTTATTTTTCCGTAAGTGATGTTAATGTCATGTGGTTATTTACAGTTTACATATGCTGCTTGAAGCATTGCAGAACTTCGTTTGTGTCTTCTATCTGAACTTGAAGACTTTTGCTGATGTGAAATGATTTCTTAGGATTGGAATGTTTTCTGTACCACAAATCTTTAAGTATACGTTGAAAATTATCATGACGTAAAGGTATTCAATGTGTATTAGCATTTAACTCTATATTATAATTAAATAAACTGAATAACTTTTTGGATAACACCTTCATAATAGTTTCTTTGACCTGTTATAAGAGCCATAAAGAAAAGATGATATAATCATATAGTTGGATGAGAATGTATATAGTTAAACATCAACTCAAAGATTAGACATCACGATTTTTATGTCAGTCTCTTGTATGTGTATCGAGCAAATGTACAGCTAAAAAAATCCAAAAACAAAGATTATCAGTCACCACCAGTGGGAGAGGATGAGGAGCTGTTGTGATTCAGTAATGATCCAGATTTGTGTCTCAATCCCACCCAGTACGGATGAGGTCAGGGCCTACTCCTCTATCCTGACACGCTGGACACAACCAAATTACACTCATCCACTGACAGGTGCTTAACATAAGATGGGATTAGATGATAATTTTAATGAATCCAGGGACGAAAAGGGGCAAAGTGATAAAAGGATTTAAAGACTAGAATAATTGCAGAATATTGAAAATACAGGGAAATTCAGAGCAAACTACCATCTGTTAACAATTAGCAAGGATTTAAAAATCTCCTGTAGAGGTTTCACCGCTTCCTTATTAAATTGTCATGAGATGCCTGTAGTCACTTGCCACAGCGTAAGCTCATCACATTCATTTCGTCTATGAAAGCAGTTCACCAACAAATGGAAAATGATAGATTTTCTAATTTATTAACAGCTAATATTACAGTTATATCATCCGCATAAAAGTGCAGCCGATTCTGAGAACATTCTATTCCTGCTAATCCAATTTGAACTTATTTCCACAAATTACATCCAGGCTTTGCCTCCATCGCAGATAATCTCATTCTTCCATACAGATAATTTACCAATGAAAAGAAAATTGAGACATTTAAGCATTTAATCTCACTTTATAAAGTAATTAAAATCATTTCTGCATACACATGTATTGAATTTTTGTCAGTACTCTGACAAAATCCCATTTCTTTTTCCAGATGAAAAGCCAGTCTGTTTCTCCTGAAATTAGTGAAATGGTTTATTTGTCAAAAACCTGCAGTGTCTTATTTCTGAGATTTTCTGCAACCTCCCTCCTTAATTTTATCAAACAACATTAATCAAGATCTCCCAAAGCTTGTGGAGAAGTTCTGACAAGGGTTCTTGATGCGTTTCAAATTAAATTTGATCTCATTTAGACATAGAAACACATGTAGGGATGTTTTCTGGGCTTCTGGTACCAAACTGAGATTTTTTTCACTCCGAACCATCCATCTGGTCACCCCGCTAAGAGGTTTTCAAGTGGATTAAAAAGTCATACTGATTCTGCCTTCTCTGTAAGAAAGCAATAAGTATAATTATCACATTTTACTTTTTTTACTCACCTGTTGAGGTGTGACTGAACTCACACCTCAATCTACTCTTAAAGTTTAAAAAAAACATTATTTTGTTCATTTTGTTTTGTTCATTTTTTCATTTTGTTCATATTTACAAACATTTAAGTTGAAATAATTTGTCTAAATCGTGTATTTTAATGCCCATTTTGAGACTTTTTAGACCTTTTTTATGCAGTTGTTTGAACCATTTTCATCAAAAGTCAAAAGGCCAAACCCAGAAAAAGAAATTATTGGTGTGATGGAAAATGGCATTCATGCAAATGTTTTTGTATCAACATTCAGGGACATTTTGGATTTCATCTGGCGCCAGGGGAGGTTAGGCGGTTTAAGAATCTTAGCGGCCCAGCTAAAGCCTTTTGGAGCGGGTCCTTATTAATCTCTCCCACACCCCCAGCAAGACATTAGCACCAGGTTTAGGCCGATTTACCTCGCCTGATAAAGCCCCCACTGGATCTGTCAAATTGCACACAAACACTACTTTTTCATTTGAATGGCCAACAAGAGTCAACGACCATCCTTCCTCTTTTTATTTTATTCTCTACATCCTCCACTATATTTTCCTATTTTCCTTTTTTTAATATTAATATTTTTTAATATTTTAATATCAACCTATTCTTTTCTTCTTTGCCATTTGTAATTATAACCTTGTTTTTCTGTGGTTACTGAGTCATGCTTTCCTGTTGATAAAACTAGACCAGTTTTCCATCTCACACTACTTTCCCTCACGTCTGTTTTTTTTTAACATTTCCAAACTTTTGCTATTCACTTTCTTCATTTCACTAATTGTAAGAAATATGAAGCATGAATATTTCCTTAATGTGTTTATTTTTATTTGTTTAACTGTTCAACAGGAGTCAGTCCTGCAGCTTTATATGTGTAGACCCCAAATTATCGGGCTCCCTTTCACAGTTCTGCCTGCTCACCCACCCAGTGACACCCTGTGTGTTAAAGGGGTGAGTTCAGACGTCCAAGCCATCCTGGATTATCCTTCATATAAGAGCCTTAACCCTGATCATCACCACAGGACAACTGTCTGCATTCACACATACATCCACACACAAAATGCAAAAATATGCAGACATGAGGGGAAGTGGCGAGGCGACTGCGAAGCAGCCCACTGATATAGAACTGCAAATAAATCAGCTTTCACTTCACTAAAAGACAGAATATCTGCAGTGAACAGAACCTACATATTTTTGTAGGATACCTTTGTGTTCAAATAGCTATTTATGGAGTGAAAACGTTGGAACTAATAAGGATCACTTTATGTTTTAGCAATAATTCAATCAATCAATTAGATGATCAACAGAAAATTATAGATTTAATCCTTTAATTGTTTAAGTCATTTATAAAGTAAAAATGCCACTATCCTGCTTTTCTGGTATTGGGGTTAATATTGATATAATAATGTAATAAATAATGATTAAGCATGTTCCACTCTGCATTTCAGTGAGTGCTACGCAGAGTGAAACATGATTTTCTTTTCCTGTCTAAAAGCAAATCTGGAGAAGTGTGTGTGTGTGTGTTTGTGTGAGAGATGGGAAGTCAAAGTCAACACCTCTAAGCCCTTAGTTCTCTTAAAAATTAGGATATAAAAATATGTGAAGAAGCATCAGAATTGATTCATTTTAGACCATAAGAGTCCATTTTGAATCCTGTTTGCTGTTTAACCTCATGCTGTAGTTAAGTGGCTCCATCATGGTCGCAGCCATTAACAGACCTGCTTGTCACCAGATGATTCCAGTAGGGACGTGTTAGACAGAAATGGATCAGGTTTCTGCGGCACTGTTCTAACTTGGACTAGATAAAGTTCCAGAGTGGTAGGGTGTAAAATAGTCTTAATACCAGGACATGGTTACCTGCTGAGCAAGTGTTGTTTTTTGGGGGGGGTTGAAGCTTATTTATGCTGTTAACTTTATAGGACAAATAACAGTTCAATAATTCAATATTTGGACTGGAACAGATTAGTTATGGAATTTCCTGTTCATGCCAGTTTAACACATCGATGTAAACAGTGGAGAACTTTTTAAAATAAGTCTTCTTGTCACAACTTCAGAATGGGATTAAAAGTTACATGAAATTTCCTTTTACTTTTACTTTTTCATTCATAGTCATTCTATGCTGCTAATACCTAGTTTTAAATGCAGCCAATGAAATTTTATTAATACTTTTTTTAATTTAATTATCATTATTATTATTATTATTTAGAAAATGTTATATATTATGATATTCCTGATCATAGCTGAGAATACATGTTATTTAATCAGCTTTTGTACCGTTAATGACAGAAACCTACTAATCTTCTGCCAGAGATGGACGTGTACAACTTAATTTAGGAAAACATCTTGCTCTGTGTTCCCCAGGGTGTGGATTTGTTGTGTGCGTGTCTATTTGAATAGAGGGCATGGATTAAAGGGGCGGAGCGAGGGCTGTGTTTTGGCCAAAGCTCTGCTGAGACCAGTCCTATAAAGAACTGCAGCCGTGAAATGCATTTTATTGTCACTTAATCCTCACACTGTGTCAGAGCCCCATTTCACACTGCATTCTGGGGGCCTGAATGTGTATGTGGGTGTGTGCGCACAATCGCACTCCCCGGGGGCCATAGCTAATTGGACAAATTTGCACAGCAGGAGTGGAGGCACACGCACGGCAGGAGATTTGATTTATGAGCACTGAGGCCGGAGACAGGCAGAGACAAGAGATGCCACATATGTATAAAGATGTTCAGCTCAGCTCATGATGTACTGAAGTTGTGTTGGAACTGAATATTTTAATCTAAACCAGAATTTAATGTCATCATCAGTGTCTAAAACTTGTTTAAGCCTTTTGTTGCTTTTTTTATTCCACTCGTTTGTTTTTTTATGTGAATATTACATGTAGAAGCCCAACCTGTTTAACCCTAGCCATAATGCAGATGTGATGTTTTCAGCCTCAGTTGTAAGATTATCATGCTAAAATTGTGTAAAATTAATGTATCAATAGATACAACAGCATAAATAACAAGCAGACAAAAAAAAAACAGAATTTATCACTAACAGAACTTTGTAGAAGCAACACACAGATCAATTGGGACCAAACCTTTGCTCATCTGCACATCATTCTGTCATGTCTGGCTTCCAGGAGAAACAACAAGCAGACAACAGAAACTATTTACATATTCACACTTTTTCTTTATTTCTTCTTTTATTTACCTTCTATCCACTTAGTTCAGACACACATAAGACTTTCTGCTCACTTGTTGATGCCATAATCTGGATGTCAAATGAAATAGAAACATTTTCTGAACATTTGTTTCTGTGCATGTCTGTGTTTACTTTGCTTGAAGTTACGAGAAAGTTGTGGTTGGGTAAAAATATCTCAACTTAAGCTAAGCGCTCTTCATCGTCACGGTGACTGTAATAGCAGCCTAGTTATGTGGCCATTGTTAAAAGAAAGCAACAGTGTCTTCTCAGAAATGATCAGCAGATTCCTGAATTGTGTTTAGGTCTGTGGATTCTGGACAGCTGAATCACTATAAAACGTGGTGGTAAATGTTTCATCCTCAGAAAATTAATATCTTTTAGTCCAAATCAGTTTTAGTTGTGCGATACCAAAACCTTAATTGTCTCAGTTGTCTTTTAGAGCAGCAGGAGCGGACACATAGGCCGCTTGTATCTGCCTGAGTCGGAGTTTGGTGTGTTAAAAAGTTCTAAAAGGAAAAGAGAAAATCTGTGGTTGGAGCCATTTTAATTCATCCAGCTCAGTGGTGAAGATGGTGGAGGGCACTTCTTACAAACTGTCTAATGTTATCCTCTCATCTTTCACACATGTGGCACGCTCTGCCCATCCAGCGTGTATTCCTGGGTTTTGGACTGGTGTGAGCTGCCTTGTTGACTGGTTTTTCACTGCTCTCTCATTACGCTGCTTTGATGCTTCTACTGACACTTTGGTCAGAGTTTCCAGCACCGCAGCCGTGTTATTTCAGGACAAGGCTGCGTGCACATATCTGTGTGTCAGGCTCGACGTGTATTTGCGAGCCACAACGGGTCGTGATAGTGTACCGAACGGGGTATCGGCCACACCAGCATCTGGGCTGCAGCCTGGAGAGTCATGGTGTCAGGGCGGTAAACACACACACGCACACGCTACAGAAAATCAGTGTCACATTTAGACTGGCTCTCTCCCAGTCCTGCCCTGTCATTTTCTGTATTAGCTGTGGTCTCCGTGCTGAAATGCAACATTATGTGGGTTGCGTGAGCGTAGACACACATATGTGTGTGTCTGTTTGCATGTACAAATGTGACTGATTATATTGTATATGTGTGTTAGCAAGCTTGAGTCAGAGAATGGTGTGTGTGAGAGTTGCTGTTGTTATTTGTTTCCACACACCACCACAGGAACTGGCCACACATGCTTTGATGTGAGTGTGTGTCTGTGCGCGTGTGTGTTTGTGAGTGTTTCTTGATGTTGCGGCCGCAGTAGATGACAGTCCTGGTCTTTCTCAGCAGGATCCTTCCTGCAGCTGTCCGCATACACACACACATACACACCGGCAGTGCACATCTGCACATGGTTACCTCATCATCATGGCTTGTTTCATCTTGTCTCTGTTCTACCAGGAAGTGACCATCGCTCATTGTCCTTCTTACCATTTTTTTTAAAAGATTAGAAAAAGAACACTCAGCAGTACTTTTATGTCTATTTGAGTGCTTACATTTTCAGACTAAATCAGTGTTTTCATTTATCTTTGCTGCTAAGTTAAACAGACATGCCGGCTATCTAAATCATGTGACCGATTTAGGGTGATATTGCATCATGTAAATCAAAGTTTTGATTAAACGTTTTAATATTACCATCACATTTAATAATAGTAATAATCGATACTTTATTAAACTAAGGAAGCCCTGTGATGGACTGGCGAGCTGTCCAGGGTGTACCCTGCCTCTCGCCTGATGACTGCTGGGATAGGCTTCCGCTACCCGTGATTCTAAACTGGATGAAGTGGTTGAGAAAATGGAAGGATGGATTCTAAGGAAATGGCTCGCAGGCCAGAAGCAAAATCCAAAAACTTAATCTCCCCTTTCCTATTGGTGGAAAAGTGCAGAGCAGCAACCTATCAAAGCATTATATGACAGCATGATGCATTGAGTTGCTGAAGAAGAGAAGCTGTGGGATCAACGGCAACTGAAATCTACCACAAGGAGATTGAAGTGGTGCCTCCTGGTGGACAGGAGGACTAGCACAACGTGGATATGTCCAGCCTGAGATTTCATTGCTGTTTTTTGTGGACAGGAGTTTTTTTTTTTTTCTTTTAAGTAAAACAAATTATTGTGGTACCTTGTGGTGGTAACTGATTCCTCCCAAAATATTTCCTGTGGTTTGATGCAATTATGTGTTTCTATAGATATTATATACTTAACAGTTTGTATTTACATACAACATAAAGTTTTTATTTACATAAAATAAAGGTTTCTTAAGCATATTGTTGCTTTTCATGCAAAAAAAGTTGTTTATTGCTTGCATTAATGTTTTTTGTGTGGTTTTAGGTGCATTGTGTTAATACAGTATTTGTTAAAATGAAAAAAATAAATCTTAAATCTCACGTTAGTTATTTTAACCAAACAAGGCAGAAAAATCTAGAGTAGTCAATATTTGCCAATTATACCCAAAGACCACACAGTTAGAGTACATAGAAAAAATAAGATGAATGCTTTTAAAAGCCAATAGTTAAGTCATTTACAAAGCATTTTGGTTTGTTGGTGGGGTCTTAAAGGAGTAATTAAAGATTACTAAGAACAAAGTTATCCCTTCAGTAGGGGTGTAACGATCCATCTAGTACGTCGATAGATTGATTGATAGTTATTATTAAAAACGTCATATACCGATCTACTATCGTTTGAAAAGCTGTTCAATCGATTCTATCGATACTAAGAAATTACACTTTGGATTAAAGAATGTATAATTGTCTTTAATGCATCTATTTCCGTGCTTTTAATGATAAAGACATTGAACTTCAGTTGATTTAGTCTGCCTGTTGCAGACGTGACATCATGGTGGATGGTAGAGGGGAAAAGAGCTAGCAGGGAATTATCATTATCAAACACACCATTGTGATCCAGTGCAAAAGTACAGATAATTTGAACACCACATGTGTCAAATTCTGGGCTGAAGTGCATTTGTATATTGCCCCAGAGATCATTTTAGAATATTTTTATTAATGTTGCGCTGATACACTGATAACACAAACTACATATCCCACAATGCAATGCTTAAGTTACCTTGCTGAACGCAAGGTAAGTCTTGGAAGCTAGCTCCTCGCGACGTTCAACGTCTTCATGTAACCTGTTACATGTAAACTTGAGCGGTAACACGGCGGCTGGTCGAGTTTATGATATTGACACTGATTTAGGAAGATTTTATTGCAAACTCTCATGCTGAAAGTACTGACATGTCCAACCCTGCACAGTTGGACATGTTCACCGTGGAGTGGACGCCAGTTTGTATGTTAGAGAAAATATTGGAAGTTAAATTGATGCACGTGACAATGACAGAAAAAACTGTTTTGAAAACATGTCTAAGTGCAACCTACATGAAACAGGACAAACTTACTGGACTTCCAGCTGATGAAGCAGCGGCTATGTACAGTGGAAAGGTGGAAAAGTGGGAAGAATGGGAATAAAGATGCAGGTATGCTGATGTGGCCCTCTGTGAAAATAAGTTTGACACCCCTGGCTTACACCATTCCCGCTGCAGCAGCAGCACAATGCAGCTCTGCAGAGGGATTGCGACTCCTCAGCATGTTTAGTCAGAAACTTTATACTTGATTCCCTTCCAAGAAACAGGAATCTAGTAAACTTCACCTGCTCTGTCCAGTATGCAGGTATTTATGACAATCGCACTTGTTGAATTTGATAATGGATGAAATAAGTTGAAAGATATACTGAATCGATTTCAAGTCACTGAATCGTTTCGGATCGTATCGTTCTAAATGAACCAGTATCGTTCATGAATTGTATCGGCAACCATGAATCGTGATCTGAATCGAATCGTTATTAAAATGAATCGTTACACCCCTCCCCTTCAGAGATGAGGACAAATGGGTTTCATTGCATGTTGTAAGTTGTTTTTATTCATCCTCTGTGCATTTTGTTTCTTATTTTTCCTTGTATCATCTCTTCACTTGGACCTTTGGCCTCATAACCTTTCAAGCTTGTGTGGGTGTTTAACTGTAACGTTAGACCAGCTAATCCATCCTTTTAACCAACAGACTAGTAGTCAGTAATCTAAGAGGAATGACAGGAAAAGTTTAGTTGCTATTAAAGTATGTTTATGTATCTGATGGGGAGTTTTTATAAAAAAAAAAAACCTCAGTGCAACTTGTGAAAAAAAGGAAGAAGATTCATAAGAAGACATCAGTGAATCAGGCCTGATGTGATTTCTTTCTGTAACTCCAAAGGTGCCATACAATATAGTTTAAAATCTACACGTCCCTCCCAAAGTCACATCTGAAATCATTTTCAGTAGAACAGATATGATGCCTTCACATTAAACAACAGTGTTGTAAAAGACGCCCACAAATAGCTTTCTGGTCAGGCCGGGGAAGCCCTATGAAACACATGCAGACCTCCCTGGGACGCAGAAAAACACGAGACTCAGGCTGGTGACTAATGAGTGCGTTGAACTCCTAGACAAAATGAAATCTGTCTGCATTTGCTCGAACTTCATGGCATAGTGATCCTGCAGCATCTACAGTGTTCAGTAGGGGGGGGGAACAGAAGCATATGGAACCTTTTTTTATTCACACTATAGAAATAACATTTTACATGTGTGAGCAAAACATCACAACAAACACACTTTCAAAATGGTCATATGCAAATTTAGCAGATTTAAGTTAGTTTTGTTTTCTATTTTTGCTCCAGTTTTATGCAGAAATGATGTGTTCTGCAGAGATCTTGTGTGGGCTGTTTGAATGAAAAGTATACTGCTTTAAATTGTGTTGAAAACATCATAATATCAGCACAAAAGCTGCAGATGATTAAACTGAGGTTTGGTAGTGTATACTGTTTACTTCTCCTTAGCCTGCTGGCTGTGCAATGGTGAAGTATTTGTGGATGAAAAGAGCATGTTGTTCACCTCGTCCAGTGTCCGTCATGTGTCTTCATCCTGTTTGAGTGGCAGGTGGTTATGTTGATGTTTTTGAGGGTAGCTGTCCTCTCTGATTTCTCTGATGTTTGTGGTCTGTGCTCTAATCGAGACCAGAAGCCGAGGATCCAAAATGTTTTCTCCCAGTTTGATGACTTCTGCTGTCAATCAGGTTTTAAGGCACTTCTGTTTAACATGTATTTCCAAGGTTTTCTTATTTAATAGAAATGACTTCAGTTTGTACGACGAGCTGAGTCAGTTCAAGTGGACAGAATTACTACAAACATGGAAATATGCATGTATGTCTGGTAATTATATAGAGCTGCTCCCATTTTTTATTACCTAATAGCTATTACAAAGTATAATTATAAATTTATAGAAAAATTAGTCACTTTTACTGTTTCCTACTAAAATCAGTCCCATTGCAGGCCAGTGCACAAAATATTGTCATTGCATGTGACTGAATTTGTCTAACAGCCAAAGTAATATCCAGGTCAAGAAGACAGATTTGCCTAAATGGAAGAAAAACTTTCCACACGGTTTAATCTTCTTAAAGTCGAGTTCCAGATACAACATTAACAATCCCATTACACATTATATCAACCAATAAAATAAACATAAAATGACTACAACTATAAGAATACAAAGAAAAAAAGATCTGTGCAATGCCTGAACTCACTTAATCTGTAACACTTGGGTTTGAAGCTGAATCCAACAAAAGTACTGGGTTGGATGGGACAGGCTCAGTCATCATTTATGTTAATCATGACCAATATATTAGTTTTGCATTGTTTATATTTGTTAACATAGTTTATATTGTTTTAGGCCAAACAACATGATACATGTAACTGTTATGTTACTCTGTTCACTAGATAAATTGAAGATGAAATAAACTCTTTTACTGTAGTTTGGACATTTACAGAGTGTCATCTAACGTGTGAAAAACTCAGAGATCTCAAACCTGCCACTCACAACAACAATTACACATCTCATGTGAGATCTGTTTGGCTGACAGGTAATGGATGGGGACTGGGGGCCGTTTATGTGGGTAAAAGTGAGTGAGTACAGACAGATGTTCCAGCTGTTAATAGCTGCTCGTGTGGCTGCTGACTACTGTAGCCCGTGTAATAAATTGTCAACAGTAGTAGATCTCACTTTGCCCTTCAGAAAACTAAGTTTTAAAACTTTGAACATACCGTGATTATTTCTTTATTGATAATGAGACTGATTTCTTCAGGGACTGCTTGATACCCTACAAGCATGGAAGCTCATGGTGGGAGCTGAGAAGTTACTTGTGTCGTAGTGTGAGATGCTATATTTCTCAGATTCAGATACCTGCGATTAGATGTGCTGTGTTGTAGTGGTCTGGAAGCTGTAATGCACCTGAACATGTGTCACAAAGGCCGAATATTAATCAAGTGTCACTTAGATTTTCTGCATAACTAATGCAAACATCTTGCTGATGTACTTCTTTACATTAAAACATGGAGGAAAATGTGGCATTTCCATTATTATTTACAGGTTGTTATGTTTTTTGTTTTTTTTCACACACACAGCATTCTAAATTTCCACCCTTACAGATGAAGGTTTTGCTCTATTTAGCGCCTGTGATGACTAACGAAAAGTACAAATGTGAAGCAAGTTGTTGGTCTTTGCCAACACAGCTCCACAGCTCTGTCACAGTCTCTGGTTTCCTCTCTGATGCTGCCAGTGATAGCTTTGGTGTATGTGTATGGTGGGAGGGGGGAGAGAATCAGTCTCGGGAGATACACAGCTCGTTGGTTTTCTCAATGGAGGCTGTCTCCTGCACTTGGCTGTGAGTGTGTGTGAACATGTGCACAGGGCAGTGAGTTTTGTGCTGAGAAAACAACCTGTTGGTGGGTTGCATTATGTCTTGGCTTTCATGTATATGCAGTTTCCTATCAGCTCAATCTATCTAGTTTCCTTTTCCAGATCGCTACACTTGCACATGAACAAACACACTTTGTTGTGTGTGTGTTTGCGTCCTGCCTCTCCAGGATTTATTGTTGTTCAGTACTATAAGCCAAAGTAAATGGATGACGTATCAGTCTTGTTTTCTCTCTTTTTATTGTCTGAGCTTCATCTGGAAGTGTTTTAAAGCCTGATGGATCTTCTCTAAGATGCTCCAAATCAGACTCCACATAGCTACATTTCCACTCTTTGATGATTGATGATTTTTTTCCTATTAATCATTATTATTTCTTTCTTTTCTTTTTTTTTAACTTCTATCTTACTATCAATGTCACAATCTCCAGTATGACCTTCTGCATTGGTTGAACTGGTTTGTCTAAAATTTAAATAAATTGTTCCCTCATTTGACTCTCGGCACCTTTTTAGTACTGTTCGCAGATTACAAAACAAGGTGTAAGAAAAAGATAGTCTTTGTTTGAAGAGAAGATGTTTTTTACCGTCATATCTAGAAAATATTAAAGAAAACTGCTGCATGTTTTCACATGCACTATTTTACTCTTTTCTTAATCAGATTTTGTTTTTTATTTATTTAATTTATCTTTATCTCATTTAAAAAAAAATTTAAAAATGTGTCTTATTTCTGTAATGTAAATATATTTTTAAAAATGCCAGCTTTTCCACCGTAAAAAATACAGATTTTTTTAAAACTGCAGTTGTTTATCAGTGCAGCAAACTGGAAATTACAATAATGGATCATCATTAAACATGAATATACAATCAGAGAATTTTTAAATGTGTCCCTGGTATTAAAACCAAGCTTTAAGATTTAGCTTCGCTGAACTTAAACTAAACACATCTACATCATGAGGCTCAGCTGCTTCTGTGAGATTTACCCCCTCGGATTTATGAATCTTCGTTTCATGACAATCATGTACTCAGACTTGAGTTTCATGAAATGCACCACCTGTCTGGTGATATTATTGACCATGTTCATTGCTCCCCAACCAACCACAAATGTGCAGTTTTTGTTATTGTCTACTTGCACAGAACTTCTGCAGGGCAGCCTCCAGGCCCAGCTTAGGGTGAGTCTGATAGACTGCGCTGCTTTTCTGGTCACGTTTATCAGTCGATATGTTCCCACTTTAACGCTATCTTTTTCTTGTGACTCAAGCGCGGAAAAGTCTTAAATTGGTGGGGATGTCGGATCATAGGAGAATATTCTACATTATTCTGCAGTTTACAACTGATTCCAGTTTCCTGGCCAAATTGTGTGATTCCCGTTTGTGTCGTTTTGTGTTCTACTGGATGCTTAATGTACACCATTCTTGAACCAACCTACAGTGTCCAACTATGGAATCAGAGAAATAAACCAACCTCGTCTCTGACTTTAGTTTTTAGTTTTTTTTTCATCACAGCTCAGTTAAAGAGGGAATGAACACAGAATACATAAATAGATAAATATCTGACCTGAGAAGTGTTGGGCGCAGCAGGGAGAGGAAATGCATGTTTGACCAGAGTGGTTGCACTCTACGAAACAAACAGACAATTAGCTTGCACCACAAGACCATTTGGAAAGTAAATGCTTGGACCTTCATTGGTCACTGGTAGAATGTAAATCATTATCCTCAACCACTCATTTTCCTGTAAAATTCAGTGTTTTATTTTACAGACATATATTCCCACTAGGGCTGCACAGTGGCGTGGTGGTTAGCACTGCAGCGGGAAGTTCGCTAGTTCGAACCTTGGCTTGGGCAGTGGCCTTTCTGTTTGAGTCAATTCGTAATAAATAGCCTTAGCTAGGCTATTTAAACTAAAAGATTGCATCAAATCTTGACTTCGATCCAATCTCCCATCTTAGTCATGCATGAGGCGGCAGTGAGAAGGAACTCTGAGGAACTCAATGAATTACACGTGTTTGAGGAAGACTTATCATTTATATTAACAAACTGAAAGCTATCAGAAAAATATAATATAAACCAAATTAGTGTTGTTGCTTTAATACCAATAATCTGTTCCACCCTCTGGAGCAGAATGTTGTGATCAGTGGTGTTAAATGCAGCACTAAGATTTAACAGAATAAGAACAGACAGACAAAGTCTTTTATCAGAGGCCATAAGAAGATCATTAGTAGCTTTCACCAGTGCTATCTCTGCGCTATGATGAGCTCTAAATATGGTCACGGGTACTTGTTTTTTTAGGGGTTTTTTTAGGAATGACACCACATTGTATTTCATCAACACATAATATGTACGTGGGTGTGAGAGAGAGAGGGTTCACTTGAGTTTGTCTGTCTTCCTGCTGTGTGTGCTTATTTGAATGTAGGTGGTTATTGTACTTAAAGTGACTGTATGTATGAATTTAAGCATTCTTCTGTGTGTGCACTTTGCTTTGTGTGATTGTGTGTGTTTTTGTTGGCTGTGGCCAGCAGAGATCGATGGTCTGTAAAGTGGATTCCTTATTGGCCTGTTTGCTTTGGCTGCTCTTGAAAGAAACCCACTGATTACAGTCCCAGATGTGTCACACACACACACACACTGTGCACAGTGTTGCTTGCTTTCATGTCTGTGTCTTTTCCTCTTGTACTCTGGCAGGTTACATCTTCACAAAGACTCCATCTCAGCCACACACACAAAGAAAAGCATAGAAAGCTTTTTGTATGGTCTCTGTAAATATTGCAGGCTAACAGCCGGCATATGCTGGTGGATCTTGGGAGATTAAACAGAAAACGATGGGTAGAGCCAATGCTTGTACAGGCTAAAGTCGGATGCTTTTGCATAACCGCTGGAAAGCAAATGGTTCAGACACTAGCAGGTAATCGGGTCCACATTTCACTGCAGCATTTACCACAGGTACTTCATTTACCTGTGGTGTTGCGGTGGCAGGGTCACAGTTCACCAATGTAAGCAATCAGTTGTTTCCAGCTCAGTAATAAACCAACATATAGGACCATGCCATACCATCAGCTGTGTGGTTTGTCTGGCAACATCAGTGTTTTTGTGCTTTGCTTTTTAAATGTGCCGTTAAATTTTATCAAATACTGTAGATGAGTTTGCCTGTGGAGGAGCTCTCTGATTGGCTGTTCATGAAGGAAAATGGCTTTGAAGAAAGAAAGCAAACGTTAATATATTAGACATCATCTCTTCTCATTTATTTTATTCACTGAAAACAGGCCTAACCTTTCATAAGAACACAATACCAACAGAAACCAGCTTTGTATGAACCTGGGCACACACCTCTGTATGGATGTTGATCTATACTTTTTTTTTTTTTTACACATCTTGTAGACACTACTGTCCTCTTCTGTTCTGCTACATTGTAGGCTGCTCAATTATGGCAAAACCTATAATCACGATTATTTTAACTGAAACCGAGATCTCGATTACTTTAACACAATTATCCATTAACTATAATAAGAGGAATTTATTTCCCAGTCGTTAAGTTCCCATTACACTTGACTGGAAAGGCTATAAATGCCACGAGCTCAGCTTAGTTTATCCAAACAGTATGCTATAGTTGACAATTTACCGCATCAAGTGTGAGGTTCTTGAAATATTCCACAAAGTACCAATGCTGTTCTAAAGGTAACAGGTGCCTTCCAGATTGTCAATGCTGGTCCTGCTCGTGGCTGAGTTCTGGGATCTGGGCTTGTCAAGTTGTAAAGTTGCAAACCGGCAACTTGCATAAATTTCTACTGAAAACACGAATTGTGAAGATGCAAATAATTGAACTATTTTATTTTTATAATTGTTGAAAGCACAGATTGTAATTGAGATTGAAATCTATTCTTGATCTTCATAATTCCTAATTAAAAATCTTAGCTATATCTTTGGAACATACACAATGTCTGTCGTCAGCGTGCAGGGGGCATCTGTTGATGAGAATGCAGCAGCAGCGACAGGCACACTTCCTGGGGCAGATGGTGTGTTTTCAGGTAGGGGCAGGTGAGTCTCCACCTTGCCACGTTGGAGCAGTGGAGTCAGGCGTTTGCTCTGCCTTAGCTACATCCTTCTTTTTAAAGCAATAAAGCTACAAAACACATGGATGGAAAATAAAACTACTTCTGGGATTGTTTTAAGGTACAATTAACTAACAGATGGTTAAAAGCTCATAGAAGTTGATTTTGCATAATATGGCCCTTTTAAGTCAGAAGGGATGACTCCTGTTTACATTGATAATGTAAATAAAAATGTTAATGAAGTCAATACTTCCTAATTAAAGAACCACTAACTTCATCGTGTCCTGTAAAATAATATCGATAACCTTCTTAATGTCGGGAGGTTCAAAACTACTTAAAGAGTGGAAAGAACCCTTTACATAATTTAATGGATTAACTGGTATTTTTTTATCCTGCTGGCTAAAGTAGCTATGCTTAAAAACAAATATTAAACTGACAAGCAATTTCATAAGGATCAGGTGGAAGGTTCATGGAATCTCTTGTACTCTTTTGGAGTACTTGATTTATAGTTTTCCATGTAGTCTTAATGTTATTTACAGATTTTGAAAAGTAATCACTATAATATATTTTTTAGCTATTCATGGAAGATGTACCAGTTTTTTTTTTGTTCTGTAAGATTTCTGTAATAGGTTTCCAAGTTTAATAGTTGGAGATTAAATATATTTTCTACACAGTTAATTTTTAGTCACAAGACTTTTTCAATCCAAGTGTAAACCAAGAGTTATTTTTTTCTTCCCCATATTCCAAGGATAAGGTATTAATGGAAAACATTTTGTAAAATGCTGATAATAAAATTTCATAAATACATCATAGGCTGAGTTTGAATTTTACGAGTTATAAACTAAATTAAAAGATACTTCCTCTAATATTTTTTTTATTTTTAACTTTTTGAATTTATTAAAGTTCCTATAAGTTTATGGTTCAGTTTTTTTGTTTTCATTCTATTTTTTACTGGTATAATCGGAAAAATTGGAAAGTGATCAGCTATATCTATAATTATTATTATTATTATTCATTTCAAATTTAAATATATTAAACAATATGTTATGAATTAATGATGTAGATTTATCTGTCACTCTGGCTAGTTAAATAATTGTGTTGAAAAAGTAATTTGATATTTATTAACTCATAGGTTGAAGCATGAGTTTAATTTTTAAATAGATTAATATTGAAATCACCAAGAACATGACATATTTTGTCTTCCTTACTTATCCTCTCTAGGACTTTAAACAATCATTAAATGTACTTTTGTCAGTATCAGGGGATGTGTAGATATTACCTACAAGCAGGGGCGAAGGCCTGAGTTGGGGAAAGGATATATTGCAAATCTGATAGATCTAATAACTGAAAATGTGTGATTTAATGTAGCTAATAAGTTAACAAACTGATCACAATTTTATGGGAGACTAAGAATATTTGAATGTAAAACTAAAAATCATATTACAAAATAAAATACAAAATACTAAATATTTGCAATACTACTACAACCAAATTATTGATCCTGAATTAACCAAACTGATGTGTGAAGGTGAGAGCAGAAGTTCCAGATCTGCATTTAAAAAGCTTTAAAGTCATATTTAAATGGTGAATAGATTAAATGTTGGAGACATGAGAAAGTCAGTTGCATCTTAGAAAATCTGATATTTCCCATCTCACAATTGTTTTTACAGGAAGGTTTCCCTTTCTGTTGTTGTTTTTTTTATTATTATTATTTATTCATACAGTAATATATTAGATGGCAAATGTAGCCCAAGAGTGATCGTTAACCCCACATAAACAATGACTGTATGACATTTTATATGTATACTTGTTTTCAGTGCAGAGGTTATAGAAGCCACAGTCTATTCACTACTGCAGTGTTCAGAATAGTTTTAGATCCTATGTAATCATCTCTTCTATAGAATCCTGTTAGTTGTTTTATTGCTCTGCCACCTCAGGGCTGGGACATTCAATTTTCGTTTTCATTCTTGTCCCCTGTGTGCGGCAATATCTCAGGATTGCTGATCTTTGGTCAAATATGTACTGCAGATGATGAAATGTCCCAGTTCTTAGAGATTTGATGTGAGAAATGTTTTAGTCCTGAGCCCTTCCTCATTTCCACCTGCTGAAAGCCTAGAAAGAACTTTTTATTTACATTTGTTATACTCGCATGCTATATACTTGCATGTTATATAATAACAAGTCCAATGTGTATTCTTTCTTTCATTTTTTCCACACCCTTCCAGATTTCCATAAAAAGATTACTTAATCAGAATAACTCTCTGATACTTAGGAATGCTCACATTAATTAACTAAGCTCAAACTTGGCTGGACCTTCGTAAATAAATAAAAAATCCTAAAACAATGTCAAAACTTTAAATTAAATGTTTGGATTAAACATATTTTTAAAACCTGAAGCCATGTCTTTTGTAAATATGCATGTAAAAGCCCAACCCTGTTATTTATTCATTTATTATTTTTTTTTTTTTACTTTATAGTTGGTCAGCTGTTAAAAGCTTTGGTGTTCGTGTTGAAGAGCATGGCAGAGTGGGTATAACACTTAGGTTGCATATATGTGTGCCACGTGTGTGTGGCCCAATAAAACCTCACTTCTGACATTTTTACTGCAGGTAAGTAGAAGGTGGATTTATTGTGCCTGTTTAGAGCCCTGAGGAGGCTCGGCTGTCCATGAGCTGTACATATGCACACACTATTTCTTCAGTTTATTTTTCAGCCATAATCAAATTTATATTCATGCTTTCTGACCGCTTCTCAAACAGAGCGGAAATTTTCTTTTAAGTAGACTTTCACTGTTTCTGCTCTTCAGTATAACCAAGTTCTGTCAAAGAATTTAGACACAAAAAGGCAACAAAACAGAATATGCTTGTGGCCCACTAGTGTCCCTAAACCTGCAACTTCCCACAGACCACTCGACACCGATGCAAAAATTAATGGTCTCAATCCTCGTATGGTAGTACTGTGTCCTATTGAGCAGTGTATGAAAACCATACAACTAGACAAGACGAGTTGCTTATTGTTCTGTTGCTTCTATGATGTCCAAATGAATGAGATGCATGCTAACCAGCCAAACTTGTGCAAAATGTCTAGGTAGTCATTTCACTCTGTAGCTAATTAGCTTCAACTAGTCACATTTAGAGTTTACTAAACAGTAAAATAAAGACACAGATGTATACTGCAACATTCTGCAGCTCATCAGGCATTTACTGCCATTGTAACCTCCGCCAAGGAGGTTATGTCTTTGCCAGCGTTGGTTTGTTTGTCTGTTTGCAGCATAACTCAAAAAGTTATGGACGGACAAATTCTCATGAAATTTTCAGATTATCTCCATTTTGAGACCAGGAACAGATGATTAAAATTTGGAGTTCATCCTGGAGGATGACACTGTATGGCTTGGCAGAGGTCTGCGCTTTCCGAGTGCTTTTCCCGTTTCAATAAGGTTGACTTACCAGTCTAATAAATACCAAGGCAAACAGAGAGAGGATTTTACATCCACACTGTTCATAAGGCTTCAACTAACCAAATCTTTGCGAAGGTCTACTTGTGTCTTTCTTCCAGAGCATCCCTTTCCTGCTTTCTCTTTCTGGCCTCCTCAGACACCGTTTCACCTTCTTACTTGGTTAAACCATGACAAAGTTTGGTTGTAAGCTGAGGAAAAAGTAGCACAAATCTAAGCCTCTGTGTTTATAGAGGGGAGGTGTAAAACAAAGCTTTACAGGTCACATGATCTATGAGAGATGGATCCACTCCTGCAAAGTTATGTCTGGTTTCTGAAGAGGGCACCCCCCTTCAGAATGCTAGCAAACATCAAATCATCCTTACTCACATTAGACTAATGTTTGGACAAAAACAACATCATACTCCTTTAATAGCATAAAAATTATAATTTCACGACCTTTACCCGATGTACTGTCTTTTAAACGGTTCCACAGGTTCCTGGTGGCATCTGGGTTTTTTTTTTTGTTTGTTTGTTTTTTTTTTTTTTGTTATTGTTGTTTGGGTCGAGCTTATTTCCATATGTTATCTGGTTTTCTTCCTCATTTAACCGTTGTTAGTCCAGGCCACTGCTCCCCAACATTGTCCCACAAGCCTTTTATAGCTGCATTGTTGCCATAACAATCAGTGTAAGTGAGTATAAAAGCCAGTCACACCTTCACACCTGTTCATTTCTTCTACACATTAGACACATTAACCATTTATTTTATTTCTACAGTTAAGTGATATTTTATTCTTACCCATATTAAATCCAGCTGAGTAGAAAAAGGACAAGATATTTTATTGCATACTAAAGAAAGATCAGGAAAAAAAACACCTGGAGTTTGTGCTGAATGTGAGCGAGGCTGTGATAAACAGAGCGGACAAATGGCTTTGGAGAGGCAAAAACAAGGAGATGAAGGGAAAGGGAAGAGGAAGAGGAGAGAAGGCCATTCCCAGGTGGCTGGTTGGCTTCCAGTACAATTCTCCCCAAACTTGATGAGGAAATTAAATGGGTTCCCTCTCCTCTCTGTCCAGTACGATTAATTCCCTGTAAGATGCTTGCTTTTAGACCCAAGAGAGTCATGATAATGGAGGATTTATTCTGTTAGAATGAAAAGGTCGGTGGAGTAGGGTTGGATGTTTCATAATGCTTTTCTCTCCACCTCAGTTAGCTGTGTGTTTCTCTCTCTCTCTCTCTTTCTACCATTCACTCATAATAATGTGTTTTAATGCATGTTGCTGCCATAACAAATCTAAAAACACTTGAATGTGTCATATAATTTGTAAAATACTTAATATTTAGATGACAGGATATTAAGCATTTTATAACTGCTGGCGATCTAACTGCATCCATGTTTATCCCCACTGGTCCTCTGTGTGGTGTGATAAGGCCAGCTTAGGGACACATTAGGCGAGGTAGGGTGTTAAGATCATATGGGATTGGCAAGGATTTCCAGGAACACAGGCTTGGGGCTTTGGTGTTTGGACTCCTCTTCGTTTAGCCCCTCTGAGAGGAGGCAAGCAGTCTTGATGGGGTATTCAGGTTGAAACCTTGGGAACAAAACAGAAAGCGAACAACAGGTTGGTTTTCAACAGATGGTTTTAAGTTCTGAATAATTGAAGTGGTATACTCAGTTAAGCTCCCACATTCCAGTATTTTTACATTTTTTTTAAATAAAAATCTCTGTAAAGGCTAAAAAAAAACTTTTATTTGTGTTTTGTTTTCTCACATTTCCTGCTGAGCACCACCATGGACTTTTATGTCTTGTTAAAATGAATTTTACAAAAAGAGCAGTTGGAGTATCACAGCTATGTTGCACCACATCCGCTTTGCTTATGCGTCTTTACCTTTTTATTTAAGACCACATTTAGACTGATAAAATGACATTTCAGCACATTTTTATTGCTTTGCTCAGTGTTGCTTTAATGTCAGAGCATTATTTCTACTCATTCTCAAATTTATCACCTCTTTATCCCCTAATTTATCACTTCTTTTAGCATAAATATCTCATCAGCCAATCATATGGTAATGGACAATCCATTGAGTCATGTACACGTGGCGAAGACAGTTTTGCTGATGTTCAGAGCATCATAAAGAGGAAGAACATAGATGTCTGGCTCATCTCATTCACAGTCTAGCATCTTTTGATGAATATTTAAACCAAATCACCTCCAACATGACAATAATTTCACTGTACTCCTATAGCCTCCACAGTCACCAGATCTACATCCAATAGAGTTTTGGGATGTGGTTGAATGGGAGAATCTTATCATAGATCTACATCTGTGCGATTCTTCATGTCAATATAGATTAAAATCATTGAGGTGTTTCAAACAACTTCTTGTATCTATCACACCAGGAACTAAGGGGTCCTTCTGGTACTAGAAGGTGGACTTGATAAAGTGGATCATTTTTGAGAAGTTATCTCTGGAATTATTTTAAAACCATGTACAGTATCGTGCAATTTAATTTCAGAAAAGGTTTTGAAGAAAAAAAACTCACGGGAAAGTATTCTACTATTGGAATCACCAAGATTCATTATCGCAAATCAGGAATTTCTGTGGGGGGGGCTCTTCGTTGTATAAGAGTAGGTCTGTTTTGTAAATAACCCTACAAAATATATTTGTGCTGTTTTGCAAGTTCAGTAAACAGAGGATAGTCACAGTTTAGATTTGGGTTGAAACATTTCCCAGAATAGAGAAAAGTAGTTGAGTCATAAGGATGACAGCAAGGAAGGAAGTGAACAAATTCTGTGTGATTGATAAAGGCCTTTGACCCTTTCACACTCAGTCTGTCCTGGCTCTTACACACGCTTTCTCACATACACAACCATGTATATACACAGGCAGTGACACACACTGACCCTGTAACTGAATATTGTGCAGAAAGCAAACATTCTCCTGTAAACATATCGTCTGTCACCTCTATAGCTTAATCCATGTCCTTTATACCAAATGGAGAAACACACACACACGCACACAACCCTACAGCCTGTCAAACAAACAAATGAGGCTGGAGTCCCTGTGAAAGTCATCACCATGACCATCCCAGCTTCATCATCACGTTAGCCTGCTCCATTACACCGCAACACAATCCAGCCTGAAATCAATTAGCCAGCCAGGCTCGCACCGTGAAGTGTACACTCTTCAATCTTTGTTTTGGTTGGAAAACAACAGCAAGCGCCCAGAAGAGAGTTCTTGCTGTGGCTGCCTTGTCTATGACCAAATATCACCTGAGTAAGCCACAATCTGTGCTGACTGTTTGTGTATCTGAGCTATGGTTTTAGAATGTATTTAACACTTCAGATGGTTTAAATGAAGACTAAATGTGGTGTATGATGTTCTAATACTAATCTGCTACAAGCTTTAAATCTATTTCATCACCTACACAAAGCGAGAATTTTAATTGAAGAAAAAATACTTATTTGATCCCAAGGAAAAATGATTAAATGAACATCTTAAAAATATTAAAATATAAACAAAATAATACTTTTTAAGTCCTAAAATTAAAGTAAAATATTTTGTAAACATTATAACAAATAATACAATTATATAAATATTTTACTTCCAATAATAAGACGTCCAATAATTATAAATTAATTTAATATAATAAAAAATATTTAAACCCTGATGTTTCAATATTTGAAGTATATAAAACAGTGAGAAAAAGATAATAAAATAAAATAATAAAATAAATAATAATAAAGCAAAAAATGTTAAAGAAGTATAACGAAAGACTGAGTTATACTATAATTAAATTAAATAAGAAGTGTATTCTTCTTAGTATTGGGTGGTTTTTTAAACATGGACAACCAATAGACCAAAATTAAATACATTTCATCTGGTTAGATTTAGTTTCCTTTTTCACCGTCGGGATTCATCAGTGCACCTGAAAACCTAATCCAGAACTGATGGAAGCTGTCATGACTGCATAAGGTTCTCTGTAGGTGGATTCAGATGCTTAAAAGAGACAGTTTTTTTGTTTACTCTATATGTGACATTGTGAAGACAAGCATGTCAATACAGTAAGTTTCCTAATCACTGTCAGCTGTTTCGTATCGGCATATTGTAAATGTGAAGTCAGCGTGAATGAATGATGTTCCTTCTTTTCCATCCATTTTCCTAACCACTTCATCCAGTTCAGGGTCGCAGGTAGCGGGAACCTATCCCAGCAGTCATCAGGCGAGAGGCAGGCTACACCCTGGACAGATCGCCAGTCCATCAGAGATGCTGCTTCTTATTCGCTTCAAAATCTATCTGACATATGAATGCATCTCAATGCTTCTGTGTCAAATGTACTCACTATCAATCTGTTTATTGTCTTTTTTTATCATTTGGATACAGAAAAGCAGCCATTGTTTGGTGTTTTTTCTGGATTTCAGCAATGACATTTTTTGGGTTCGGCTTAGTTTTCATGTTCAATTTTTTTCTTTTTTTTATTGACATGTCAATAATCAAAACCCAGACGAGGTAGAAGCTTTCCCTTTTCTAACTTAATATGACCACATGAAGTGTTTGTGCCACTCTGCACTTAAAACTCGGTGCTTCTGGAATAGTTGATATGTTGCTGTGTGTGTTTGCCAAACCCCTTACAGGTCCCAGGGTTTGTCTTTTCTCAGGTACCCACAACACCTTGTGTTTACTCATCACTCGCTCTTTCAAACCTACATAATCATCCCCCAAGACAACACACACACACATAGACTACTCTCAGTGTGTGTTTACTTGATCTGTGTGCAAACATGAAAACGCATGTACCATGCCATTAGAAGTTAATTCTGTGGTACGAGAACATATGGCACCACCATTCTCAGCTTTAATATACTGTACTATGATGAAGGATTTACTTAATTTGTATACAATCCTCCAGCCAGCAACTACTTACCAACATCTATTTATATATTATTTTTTAGTAAGGCCATACATACACTTTCCGATCATATTACACACACAATCTCACACATATGTATATCTATCCATTCAATTCAATTTAGCTGTATTTGTATAGCACCATTCCATGACAATGTTGTGTCAAGGTGCTTTACAGAGATCAGCCAATTCATAATAAATAGCCCTTTGTAAGGGAATCAAAAAGATAGCATCAAATCTTGACTTCGATCCAGTTTCCCATTCTGAGCAAGCATGAGGTGACAGTGGGAAGGAAAACTCCCTTTTTACAGAAAGGCACAACCTCCAGCAGAACCTGACTGAAAGAGGGCAGCCATCTGCCTCGACTTGCTGGGGTCGGAGAGGACAGGAAAGTCAGTTCAATACACCGTACACTGCAGCTGCTGTCCAGACCTACAGATAAACGAAACTTAAGAAATAAGACCTGCAAAAAGGAAAAATGAGAAATAGGACCTGCAAAAACGGAGAAAGAAGAAAGAAGACCTGCAGATAAAGGAGAAATAGGTTAATGATACTAGTACCATCCTATACATGGAAAATAAACAGCTGAGACAATAACGGGAATTACTGAGCATATCATGGGATATCTCCATGGTGGCATAACTAATGGATGGCTAGACAATCCCTAACAATGACATTAGTTAAAAAGGAAGGTTTTAAGTTTGATTTTAAAGGTAGAGAGGGTGTCTGCCTCCAGTACCCACACTGGGAGCTGATTCCATAAGAGTGCAGCTTGATGCCGAAGGCTCTTCCTCCCATTGTTTTCTTATAGACTCTGGGAATCACAAGTAGACCTGCAGTCTGAGAGCAAAGTGCTCTGTTTGTTTTATATGTCAGGAGAAGGATTTTAAACTCTATTCTAAATTTAACAGGGAGCCGATGAAGAGATGCTTAAACTGGAGAAATATGATCTCTTCTCATCAGCTAGTTCTCATCAGAAGCGACACTGCAGCATTTTGGATCAGCTGGAGACTTTTCAAGCCATATTTGGGACAGCCCATAAATAAGGAATGGACTGACTGGTTTTATCGGGCTTCATGGATAAGTAAATCTGAGTATCATCTGTATAGCTTTGAAAGTTTATACCATGTTGTCTTATGATATTACCTAAGGGAAGCATGTATAGTGTAAAAAGTATTGGTCCAAGTACAGAACCCTGAGGAACTCCATGATATCCTCACCATGACATCACAATCAATCACAAGTATGAAACCAATGTTTTTTGTTGTTGTTTTTTTTTTGTAGTTGTTTTTTGGGGGGGTGGGGGGGGTGGCGTTGTGTCAGGCAATTTTATAAAAGATTTAAAAAGTTAGAAATATTTGGTATCCTAATTATTACACTATTTTCTTCTTCACCCTTGTAATTTAGCACTATACATGTATCACCCACTGACATTTTAAATGACTGTAGAATAATTTTCATATGGCAAGACAAATTTATTGTATAGCACAATTCAACACGGCTTTACAGAGCATTAAAACAATATAGCAAGAAAGAAATAAAAAAGAAAATGACAATTAAAATTATTAAAATCATGTAGATAAAAAGACAACAATTAATAATGATTATAAATTATTAAAATAATGATTAATTTGAGATTACAAAACATAAAAGCTTAAGGACAAATAATTTTTTTCTTTAAAATGATTGAAATGCAGCTGAGAACAGGGGGGTCTTTAATCTGGATTTAAATAAACTGAGTGTTTCAGCTGATCTGAGACTTTCTGGGAGTTTGTTCCAGACATGTGGAGCATAGAAGCTGAATGCAGTTTCTCCATGTCTGGTTCTGACTCTGGGAACTGATAAAAGACCAGATCCAGATGACTCGAGGGGTCTGGTAGGTTCATACTGGGTCAAGTGGTCTCTGATGTATTTTGGACCAAAACTATTCAGAGATTTATAAACCAGTAACAGAACTTTAAAGTCTGTCCTCTGACAGACAGGCAGCCAGTGTAAAGTCCTCAGAACTGGACTGATGTCCAGAGTAACCCTTAATAACCTTGTAATCCTGGTAAATGTCTATAGACATTGTAGTAATTTATATAATATGGGCTGAGAAAATCCTACAGATTAAGTGACAAATACATAATAAAAAATGTCTTTTCTCCATAGCTTTTGCTACAATAAATTCTTTGCAATGAAAGAATTACTATCACAATGATTCTACTACAATATCCTGAAATTGTGATATATTGTCTGTGTAACATCTACTTTTTACATTTATGTACATTTCAGTGGAACTTGAGTGTATCTTTATATATATATATACTTTTCTTCCATTACATTATTAAATTCTGTATTGCTTTTTTTAATTATACTTTAATATGCAATCATTAACATTCAGTACTGCTCCTTCATCTGGAATGTGTCCTGTAAAAACATTAATATCTACAAGCCTTTGCCGAACTACTCGTCAGGCCGATGCTAGAATTTCCCCAGGTTTATTTTATTCCACTAAAAAAAAAAAAAAAAAAAATAAAACACTTATGTGATTGTTGAACACAAATTGTTATAGATGAAAATGCTGATTTTCACAGATTAATGAAAAACAACATGTGAAGATTTGCTCAACAGGAACATTAGCGAGGATGGAAAATGTTTGCATCTCAGTTTGTGACAGCTGGTTTCCATGTTAATCCAAAACACTGTTGCCAGTGACATTCTTGTTTTTAGAAAGATTAAGCAGACACGGCTTCAGACCACATGGTGCCTCATAGAAATTATTTTTTTAAAACAATAGCAGTGCTGCATCATAAAGGAGGAAGCTGCAGTAAGGTCTGTGGGTATGTGTCCATTTAAAAGTTTAAGGTTTGAACATAAATATTAGGGTTAGGCTTTGGCTTGAAGGAACTCTCTTTGTATATATATATATGTGGGATTGTATGTGTGAGTGTTGGCCGACATGGTGTTGAGACAGTCACATACAAGGCATAGCTTGTTGCTAAAGCCTAATAGTGAGCAAAGTAAGACAGCTGTCTAATTTGACATGTCTTGAATTAGCTTAGTGGGTGGTAAATATGTGTTTGTGTGTGTGTGTGTGTGTTTGACACAGCTGTCTGTGAACTCATCTGCATTTAAGTGGACAGGTTAATGCGTCTTCATATTTGAATGCCATATGTTTTCATGTGTAAGTGCACATGTGTGTTGGGTTGTGAGTAAAGTGCCGTGAGGCAGACCTCAGTATCGATGGGGATTACTAACACTTAGCCGACACCACTGAGACTGCAGGAGTAAATGATTTAGAGGCACTGGCCTTAATGTAATGAAAGAAAGGCCCTGCCTGTCAGGAACACACATATAAGCACACATGTCTACCTATGGGTGCTAATCCTGTGAGCTTACATCTCCATTAACACCGAGTCTGCACCACAAAGCTAGCTAGCACTCTGTGGTTCCCCGAGGATATCAAAGACACTTTCTCTCGCACTTCCTATCTCTTTGACACACACACACAGACACATAGCCTGAAGGGATGTCAGTTTGGGTTCACAGCACAGTCACAGCAGTGTGCAAGTGACTGGAAGTCTATTAAAGTGTGTTTCTGTGGAGTTATAGCATGTGAATGATACCAGTGTGCTTGAGTGTGAATGACTGTACACTGCATTAAAACTGCTCCAATACAGGCTGTGAACGGTGGATTAGATCGTTCTGACCACCTTTTATTCACCAGCATCTGATATTACAAAGTTTAGAAATGACATTTTTTATAGATCAAAAGATATCATTGTACATATTTTTCTTTAACATAATTATTTAAATATATATTTGACCTGCTTCCTTTTATCTTTATTGCCATGTTTCTAAATGATTGTACTAATTCAAATAACATGAAACTAAAGCAGAAACTATATTTGAGGAAAAAAACTTCTGTATTAGATTTATAATGTTCAACCCATTCCAAAAAGGTTTGGACCCTGTAAATGTAAGTAAAACCAGAATATAATAACTTCTAAACCTCCTCCAGTCTTCCCAGTAGAAGATAAACAACATATAAGATGATGAAACTGAGACATTTTATCATTTGATAGAAAATTCGAGCTTATTGTGAATCTGATGCAGCAACACATCTGTAAAAGGTTAGTGGTTAGTAGCAGCATGATGTTTAGCGTTGTGTAGCATCTCCTCTTTTAACATCTATCTGTAAACATCTGGGAGGTGAGGAGGCAGTAGTGGGAGTTTTAGGAATAATGTTGTCCCATTCTGGTTTCATGCAGGATTCTAGCTGCTCTACAGGTCGGGATCTTGTTGCTGGATTTGTGCTTTCATGATGCTCCAGATGTTTTGTACTGGTGAAAGGTCTGCAGCTGAGCACTTGTGTCCTGTGAACCCATGCTGGTGTGATGGATGCAGAATGTGGTTCCTGAAAGAGACGTTGTCTCTTTTTGCTCTAAAACCTCCATGTACTTTTCAGCATTGATGGAGCTTCACAGATGTGGAAGCTGCACACGTCATAGACACTAACGCAACCCCAATTCCCCTATTTTACACAATTACTAGACAATAGCTTGACTTAGTTTGCTTCAGATTAGTGAAGCTTTTTTCCATTTTTCTATCTAAACCTCTCTGAAATGATCCTTTTATACACAATCATCTTAAGTGTCGTTTCCACCAAAGTGTATGGTTCAAGAATCGATAATTTAGCTGGACTTGGTAAACCCTGATCTCTGTTTTCTGGCTTTAAACAACAAAAACAACCATATATATAAAAATGGAGTGTGTGCTTTGAGTCATCATAGGAAGTGATTAGTTTTTGAACTGATGAAAGGATTGCAGAGTGTAAAGCACCAGTGTAGAAATAGAGAAAATGTGTACGATCCTGTTCCCAGTCAGACCTGTCGGTGGAAACTGGGCTTTTCTGACCTGTTGTCAGCTTTTTCTTCTTGTTGTATCATTTCCCATTTGTTAGATTTCCCACTTTGTGCCTCTTTGTGCCTCTTTGTTTTCACCCATGATTGTTTCAAATAACATGTTAACTTGATTCTCTTAAGTTATTGACCAAATCACCACAGTAACATGTCTCTGATACCATCTTGATTTAAGCTGATTATCAGAGTCGGAGAAACAGAATTAAGTCATTTTTTTTGTTTTAAACATTGTATTTTAGGGTGTGCATCATAAACCTGTAAGTAAACATAGTTTCCTCTTTAACTAACACCGCTTTACGACCTGTTAGTTGGCAAAAGGCTGCCTGCTTTCACAGCGCCTCACTTAACAATATCACCACCTTCGTGTACTCTCCCTTACATAAATTCACAGACACCATTATATGTTTTACAGCCCCCCTCCCACCCCCGCCATAATAAAGTAATTAGTTTAATCAGCCCATTTTCACTGAAGCTAACAGAGTTAGTAAAGCAGGAGCTAGCCTCTTAACTACACAGGTAACCCAGAAACAGTGGTATGAGCACCAACATACAACCTTTTCTATTAGTGTGTTTACAGCTGTAATATGGCAGGGGTCAAATTGTTTCTGCATCTTTTTGTTCAAGACATGTTTGCAGCATTTTCTTCTCTCTAAGAGGCCAGTTTATTTCTGGTTGGCTAAACTGATTGGACAGACAAAGCTGCAGCATCTGCAAACACCTTTCACAGACATCATTGATTAGATAAGTCCTTATATATCACAGACTTCAAAAGATAAAAAAAATTACCCAAAGTTGCTAATGGGGGATTAAAGATGACCTCCAGATGTTTTTGAGCTTTTTTTTTAATTATTGTAATATTTCTTGAGGGTTTTGTCCTGTTGGAATCATAAATCTTCTGTGATTTGTAAAAGCTCAAATTACCAAATCACAACATTTTCTAATTGCATTTAAACCTGATCTTTCTAATGTAAGGCTGAGCTTTTAAACATAGCAAACTACTCTCTTCAGACGGGGTTCTTCCCTGCTGTCTTTAAGACGGCGGTGGTGAGGCCCCTTCTGAAGAAAAGTAGTCTGGATCCAATCAGTCTTTATAACTACTGACCTGTATCCAATTTACTGTTTTTAAGCTAAGTAAAAGAAAAAGTTGTTTTTATTCTATTACATGAGTTCTTGAATAAAAACAGTATTTTAAAGAAATATCAATCTGGTTTTAAGATAAACTACAGCACTGAGACAGCCTTTTTAAAGATTGTTAATGATCTTAGATTTAACTTAGAATCCCAGAAACATTAATACGTGCTATTTAAGAACCCATAAAATATTTCCCCAAAGTTCAATTTTAGGCCCAATACTTTTTATTCTGTACATGTAACCACTTGGGGACGTCATCAGGAGACACGGTGTTGACTTCCACAGCTATGCTGATGATACACAGCTTTACATTACTGTGTCTCCTGATGACTTAGAGCCAGTTAATCTTCTTTTTAAACTGTATTTTAGATATAAAGTCATGGATGGCAGATAACTTTTTACAGCTAAACCAGGACCAACCTGAAGTTTTAATCATCAGTCCTAAAGACAAGAGAGAGATCATTTTATTACATTTACAATATTTGAATCCCTCTATGTGTGTGGAAAATCTGTGTGTTCTTTTCGACTGAGCTGAATTTTATTCCTCACATCAAAAATGTTATGAAAACAGGATTTTTTCAACTATAAAACATTGCCAGACTCCATCCATTTCTCTCTTGCCAGTATGGAGGTGTCGATGCATGTATTTACTGTATTATTTATTTTATTATATGTTTCTGTGTTTACTTCCTAATTCATGATCCTGAAAATTTACCCTTGCATATCTTATGAGGCTGTTATGATTTCAAGTTGTTTCTAAAATAAAAAAAAATAGACGCCAATGTGGTAAATAGTTCCACAACACGTCAGGTCAAAAGTTGTGTAGTCTTTAAATGACAAATGTTGTAGAACTTTCCACTAAACTGGAAAACATTGACAGTGATCCTGCAATAAGCATTATGATAGTTTTGCACTAAATTTATTTTAGTTTTTTTCAGTATTTCTGCGTCCAGTTTTTACTTTTGAAAATGAAATCTCATTTGATGTCACGCTGCATGTCTCCAAGAGTATTGTATTAAATCCCCACTGCTGGTTTGTGTGTTGTAGGGATGACTGTGTTGTGCTCATATCCTGCATAGTGTGATTAAATCTTTTTTTTAAAAAAAAAAAAAAAGCAGCACTGGCTGTACAGATAAGTAGGGTCCGTATGTGAGGCCTAACAGCTGGGCAGAGAGTGGCTTTTAATCCTGTCGGATTTTAACATGATGGAGGAAAAAACAACAATGTTCACATCTTTGTATTAAAGACAGAATTTTATAAAAAACACAGAAGTCAGTAAACACTTCCAGAGGCAAAACATGCAGATAATTAACAGATCAGGTTGATTTTAGTCATTAACTTGGATTAAATTAAATTAGATAAAGCATTCTGGTTTCTTGTTCCTGCTGCTATTAATACTCCGCCTCTATAAAATGACAGCATGTTGACATATGATTTGTTGAGGTATAAAACTGAATGCAGGATGCCAGACTTTTCTCAGGGATAAAAGATAAAACCTAAAAGATATTCAAGATAAAAAAAATCAGTCTTTATGCAATACCTTCATGCTTATGTGTACACTGAAATAGCTTTTTAGTGCATTGTGTTAAATGCCAGCTGACATTTTAAAATTAACATGAGACTGTCAGCAGTTGCATTTAGTTTCAGAAAGAAAAATAAACATCTTTCTCTGTCTCTCCAGTAGCTCAGTTTTTTTAGGTGACCTTTACACTAAACATATATACTTACTTTAATTACGCATAGATTTGTTCATCGTTGCTGCCTCTTGTATGTTTTATTTGTTTCAAGCATTATTTTTTCAATTAATATGCAAGTAACCAGTAGAGGCAGTGTAGGGACCAGTTTAACCCAATTATTTTCGTTTAAAATATTCATTAAGAATGGCTGAAAAAGTGATAAAACAAGCAACAGGCATAAAATTATCAAGACTGATTGTAGACAGTGAAATGTCCTGGAACAGACTAGTTCAACAGAGAATGAGTGGAAATATGGCTGTGATTAAGTATTGCGGGAAATTTATGTTGAGTCATTGAATTAAACAGAGGATACAAGCATTACCCAGTCCGCTAGTCAGCCTTTGCTCAGTCTTTCAATTGTTTAATTAGTCTTGTGTAAGTAAATGAATCTCCACAAAGTTTGAGTAAGTGTTGGGAGGATGCTAAAAGTAGCTCTGACTAAAACAGCAGAAATATTGCATAGAAGATTATCACCCAATCATTTCACGAGGCAGATGTCATCAGTTATGATGTGAAATTGAAAGAATTTAGATTTATTTTGGTTTACTCTTAGAAAATAAAATGTTCTGGTCAGAGCGGATCTGTCTATCCTTTTTCAGCATCAATTTCTGTTTAACAATTTTTATACTATGTATGTATTTGAACAGTTGTCCTCGTGTGTATGTTTTTGTGGGTTTTTTTGAGCATGTATTTGTAGTTAACTTGGAATTTTGTTGTAATTTATTTATTTTAGTGAGAAAATCTCAGTAGTTCAAAGGGATGTAAGGAAAATACAGAGTTAACAGCTGTAAAAATAAAGGAAAGTTTCACAGACAAGATAGCATCCTTGGCCGAGGATACTTACATACCCTCTAAAAGAGGTCCAATTGTTGGTGTACCTCAAGATTAGTTTTGATTACAATAGATGCCTAGATGCAGTTTTAAAATGACCACTGATGAATATTGTTTTCTTTGTGTAACAACTTCACTGCTGCTACTTTCAAATAAGACATTCATCATTTGTTTTTAGTGACAAACAGCAATGAAAAAAACCAATTAATCTATAGGTTAATGCAAGACAAGTTCTTCCACTCTAACCACGAGACATTTCTACCACCTATTGTCCTACACAATCAGATAGCTTGGATGTTTACTCACAAATGCCCTGCCCTGTAGTTCATCTCCTGTATTTGATTCACATAAAGGGAACCAAGGCTTTTGTTTACTGGATGTGCCATGCAAACAAAGCCAGTTCCAGAAGTTGATGTACTACCACTTGCATTCTTTTCTTGCAGACGGTACCAGTTGGATTTCACACTCAACCATCAATGTGAATTGTTCACAACACAGATGGTGCTGCCAACAGAGCGCAATGCGCAATAGCTGCAGGTGCAGCAGGGTTGCTGCGTGATGCTCAGGTTCAGCAAACTGTAGGAGCGCTGCTCTCGGGAATCTAATTTAGTGTATCGGCCAGTCATTGTGGCTTAGTAAATTATTATGGTCCCTAAAACATGTTCTTTATTAGTTTAAATATTGCATAATACTCCAGCAGCACCTGCAGTGTCTCCAACTGGAGCATTACGCATGGGAGTGGCAGTGTTAAGTTTGCGGCTACAGATAAAAAATTAAAAATTTAAACATTTTTTTAAAAAAATAATCCGCCGGCCCGGCCCAGAATCACCATCGGCCCACCGGAAAAGTGCCCGGTATGCCCTATGGCCAGTCCAGCTCTGAGCATAACCGAATCTCACAGTCAGACTTGGAAGAATAAGAAATCTGATCAAGCCAGGCCACTAGGATCTGGCGCAGTTCCATTTTCTCCTCCCTGTTAGTGAAACCCTTTTTTTTTTTTTCAAGGCCCGATTCGTGTAAGGAGTGGAGCATGAACACAAACTTAGTCTAGAAAAATGTTGAATGCCCAATTGGACAGACTTAAGTGGGCTTTCCCTTCCATTTGTTAACACTATGTTACTAACTGTTAGGAAAAAGTCTGTTTGCACCCTAAAAAATCAGAATCGAAGTCTGAGTGGTGCACCCCGTAATGGGAGTGTTGCTTTTAATCAAATATCTTTAGTTTAGTTTAGTTTAGTTTAGTTTAGTTTAGTTTAGTTTAGCTTAGCTTAGCTTAGCTTAGCTTAGCTTAGCTTAGCTTAGCTTAGCTTAGCTTTGCTTTGCTTTGCTTAGCTTAGCTTAGCTTAGCTTAGTTTAGTGATTCTAATTTTTCCTTAGGAGTAAATGTAAGTTTGCCTAGTTATTTGTCTTTTAGTTCGCAAACAAGGTTTGCTAAGTTCATCCCTAGGGGTCTTCATTCTTTAGAAACTGTTATGGTTGATGTTTCTCTGCAGCTTAAAATGCCTAAAATGGGAGAGTTATTGTTAATGGGGCTAACAACCATTCAGTTTAATTCAGTTCAGCTTTATCTGTAGATCTGTATCTTCACAGCAATGTCATCTCAGGGCACTTCACTTGACAGAGATAAATTTGAGTCAATTCATAATAAATAGCCTACCTAAGGGAAACTAAAAATATTGCATTGAGTCTTAACTTTGATCTAATCTCCCATCCTGAGCATACATGAGGTGACAGTGGGAACAAAATCTCCCTGTTACCAGGAGAGCAAAACCTGCGGCAACCCGACTCAGGGACAGCAGCATTCTGCCTCGACTGGTTGGGTTAGAGAGGACAGGAAAGACAGATCAACACACACTGCAACTTTTGCCCAGAAAGACCTGCATACAACGGAGAAAATATGATAATACTCTCATATATTTGTACATGAAAGATAAGGAGCAAAGAAAGTAAAAGGAAGTGCTCAGTGCATCGTGGGACAACCTCATGGCTGCTAACTAATGGATGGCTAGACTATCCATAAGATTTGTTAAAAGATTTGTTATAAGTGTTGATTTGTTGATAAGATTTGTTAAAAAGGAAGGCTTTAAGTTTGATTTTAAAGGTAGAGATGATGTGTCTGCCTCCTGTACCCACATTGGGAGCTGGTTCCATAAAAGTGGGACCTGATAGCCAAGGCTCTTACTCCCATAGTTAGATGCTGAAAACCACAAGTAGACCTGCAGTCTGAGAGCAATGTGCTCTGTTTGGAATATATGGAACTATGAGATCTCTGATATACAATGGATCTTGGTCATGCTTTATATGTAAGAAGAAGGATTTTAAACTCTATCCTAAATTCAACAGGGAGGCAATGAAGAGATGCTAAAACTGGAGAAAGAGGATCTCTTCTGCTAGTTTTCGTCAGAACTTCGCTGCAACATTTTGAATCAGCTGAAGACTTTTCAAGGCATATCTATAAAAGCCCATAAATAAAGAATTACAGTAGTCCAATCTTGAAGTAGTATAGGCATTGACTCCTGCATACTTCTGCATCACTCTGAGACATGATGTCGCTAATTTTTGCAGTGTTGCTTAGGTGAAAGAAAGTGGTTCTAGAAACGTGCTTTAAATGCGAGCCAAAGGACAAATCCTGGTCAAGAATAACTAAAAGGTTTCTCACTGTTGTACCGGAAGCTAAATTAAAGCCATCAAGATTAATTACAAAGCTACACAATTTTGTCCTATGTTTTTGAGGCCCACACCCCACAAGTCCAACAACTTCAATCTTGTCTGAGTTCAAAAGGAGGATATTCAGAGTCATGCAGGTGTATAAGAAATCTTTGTTATCTAATTGACTGATTGGTTTCATCAGGCTTCATGGATAAGTAAATCTGAGTATACCAATGAAAGGTTATACCATGTTGTCTGATAATATTACCTAAGGGAAGCATGTATAATTTAAATACTCAAATGCTGCTGCTAGAGCTTTAACTAGCACTAAAAGATCTGAACATATCACACCAGTTTTAAAATCTTTACACTGACTTCCAGTCAGTCACAGGATAGATTTTAAAACCCTGCTGATTGTTTATAAATCCCAGA
>JBAMHX010000010.1:1290201-1307745 GCA_037177515.1 Pseudomugil tenellus | reverse complement strand
ACATCTGTAATGCTTTTAATGTTTTTATGTAAAGCACTTTGAACTGTTGTGTACATGAAAGGTGCTATACAAATAAAAAATAAACATGCCTTACTCGGATGGACAAAACCGGTTGGCTGTATGAATATCCAGGTTTCAGCCTTTGAGATGGAAGTTAGTCATACTTTTTCAGTTTATATTTGACCTCATTTGCTGAATAGTCCGGAGTTATCTGAGTCAGCCTTCAAATACCCACATTGGTTTAAGCTGGCTCTGATAAACCTGAAGCTCTTCCTAGCCTTCTGCCAAGCTCTTATCATCCAGGAAAGCTACCACAGTAAAAACCTTTGATCTGCCTGGCTCACCAGCTATCAGTGAGCAGACTACTGTCTATAGACTACTGTGTATGTTTGGTGTGTGTGTAGGTGTGTGTGTGTGTGTGTGTGTGCCATGAGGCCTGGCCAGTCTCCACTCCACTGCAGACCAGTGACAGGTGCTAATGCTGGGGCGAGAGGTTGCACGGGCCTCCGTGCTCCCCACTGTGATAACATTAACTGACCTCCCAAAGCACACAATCTCACACACTCACTCTCACACACAGTGGCTCAGTTTCTAGATAACTGCACTTCAGAGGCAGCCTGTTTGTGTCCGCTGATTTTTTTTTTTTAAGAATTCCCCTTCAGTGCCAGCGGTCCCTCCTTCAAAGACTGCTTGATCTGTCTCTCCCTGAGTGAGAGTGTCAAACAACAACCCTGTGTTTTGTTTTAAAAGTGATATGATGTTATTAGGTCTTGCACGCTGTTTAATTTAATGTTCGCTAACTGGTCCCTTTGGATAGGCTGAATTGAAGTTTGTATCTGAAGAGGCCCATCTGGACAAAACACCTTCATGTTACTATGTGAAGTTCAAAAAATGGTCATAAAGGGTTCTACATGCCTGAACCTTTTGACAGAAGGTTATTTTCATGCCTGAGCATTAAAATTTAAATTTAATCACCTTTTTCAAAGACGTTTGAAAAATCTTTTCGAGAAATTCTTCTGTCCCTGTAACTACATCATGTATCCAAATTCCTGCTCCATACTTTCACTTTTCAATCCATTATAGTTTGCAAGGTAAACACTACTAAACACCTAAAAGCACAGATCTTATTGATCCATAATGTTTTCAATTGCTAACATTATAGCAGAACCTCTGATCTATTTTTCAATCTCACTTTATCAAATGATGAAAATCCTTGAGATCTTGACATCTGCTCTAAAAATTCTTCTTTTTAAAGGGGGAAACCATTCAAATTTGAATTAAACCCACAAGCGCCATTGGAGGCCCCCGCCAATCCGGCTTCCACATTTCGGTCAACCTCACAGCAGCTAGACTTCACATCAGGTCATTACAGTCTTTACATCAGGATATTTAGTTTTTTTTTTTAATGGGTCACTTCCTGCTTCTAGGGCAGGGCTACATTCGTGCACTAATATAGACACACCTTTGCGGTCAGCATGTAACTGGAGTTACCCTTGATCAGTTTGGTCCAGATCGGGTGTTGTATTTTGGTGACAGAGCAAGACCGTGCTGGATGGCGCATCATCAATATTGAGTGGGTGCCATGGCCATGCCCATCGATGTATCAAAAAGCTTTTGGTAACCTTTAATCACAAGGGTTGTATGATCATGCTGTAAATGTTTGAGCCCGACATGATAAAATCCTTAGGACAAGTTAAATCAAATGTAAGCGACAAGGAAAGCCCCAAAATGCATAAACAATTATAATTAAAGTTGGACTTGTGTACCAAATTTAATGCATGTCAGTCAATTGAGTGGGCTAAGCATTTTAGGGGGAGCTATCCGTCCATATTGGGACTTATGCAACATGTTTCAAAATGACTGAGTTCACAGTATGGCTGTCATTATTCATGCCAAGTTTTGTTGAGATCAACCTTTTAAAGTATGAGTTACAGGTACTTCCTGTTTCATTCGCCATATTTATGTTTGATGTAGAAACTTCAAAATTTTGCCGCAACATCATGAATGGTTTTGACCATTTGTCAAGCAGTTTCAAGTGTTTGGGATCAAATCCCTTTTCGCACCCAGCTCAGATTAATCCCTCTAAATTCTATGATGATCGGGCTGATGGTGATTGATGATGTCACAGCAGCATATCAAATAACCACTCATGTTATTTCAGCTGACTTCTCCTACAGATGGTTTCTTTTGACTTTGCCAAAAATGGCGTGTCTGATTTCTCAGTTGATTTCTGGATGTGTAACATGTGACAGCAAGACGATCTTATAGAACAATGCTCTTCCATCAGCAAGCTAGTTTGAGAAGAAAATCTCGTCTTTTCCACAAAAACAAATAAGTAATGAATCATTTTAAACCGTTCCAGAGATATTGTTGTTTATCGCTAAGTCGAGGATTTCGCCAGATACACACGTGGACAAAATTGTTGGTACCCCTCAGTTAAAGAAGGAAAAACCCACAATTCTCACTGAAATCCCTTGAAACGTACAAAAGTAACAATAAATAAAAATTTATTGAAACTTAAATAATCAAAATCAGCCATCACTTTTGAATTGCTGATTAACATAATCATTTAATAAAAACAAACTAATGAAACAGGCCTTGACAAAAATGATGTGTATATGACTTTTCCTCATGTACCACCAGAGGGAGCTCCTACCATCAGTTGTACGGGTACTGTAAAATTCCTACCTATTTTAAACTTATACAGAACAGAAAAAAGAAAACTTCACTCGATTATGTCAAAAGCCTTCTCTGCCTCTAACAGAGATTAACAGAGATTGCTTCGGATGTTTATCGATACAGTTTAGTACATTTGTAGTTCTCCTTTTATTATTAGTGGCATATCTTCCCTTTATAGAACATAATTTGTCTGGATTAATTGTTTTAGGTAGAACTAATTCCAGCCTTCTTGCTAAGAGTCATGGTCCACAAGATCATGACTATACAAGAGAAACCCAACTGCAGTCAAGATAACGGACAACACTCGCCACCATTCCTCAACTCAATGCCGGAAGTGACGTAGCTATAACCCACAACCGCCATATCGCAACTTTATTCCGTGAGTGACGTAATCTCGACACTAAAAATTAGAAGCTGTTTTGGCCCGTTGCTAGGATATGATGAACGCGTCCACCATATTGATCATGTCAAGAGAACAGTGGACAAATGTTGCAATAAAACGGGACTAACCTGGGGGTATGTAGCTTAATCATTTTGGAGATTAGATGGTATTTTTACACTGCCGTCTATCAGTTTATTGAAATCTGAGAACAGTGTTAGCGCCGCCGTAGCAGCTCCAGCCACTCTGTATAATAATCAAGTGATGGGATGGATGATAGACTGACAAATGTCCTTTTCATGTCATGTCGACCGATACCACCTTCACGATCAACGTAATGAGCACTCCTGGTTTAGCCATTACACCCATAAGAGAATCTAATTAATCTTGAATCAAACATGAAACAATTATAGTTGACTGTTATTTTACATTTATTTTACACATTTTACAAAGCTGGCAGGTAATGAAGACATGTATTTTTATTGATTGTAAATGTGCTTATTCCAATATTAAACATTCAAATATTTAGATTATTTAAATAAAACAAAAAAAACATACAAATTAAAGATATGTATTTAATTTGCGCTATAACCTTTATTGATAAACTTGTTTTTAATCGCACAATATCCTGCACTTCATTAAGATAATCAACTACAAAAACAAATCCAAAATGTCTGAACCAGAGCTGGCAATACCTAACCCATGACATGCTTCAGAGCCCAATCTTCTGATTAGAAGGACAGATGTTTAGCAAAACTACCGTTAGTCTGGCCCACCTAATCGGAAAATGCACAAAACTAATTTTAACCCAGTCCACCGAATCGAAAGTGCACACTCGCTTTAGCAAAGCTAACATTAGCCCACATCGTTGTATAAATCTCAAAGGGGGACTTTATGGAGAAGCAGCAGCTAATGACCTTTAAATATTTGAGATGCTGTATTTGTATATACCAATAAGAAGAGAACATTAAAAATAGCATATTAGACACAATACTACTTGTTAGATAGATGATAATTAAAACACCATTTTAGGTATGTTCTTTCTCCGGCACATCTCGCTAAGATCTTCTTTTAGTTCTGGATGCATGCGCGACACATGAAGAAGAAAAGTTCCGGTCTGGAGGTCTCCTTGGCTTCCGGCATTGAGTTGACGTATGAATTCACCCTCAAGCACCATCTTGACTGCAGATAGGTGCCTGTCTGACTATAAGGGCCTGTATGGACTTGACTATGGGCCTGACTATAATGGTGGACATTGCAAATAGTCCTAACCATCTTTTTGTAATACACTAATATATGCCAAATTCATTGTTTACATTACATTACAGTCATTTAGCAGAGGCTTTTATCCAAAGCTTACATTTTTCGGGTCGCAGGGTTCAGTGTCTTACCCAAGGCCACTACAGCATGTAGTCAGGGGAAGTCTGGAATCGAACCGCCAACCTTCCGGTTGACAGACAACTGGTCTAACATTTACACCATTTAACATTTCTAACAGGTCTAAACATTTTCACCATCGCCATGAACAGGATGCATCTTTGGCAAGAATTATTTATAAAAATTCCCCTGAAGAGCCGTCTGGACCAGGGATTTTGTTTCATGCCATGGAGTTAATTGTGGCCAATATTTCTACTTCTGTAAAGGGTGAGTTTAAAAAAAGTTGGTCTTCAGTGGAGATTTAAAGTAAATTAACCCTTGTGTGCTGTTCGTGTATGTGGGATATATGTTAACTTTTTATAAATAGAAAATGTATACAACACGTTATTTTTTTTCTAACTCAAACACAGTGGCCTACTCAGTAGTGTTACATAAACTTTTTGACTATTATTTTACAACAAAATGCAACAAGTCCATTAGACCCACGATCTTTGATCAGCACAAAAGGGTTAATTTTACTGAGGTATTCCTCCAATTCTTTCCGTAAATGCCCCCTTTTGGTTGATAAAGAATATTATAAAAGTAAAAGAAAAAAACTTTGGTTTATCTCTTTTACATTATAGGTTATTTCATTTCCCTTGAAACATATAGCTTTAATAGATTTTTCAGCTTGTTCCTTCTTTTTTTGATGAGCTAATAATTTACCTGGTTTGTTATTAAATTTATATTCTTTTTGTTTGATACAGTAAAATTTTTGTATATCTCATATGATATAATATTCAGTTTGCTTTAACAGCAGTTAATTGTTTCCATTTGTCCTCTGTAGGTGCTCTTTTTTTAATTACTCTCTCTAAGTCTTTTCTTTTTACATATTTTAAGTTATTTTTAAATGAAGTGTATGAAATGATATGTCCTCTTAATGCAGCTTTTGCTGCTTCCCAAATAATATTACTTTCTAAAGAGGGATTATTATTTTCTTCCATGTAATTTTTCATCTACATACACATATTTGATTTAAATTCATTATCCTTAAGAAGAGAAGAAATAAATCTCCACAGTTTTCTATCTACATTGGATGATCAGGTAAATTCTGGATGCTCTGAAATAACAATTAATTTTTATTCCACACTTTGATACAGTGTACATATAATGCGAAGGGACAAAAAGTAATCTAATCGAGAAAAGGAGTTATGAACACTCGAAAAGAAAGTATAATCTCTAGCAAATGGATTTAACTTCCGCCAGACATTAACATCACAATCTGCACTCAGTTCAGAAAGAACCATGGCGGACTTTGTATTAGATACCTTAATTTGATTTATCTCTTGAACTTAAAGTTTCATTAAATCTTTCGCCCCAATCGGCACATCTTAATTAATTAAACTTGCACATTATCTTTTTTGTTTGCTGCGCTGCGCTCTCCTTTCTTCATCCATGAGGTGAAGAAGTAGAATACCACCTCGATTCTTTTTCTCCTGGCTCTCTCTGTGTGCTCTTGCAGCCTCGAGTTGATCGTCCTGATGTGAGCATCCATAGTTAATAATCCAGTCATGTAGACAAAGAATGCAGCAGGCTCCTCACTCTCCATATGTGTTAACTGTGTTGTTTTTCGCAGGTTTTGTTTTGTTATTGAGTGGCTTTAGAGTACACATTACATTGTAGATGGCTGTGCCACATCGGTCCCTATCAATGTCCCTGTCTCATGAGCAAATGCAAAGTGAAGCGGTTCTCCTGTGTCAGGACCGTTCTTAGAACAGAATTCGTAGTTCACAATCCTTAGACCTCATCTGTCTGAATGCGGCTATAGTCTCTTGCTTGTAGGTCGCATCTGTACTTTTCGTAGCCGGAACTACCTAAGGTTTTTCATCTCAATGGGACTCTTCTTGTTAAAGATTGCCTAAATAAAATCCTGAAAATATAATAAATGCTTTGACAAGTCTTTGTGTTTGGGGCAGAGTATAAATATGTAATGTTCAGTTTTTTGTCACATCATCATTCCATCATATGATATTTTTATTGTTTGAAACAGCCCCAAGAATTTAGTCTATGATGTTGCACTACTGTTTAATACATAACTAAATGTTTCAATTGTCCACTCATGTTGTACTTAAGCCTGAAATTGAATGTATTGATCGTACCTCATCTCATGTCTGTCGTTTTTATTACTCATCACTTCCAACAATCACACATATAGACACACACTCATAGATCTGGTCTTTTCAGGAAGAGAGGATGTCCTTGTCTTGACTTTCCTCTTTGATGTCATCCTGTCTGCTGTCTCTTTGGGTTTTTGCTGATATCCAAAAAAAAAAACACTTGACACACACTTTATCTCTCTCTGTGTGTGTGTGTGTGTGTGTGTGTGTGTGTGTGTGTGTGTGTGTGTGTGTGTGTGTGTGTGTGTGTGTGTGTGCATCTCACCTCCAGGAAAGATAAAAAATTACTGTTCACTAGAAGAGCAAATAACTGTTCTTTGGGGGGCCAACAAAGTTTGATTAGTTTTGAGTTTTTTTTAACTCACTTGCTGAATGAGAGAATTTATGAAGTCACATGAGTATGTTTGAATTTCACGCTAATTTCTCCAAGGCGACCATTAAAATTTAATTTAACTTGCTTTAAAACACATCCAAATTTTCCTTCATTGATTCTCCAAGACAAATTTCTCGACTGAAATGGATGAAGTCTGAAAAGACAGCACTTCTTTCAAGATCAACATATTTAAATATTTAAATATATTTAAATTATATTAATTGTGGAAAAAAAAATATGGCTGTTTATGTCTGCAGGGACAGATTTTTTGGGTCTTTATGCTAATCTAATTGCTTTATGCGACTTTTAGGGCCACTTCTAACCATTTAGGTGCCCTGAGCACAGCTGCTTTGTGGAACTTTATCAGCTATATTGACAAATCACTGTAAGGTAACAAAGTGAAAACTTTATTATTTTAGATAGTTACTTTTTGTTTAAAGAAATACTATTTAATTAAATAAATATTAAATCAATCAATCAAATTTACTACATAAAGGCTCTCACTGAACATAAATCACAATTTTGCCAATCAAAGTTGATCTTTATGTTAGAGCGGTTGGCTGCTGCTTGCACGGCTCTGTTTGTTTGTTTATTTGTTTGTTTTTCTGTTGTTATGGCTTATGGGAGAATGTATCTTCTTCCAAAGAATAAATTGTCAGTAACACTAAATCACCTTCAGCCATTGAAAGTACTTCTATACTTTAAATATGTTGGAATTCTGATTATGATTGATCATTAGCTTAAGACTCTTATGCAGAATAGAAAACTACTTATTTAAAGCAGACCTCCTAGCACGACTGATCAAGCCTCTTTATCAGTCAGGGTTGCTTGCAGACATTGTGGCCCAGTAAAACAGACCCACCAACAGAATAAACCAGTTGTTTTAGTGTCTGCTTGCCTTGTTTGTCACACACAGACACACACAAAGAAGCAGGTTGCAGACTCTCTGGCTCCAACATGCTAGATCTTTCTGATAGCTGAACACACTGAAGACATGAAGGAGAAAGATTAAGATGCAGAGGGGGCTTGTGTGGATTTGCTTCTGACAGGCATGACCACTATGTTCCACTTACAGGCGTTTGTTGTGTGTGTTTGTGAATTCAAAGCAGCTAATGTGCTTGACAACGACGAGCTGGTGTGTAGTAAATTCATTTACATTATGATGTTCATGGAAATATTAATTTGGTGGTGTATTTTACTCAGACAACATGACAGTGTCTTAACAGTTTCAGTAATGTAAAAGTTTTAAATGTGTTTAAAAGAAAATCAATAATTATGGCTTCTGATGTTTTGGAAATTATTTTATCAACATAAATTCCTATTTAAAAAAGGGGGATATAAATTTTTGTCAACAACTTTTGGGTGTAAAAATACCATAATCTACACATTGTTCTACATTGTAAATCCAGTTCTAAGAATAATCTATATACATAATAATCTATATAAATAAAAAGTATGCACACATGTGCATTTACACACACACACACATAAAAACATGCACATAAAACTGTATATATTTGGAGCATATCAACAAACAGAAACAGTAGCATAAAGAAAATAGTTTTAAGTTTTATTTTAAATGTAGACACAGTAGTAGCTCACTTCAGACAAGTCAGAAAGAGAAATGAAGATACTTATCAGATAATAAGGTCAGTTCATCTCCATCAGTCATACCGCAGTGGTTCATTAGTGATTTATCACTTTTTCCTGTAGGATCATGTTTCTTTTTTCTTTCCTACACAGTTATGTTTGGCTTGGATACATTAAATATCAAACCAAGGAGATAAAAACATGCCAATAAAGCTATTTGAATATATTAAATTTAATATAACAGTATATGTAATATGTCAAGTAATTGATGAGCAGGAATGATCCTGAAGAAGATCCAGTTCTGTGCAGTCTGTTTGGAAACTAACCGGAGCCAAACTCTGTGTTTGCACTCACAGGGCCATTTGATGGGCGTGGCGTGACCCTGTTGGAGGTGTGTGGAAGCTGGCCTGAGAGCTTCGGCGTGCCCCGGCACAACATTGGGTCAGCAGACGCCAGCGACGAAGGCCTGCGAGAGAGACTGGCAGATGCCATGTCTGAGTCCCCGTCCAGAGATATCGTGGGCTCTGCTACAGGTTGGTGGAGGATAAATAACACGTTTTTACACACAGGCAGAAGGACACATTCCCACCAATAACAGATTTTCTGACAAGTTTAGTAGTTTAAAGCCCAACACTGATGTTTCAGCTCTAATTTGGATTCGTTTAACCCAAACTTGTGTTGTTATGGTTTTGCTTCATGGTTTTACAGTTACAAAGTTGCTTGATGACATAAGCTAAATCCCAGTATGTCCGGTACACTGGGGTGTTTTCAGACATACTGGATATCACCTTTAAAGTCAGACAGTTGTTTAGTATTACCTCAAATCAGCTGAAGTGTAGAAAAATGTCTTTCAACGTACTAGATTCTAACCAAAACCTCAAAATGAGTCAGTGCAGCCTGTCTGTGAAGAGTCCTGTTTGGAAGCCGTGACATTACCCAGCATTCAGTGCTGCTGGGTCCAGTGATGGCATTACTGCACATGCCTAGCTGTACAGTGTGGCTTCCTGCCTGTGTGTGTGTGTGTGTGTTCCTGTGCACAAAACATGCCTTTGGCCCCAACTGTCCAAATGGTTAACTCATTTAGGAAACGGCAGTGACGCCCCCCCACCCCCCTTAAGTGAACAAGAGCTCCTTTGATTTAAGTGTATGTGCACACAATCCAGGGTGATGGTGGGGGGTGTGGTATTGGTTTGGGGATTGGGGGGTCACAAGGCTTTAATGGATTTAGCATTGACTATGACCCCCCAACAGAATCGTCCCTAGCCATATTCAGCCTACCAACCCCACCCCCCATTTTTTCCATGTTAGGACTTAACCTCATTTGAAGCCTCTCTTTCTCCTTTCTGTCTCTCTCTTCTCATCACTCTTTTTTTTGCCAACCCCACCCCTCATCTCTCTCTGATTCTTCATTAGATTAGAGGTTTGAATCCTGGTCACTAGTAGTCAGTTGCCTCTTTTTCTTCCTCCACCCCCTTCGCATCCTTCCCACTCCCCCTACCCCTCTTTAATGCAACACAAAATTCATTACTGATCACATTACATCAAAATTTACCCAGAACACACACACACACACTGTCTTTCCTGCGCCTTGAGCCATGATGAAGACATCATCCTCAGGGAATGTGATGGACTTGTTGGTTCCTCCATTCATTCATACAGACACAGAGGCTTCAATATCTGTTGGCTAATCTAATAGCACAGCACTTCTGCCCTGGAACATATAGGAAATGTTCCTGTGTCTGCTCTAAGGACTAGACAGCCATGCCTGGCTCAGGGATGCGGTCTCAGTTAAAGAATACAAAGTGTTTGTGTCATCCATCTTGGAAAAAAATGAACTCAAATGGTTTTAGTTCATGCTGAAACCTGTTAACTGAAGAATTGGTCTGTATTAGTAGTTCATCTGCATGAATAACCTAATTTCAAAAACAATTAAAAAATGTTTACTTTGTTGTTCAGAAATTAAGGTTTTTATTTTTTGTCTTTGCGTCTTTATGTTTTCTTTTCACTTACCTATGTTAAGAGCTGAGCAATAATAAACCAACTAATTCATATCAAATACAAAACATAAAGACAATTACAAATTGTAATCTGAGTATATTGAAAAATATTACAAAATTATATTAAATTCAAAATGTTCTCTAGCCCAGTATGTGAGGGGTCTTCGTGCACATGGGATAGACAATCAAATACGAACAAACATTCTGTGTGAGCTGACTTTTTCAAGTGCAAATGAATGCAGCATGTAATGTACTTGTTTATGTCATGCTACGCGTCTTAGACAGATGGTTTCTAACCTGTTTTCATTAAGAAACCCCCTCCTACAACTACGAAAATGAAGTAGAGCCAACTCTTATTTTATCCTAACAATCCTCATTTTACACTCTGTAATAAACAAAGTATAAAAACCCTGTTTCAACATTTCAAATAACTCTTTATATAAGTGGCATGTTCATTGACTTGACTCAGGAGACAAGATGGATAGATGACCAAAGATCATTTAGATAAAAATCAAACACTAAGGGAAAACTGAGAATTAAACTATAAAAAACCAAACTGGAACACAGGCACTCAAAAACAATCTACAGATAGACTACAAAACAGACTGGACTATATACAACACACACAAAGAACTGATAAAACGGAAACTTAGAGCATATATACAGATGGGCTGATTACAAGATGCGAAACAGGTGCAATAGTTAATAGCCACAAGCCATAAACAGGAAGAAAATCTCTGTGAATACCCAACGAGAAGCAACTACAAAATAAAGCTCAATACCGAACTGAAAATTGACAAGACTAGAAAAAAATTGGAAAAGTAAACTACAGCAGCAGAGCAAAAACAAAAACCAAAACGTAATTAAAAAAAAGCACTTTTTTAAATAGTAAATGCAAATTGTGTTTTCTTTAAAAAAAAAAAAAAGAAAAATCAGTTTAACTGAAAGGCAAAAATGGCTTCTGTAAAGGAAGCATAAATGAAGGCCAGATCCTAAATTCTACTTGAAAGTGTTCGTGGTTAACATGAGTTATGGCTCTTCACCTCATGAGGACTCAAGAGCATGTAGATTCATCACAAATCCAGCAGACATGCAGCACCGACTCGGAGCATGTGTGTCAGCTGCCTGCAACCAAAACACAGACACCAAAAGCTCCCCAACAGTTAAATCAGTGCAAGTAAATCAGGAATTCTCTTTCTAAAACATTACCACTGGCAGGAACCATATCAAATACAATCTTTGTGTACACACCAGCCTCATCCTTCTTCAGACCTCAGACCTCAATGTATACTGTAGACAGATAAATGACATAAATTATATGGAGTATTAAATGTTTCCAATCTTTTTTATTCTCTGTGGTATTTCTGCTCAATACAGATAATGTTAAAAAAATCTTGGCCCTTCGTAGCAGATTTGGTTTCTTGTGGTTTTCTGTTGGAATGAAGAGTCGGCATGTTCCAACCTTATGGTCCACATACATTCATACCATCAAACTGAAAGGGTTTTTTGGTTTGTTTCTTTGTTTTTTATGTAAACCCTTAAAACTGTGCTGGCTTACATACATCCTCACCGGTTTTTCAGGAATGGTAGTGTGGAACTCTGGGGTAAATTCTGATGGATGTCAGTGAATCACATTTCAGGTGATCTACAGATGTTTTGCAGGCATTTATATCCTGTGCAAGAGGTTTACAATCCAGCCACAAAATGTAGTTCATGATAACGTCATTATTTATCACATTTTGTCCTAAAAAAACAAATCAGTATTACTTTTATATTGCTGAGAGACCTCTGTTTTACCTGGAAATGATAATGAAGCCTCTTCCTGTCAAAAATTCCACTAATCGAAATCAAAAAGTTAGCAGAAACAAAGAAACATAATGGTCCTGAAAGGCTGGAATAAAGCCAACAAGATATTTCTGATGCAGCCGTTCGACTTTGTTTTGTTAGGATAGTAAGTAAATAATAGAAGACATAACTGTAAATACCAAATACAACCGTAGGAAAAGTGTATCAGTGTTACTTTATTTGGCCTTACATTTGTTGATACATTCATTTTAGATCATTTTAGCCTCGTACTCTGACAGTTGAGTATGGCATCATATCTGGATGCTTAGTTAGATTAAAAGGTGCAGATCCTACGTGCAATTTTACTTTTTTTTTTAAAAAAAAAGCTGTCAACCAAAAATAAAATAAAAATGACAAAATGGCATGGATTTTTAAGAGTTAGTGTCAGCGTATGATATCATTTCTTGAAATGATTTCATATGACATGACATTCATCATGTCTACATGCTGACAGGAATTTCAGGGATTTATCATTTATATGCAGTTTTAATTTAGGCAAAAATAAGCAAAGAAATGGCTTGCCATTTTAAAGGTTAAAATATTTTTAGTTTCACAGTAATGTTTGCAGATTTCCTGCATTTCTGTTTTAATATTAGCGGTGCTTAGTGTTAAAAGACAGTGAATATGTATGCTTGTGTCTTGGCAAGACTTGAACTGGTAGAGGCAGATGGTATTTTGCTCAATGCCTTTTGATTGTTCCAGTAGAAAAGCATACACTGCTGCATCTAACAGACCTTGAACCTGATTGCAAACACACACTCAGTCTTATCTCACCTATACACTCTCATCTGTTTTTATGTGGTTTGTTTTAATGCAGCTGCTGAGAACATTTTGTAAACTTTTCAATCATTTTTAAACAGCAAATTTCAGATTAGTGTATTTATTCAGTTCTTGTGTTATCACAGTTTCGATTTGTGCTGAATGACAGTTAATGATAATCACTGTGTCCTCGTACACATTTAAAAGATCTCCAAACCCGAATGCCTGATGGTGACCGTCTCTCAGGCATTTTTTTCCGACACACATGTATGCATACTCTTTTGCAGATTCACAGGGAAAACAAAGCCTCCAGTCAGAGAAATGGGGCTCTCACGCTAAGGCTGAGACCTGCCGTCGCCAGCTCACAGGGCAGGTGACACTCAGAAAGAGAGATGGACCAATGGAGAGAGAAAGGAAGAGAGAGCAGTAGACGGGGAAAAAGAAGCGAGAGAGGGTGGGGTGGGGTGGGGAGTCACTGATGACTAAAACACTGAGGCTGAAATTCAATTACGGTCCAATGATATAACGTTGCTAACTAGATTTGGCTTATTGGTGCCTCCCCAACATAAATTCCATTGAAGCTACATGGAAAGTGAACTTCTGCTCAACACAACCTAGTGGACCTCAGCTGTGACTCAGGAACGCTGTCACCTTTTTGGCTTGGATTGTTTTTTATATCATAATTGCTGCATCTATTTATACAACCTGCCAAGCCAAAGAAAAACTCTACAAAAACAAATCCAGACCAAAATTTGGTTAGTGTCAATCCCTTCTCCAGCCACCCTCTAGTCATCTTTCCATCTAATAAATCCTGTTAATCTTCATTCTGTCTCCGGGTTACCGTCATTACAGTTGGACCTACTTTAGCTGTAGTTACGGCAGCATTTTCTGTGTTATTGTTTCAATAAGCTTCTGCAATGTCCCAAATGATTAACTTCCAGTATTGAATTATTTTTTTCCTCCATAATCTTGTATTGATGCTGGGAAACTCCGACCTCTAGCATATCCCAAAGGTTTTCCATGGGGTTTTGGTCTGGACTCTCAATCTGAGCCCCATGAATACTGCTCCTGTCATCTTGGAATTTGGCCAGGTCAGTAGGGATGACTGCGTTGTCAGCTGACTTCATTCTTTGAACATATTTTGTTGCTGAACATAAACATAAACATTGACCTGACCAACTCCAGATCATAGATTTCCCTTAAAATTGTAAATGGTTTTCACTAGCCATTATCGTTCTCACTGATTAGTGGTTTTCTTGAGGCTTCACAGCTGTTCGTGCAGAAATGTTTTTACATTGACTACTAAACGTAGTTCTGAGTTCTACTGCTGTTTTTCTTTCATCCAATGTCACCAAACATTAAAGTGACTGTCGTTACCATAATTCAGGATGTTCCTTTATATTCCCTTTTGGCCAGGCAGTGCAGGTTCATTTTATGTTCCTCAAGAAAAACTGCCTCACGGTGGGTTTGGACCTAGCTTTAATCATTAATTTTGCTCACAATATTTCAGTTTTGCATTTCTTTCATCAGTTACCATATTTTATATTCTAACAGACAACCTGCTAGGGGCTGTACAGTTGTATGGTGGTTAGCATTGCGGCCTCACAGTGACAAGATTGCTGATTCAGTCCTCGGCTCGGGCAGCGACCTCTCTGCATCGAGTTTGCATGTTCTCCCCGTGTTAGCATGGGTTCTCTCCGGATACTCCTGCTTCCTCCCAACACATGCATATTAGGTTAAATGGTCATTCTAAATTATCCGTAGCATAAATGTATGTGTGACTGGCTGTTTGTGTCTCTGTGTTGCCCTGTGATGAACTGGTGACCTGTCCAGGGTGTACTCCACCTCTCGCCTAATGATTTCTGGAATAGGCTCCAGTTACCTGCAACACTTCATTGGAATAAGCGGTACAGATAATAAATGGATAGATAGACAATCTGCTATTAAATCTTCTGTAGGTCTTCCTTCACCCTTCACAATAATACAATATTTCTAACTTTAAATATCCTATGATCATCATTAATCACTTTTATGGCTTTTCTTGTGTCCTACCGGTGTGTTATACATGGAGAGAGCAACGGCAAGGATTCTAGTGCCTGTCAGTGTTAAAAAGTGTAAATCACAAATTTAATAATGGGATATTGATTCATTGGATAACAGCTTATTTTTTACTTGTTTTTTTATATCACAAATTCTTCTACATGTGTTCAGATTCAGTTTGATTCATGATCTGTTTTTCAATATGAGATGACGAATGACTGAATGCTATCTAAAATATATGAACAGATAAAATGTTATTTACTTGCTGATCAATCAGATATTTTGGTTGTTAGAAAAAAGAAAATGGAAACAATTCCATGTTTATGTCTAAATAATTGTTTCTACTTGATCAGTATAGTTGGATCATTGAATTGATGTATTGATATAGACCAGAGGTGTCCAAAGTCGGGCCGATGTCCTGCAGGTTTTCAATGTATTCCTGTTTCAGTGCACCTGGCTTGGATCCAACAGCCAATTGAGTTCTGCACAATGAAGCAGTGATACATGGGAAACCTGCAGGATTGTGGCCCTTGAGGACTGAAGCTGGACACCCCTGATAAAGACAGATGAGTTGTGTCACTAACTGCATATTAGCTGATTGAATTTAGGTGAAATTTTCTAAACATTCTATAACAGCAGAGAAACAGTGTTATAAAAAGGTAAATTAATAAGATGTAATGTTAATTAACCATGAAACAGCTGAACCGAGATGAGCGTTTCTACTTTATCCTGTTGAACATAACCGCTCTGTGGTCTGGAACAGCATTTCATCACCAGAATAAAATACCCCACATACAAAAGAATAAAGTTTCCTTTGTGATTACATTTTTCTGTGATTGCATATTGCTGTGTTTAGAGTGGTGTTGACTGATGTGTGTTTCAAGCTCAGTACCAGCAGTTTTGGTTAGGAGCTGTCAACAGCAGATATTTTAACCCAGCGTATGCAGTTGCATACCACTGAAGGCTAAATTTCTTTTTTAGGTTCTTTTGAGTTCTCGATGCGAACTTTGAATGTATTTTTCAGCAGAAATAAAAACTTTTATTTAAATGGTGTGTTCTTGTATGTTCTGACACATCAATAAAAGCAACTGCATGTAGGATCGGAACCTTTTAATCCCAGCATGCAGACATGACATTTCCAGTCTCAGTTGTCGGATTAGGATGTCAAATGAATGTATAAACAGATAAAACAGCATAAAAACCAAGCAGAGGAGGAAAACAGAATTTATTAGAAACAGAACTTTGTAGAAATAACACACAAAGGAAGAGGGACCAAACCTTTTCTCATCTTTCTCATCTCATCATTCTTTTAAATCTTGGCTTTCAGAAGAAAAACAAACACAACAGACATTTAACATATTTATACTTTTTCTTCATTTCCATTTATTACTGCTACTATTTACCTTCTATCCTCACTAAACCAACTCAGCTTAATCAGAAACATTTTCTTGGCTTCATTTCAGGCATAGAGGATCATTATTTTTCTTGTTTTCTGCTCAGTTGTTGATCTTTAGCGGCTTCTGATTGGACATTACTGTCAGTTTAAGCTTTCTGACTGGTGAAGTGGCTTCATTATCATTTCCAGGAGATAACAGAAGTCTCAGCAACACAGTATTGATACTTTTGTAGTAATGATACTTGTGTTGTGAACCTTTTGGACATGATATAAATGTCTGGAAAGCTTCTATAGATCAGCTAAAGTGTAAAATATCCATCACAATTTTACCCCACTAAGTTACACACTACCGTTCCTGAGGAACAGATGGTGATATAAAAGAAAGTGCAAGTTAATAGTGCAAGATTTGCTTTGTCAGCCTTATATGATTCTTTTTTCAAATTGTGTTTGTGTCCTCAATTACTGATTCCCCGTGTGTACCTTCAATAGGGTTCTTCACATTTGACATATGAGCCCAACTAAGACTCAATCCATCAAATCAAGATGGATTATTGATATCGGACAAATATTCTGACCTCATATTTGTTTTTATTTTACTTTATGTATTGCCAAGCTGAGCTTGACTGATGAGGTGCGGACCACCCACGCCCACCCAAACAGGCAACTCTGCTTTTTAGATCCCAGCTCCAAGAAATGGGAGAAATAATAATTATAATAATAATAGCAGCATTTAAAACATTGTGAACAGCTCAGAGCTGTGCTGGCTCTCTCAATTCCTGATTCAATACAAATATTTAGAGGAACCTTATCAGTACAGAAGAGACAGAACATTTCCTTTGGCATATTTGTGTGTCTAAGTGTTTTAGCATGTTTATTGGTTTATTAATAGTTTTATTTTTACGATAGGCAAACCTTTGTGGATGCACACACACATATGTATAACACACACACAC
>JBAMHX010000010.1:1255005-1288598 GCA_037177515.1 Pseudomugil tenellus | reverse complement strand
TATATATACACACACAGTGTATCAGAGTGTGTGTGTGGGTCTGTACGTTATTAACAATAAGTGCATATGTTTGTAGAAAAAACACGAAGTCTACATGTGTGTTTGTATGCACACATGTTTCCAATTATTTGGGTTTGTGTTTATGCATGTGTTGAGGGATATGAGTTTCTATGAACTACCAAATATCTACATGTGGTGAAATGCATGAGCGCGTGTGTGTTAATGTGTTTTCCCAAATATCCATGCACAAGTTACTGGTCTGCAGTGTTTTTTAACATGTTTTTACTGGGTCCAAATGGTTGCTATGACTAAGTAGACCCAATGAATGTTGGATTTGGGAGAATTCCACTTCACTTGTGATGTTATCACCTTAAAGAAAACATTAGGTCTGCAGCCGTATGCTGCTCTGGCCGTGTGTGCAAAATCTGTTAAAGATAAAGCAGTTTAAGCAGGAGGGACTTCTATAACATGAGTACAGTTTGAGGGTTTCCCTACATTAAGACTATTATTTTGAAGTATTATCTCATTTTAAATTGTGCGTTCCAAAAGAAACAACACAACATTGCTTATTTTTATCCCCCCATTTACTAATCAATTTCACTGTAGACTTCATTGCACCTTAATAGCATGTAACTTTTCTATTTGGACTTCCATTTGGTGAATATGCATTGCATATTAATGCATATAATTAAATATAATGCCTTGCTGTTTTAATGCCACGGGCAGCTCGAAAGAGCCTGTAATCTAACATATGCATCTAACTGCTACTGGGTTCCTGACTAGAAATATGCAATATATTACTCATTAATGGTATTCATTTCTAAAGAAACTGGTTCAGAAGGTTTTATTTGTTTTGTAAAGCAGTCATCGTTTCAGTATAAATTGCCACCAATATGAAATTTATGTTACATATATACCGTTATGTTATATTGACACTAGTTTCCATAAGAGTGTAAAATTATCTATTAGTGGTTAAAGTTTGCTCTGGACATTAATGAAATATAAAGAAGCAGACTGGTGTTACCGTATCACACTAATAATGGACCCTATAGAGCTTTCCACCTCTTTCAACATGATTTACAACAATGGTTGTCATCCAGTTACGTGTTTGTTATGCAGGTTTAAGTCTAAGTAATGCCATTTAAATGATATTTTTCAGTTTTAAGAGTGCATGATAACATTGTATTGCCCTAGCAGTGCACACTTTGCATTATGAAACTGCCATTTTCAGAATACGATCAGGACTTGTACAAATGTATGACTTAAACTAAACTTTAACACAGCGAGTAAGCATTAAAGATTCTAATTAGCCAAAAACTCAACAGGAATATCATTATTTCCACTCATCTTCAACAGTATCAAACTTTTCTTTTCTTCTTCATGAAGAAGATTTTATGTTGTGTAAAATAAAACCATTTATCCAGTGGTTCCAACTTTGCTACTTGTCCAATTCAATGAACTTATACGAACGAACTTATATTAAAAGTACCTCTATGAGAATAAAAATGCAATAATGTAACACAGATGTGTTTCCCTGCTAGTGAAGATAAAAACCAGGATTATAGTGTCACAACTTCCAAATTGTAAGGTAAAAAGTGAGTTTCATAAGGAAAATAAAAGTGATGACATCAACGTTTAGTTACCCTTCAATATTTCTTGTATGATGAGCAAAAAGAGGCAATGACATGTTTAGTCTTTTCAACAATTATTCAACAACAATTCAACAACTATGCTGTAAAAATCTGGGGTTTAGACAAGTGTTGCACATTGAGAACAGGTTTTTGTGGAGTATACACTTTATTCCACGTAGAGACATTGACAGATGCCTGTTCATTTGAACAATGCACCAGCAAAGTAACTGTCTGTGTTAAGTAATTCATTTGTTAATGTGTCAATAAACTCAAGAACATGCCCAGCTCTGAAGCAAATATTCTGTGTCTTTCTGCCTAACGTTACTATCATTATAAAAAGCTTCATAGTTTTTATTTTAGCTCTGAAGATTCAAAGATTTGTTTATCCTGCCTAAAAAGCTACATAATACACTAGATTTAATAAATAGTTGCACAGCAAGTACTTATTTGAGGTGCTATATCCAGTCTCCTTCCTGTCTCTCTCTGGGTACTTCAATGCTCCCGCTTTTAAGACTATTGTAGCAGTTTAAAAAGCTAATGTTTTTTTTCTAACAAGTATTCCATAATGGCTCCCCAGTGAGTCCTGTATCATCTCTGATCAGAATAGAACATACATCTTACCAGTCTTACTAGTATTCAGTTAAGCTGATCCATGTCTGTGATCACTTTGCCTTTAGTTTAGTAAGAAAGCTGTTCTTTTTTATATTGTTTGAAAATTAATAGCCTCTTTAAGGCTTGATATTATATAAATCATCCAATCAAAAACCTCATTAATTGGTCTTTTAAGGGAAAATGGAAAGTCGACTGCACGCCTGCTCAGACAGCTGTGTGATTTAATGGTCACACAATACATCCTGTATTTGAATTGGCCGCTTATTTCTTTCACACAAAGTCAAGCTATTACCCTGATGACTGACTGGTTACTCTGCTATTCAGCCCTGTTTTAGTACACCGATATCCATCATAAGAGTAACAACACACAAGCATGTGTGTGGGAGCGGGAGAAGGTGGGGGAAGCTCACACAGTCTTCTAGGTCCCTCTTTTCCAATCAGTCATCGCCAAGGTCTGCTGGCTTCATTTCACATAATGATACGCTAACACACCAATAAGACTAACATGTGTGGACGAGGTGAGCATTACCTGGTTGCCTAATTTTCCATATATCCACCCCTATATTCACAATTAGTTTAGTTACTGTCCATATGAAAGTATTAAACAGATGTAGAAGATGTGAAGCAGGGATGTAAAGAACAGTTGGAAGCCCTTTGTTGTTGTAAACCTAATTCCCATATGCCTGAACTGTGGCTACAATACTGCACGTCATATATAGTTAGTATGCAGAGTGTATCTAAACTGCTCTTTAATCATTTTACTTTTTGTTCTAATATTTTTAGACAAGTTATATTAGTATAATTTTCATAATAGATAACTTTAATCAGATTTTCTTGAAGGAAATTTGTTTACAGCTGGATTGTTGCATGAATCTGGGACATCATGTAAACTTCTAATGAATCCAGAATTCAGTGATCTGAAAAGCAGTATTTTTATTCACAGGGGCAAACGTATTGAAAATTCCATTTATACCTTTTTGCTATTTCATAAAACTCAGCACATTAGAGAGGCTGAGTCTCTAGGAGATGTAATTGTACAATTAATGTGAATAAGAGTTTATTCAGTACACACCAGAGCATGGAAAGCATTACATTCAACAATGACTCGCGTCCCATCTAATGTTGTAAAGTGTAAAGTATTAGTACCCTACTATTTAGGAAGCTGTGTAAGCACTATGAAATTTATTATTCATAAATATAGAATTTGGTATTTTTTTTAGTTTATAATTGTTTTAATTCCGACAGACACCCTTTATGTGAGGAATTTGCAACGTTAGCATGGATTCTCTCCGGATACTCTGGCTTCCTCTCACCGTCCAAAAAATTGCATGTTAGGTTGATTGCTCATTCTAAAATTGTTCTTAGGAGTAAATGTGAGTGTGTCTTGTTGTTGTCTCTCTGTGTTGCCCAGTGAGGGACTGGCAAACTGTCCAGGGTGTACCCTGCCACTCGCCCGATGACTGCAGGGATAGGTCCAGCTACCTGTGACCCTGAATTGGATGAAGCAGTTAAGAAAATGGATGGATAGTTACAACATAAGCCAATGATAATACACTACACATCTTATGGTATAATAAAGTGGTATTACATGTAAATGCAGTCCATCCGTCAAATGTCTATAGGTTGTAAAATCTCAGTTGGAGACTATTGTGGTAAGATTTTTTTGGGGTGAATGGCAGCTTTATAGACAGTCTGTCAGAGACAGTCTGACATCTTTTGATCTTTTGCTTACCCCTTAGTTTTCTGCAGAATATGCTTTTATGTATCACACTAGACAAAAACCTTTTTCTTCTAATGATCCATAGCACTGTTCTGACCAACAGTGTGGCAATGTCTGTCTTGGGAATGATCAGGGGAGCTTTTTCATTAAAATTCATGTCAGTTAAGAAATATGGCCACCTACTCTCAAAAACCCATCTTTGTCTGGAAATGGAGAATTTTTGGGATTTGTTCTCCTCTGTTGAGTTATTATTCTTGTAAAGTCATAATGCTTAGCATTTTTTATGATGATGGTTACAGCCAGTGAATCTTCGTTGCCTGTGTTGCAGACATCCATTTTTGCATTGCTTCTTTCTGTCTTGATTAGAGCTGAAACTGCACAAATCTATGATTGCCAAGTTGAAAATCTCTAAAACCTTTGTGACCGAACACATGTTCTTCAACCTTTGTACTTAAGGTTTTCACTTCCGGTCAGACCTCTGGATCCACATCTGGATGCACCAACTCAAATGTCTTAGGCTGGGTACTGTGTTCTTATTGAGCTTTTGTTAGGAATGCTGGTGTAGTAAACCAGTCAGTGCGTTTGAGAGTTCCAACAGCTTTTGGTCAAGTCCCATGATCAACTGGATTGTCTTTTGTGTTGATTTGCATGACCCTGTTTGAAACATACACATAAAATCTGTGTGTAGTGTTATAAATGTAGCCGAGCACTATCTCACTGTCCATATACAGTAGAATGTCACTGAATGAATGTCAATGTCTATTTCACCTAAGATAAAGTCAGCTAGTTCTATAGCCAACACAGCTGCACAAAATATAAATATGAGCTGAACATGGAGCCAATTTGGATTTAGCCAAAACAAAACACAATTGAATTTCTCCAGTTGTGGACACTCTGTTCAAAAAAGCTACAGCAGCTATGGCTGTAACTGATGCATCTAATAAAAACAACCAACTCTCTGTGGCTTGCCTGTGTGGACAGAGAAATTGGGATATAAGGCCTTGGAATATGTAACTCCTCTAACTTCACCATTGAGTCTCTCCAAAATTTCCAGCACTCCAGTGTTGACATTGGCAAGGCAGCATCCCAATTGTACTGTTCAACAGAGAGCTCTCTCATTAAGTTGCTTCCAGCGGTGGTGACTGATGCACCAAACCCCAAAGGGTCAAACTGTTCACTGCGAAAAGATGCCTCTTCTAGTTACAGGTTTCTCTTTGGAAACAGAAAAGGAGAAGTGATCCATCTCAATGTTCCAGCTGAGTTCTAGACTCCTTTAAGGAAGTAATGGTTCATCTCCTAAATTTAGCTCTCTTAGATCTTTGGCTCGGTCATCTGGAGGGAAAGCCTGCGTGGCCTTGTTGCTTTTGGCTGCTATTTTGTGCAATCTGATCTTGAACTTAGCCAACACCTCTTGAGATGTCCGGAGAACATTAATTGCCTCCACTTCACTGGGGAAGGATGCAAGCCCATCATCCACATAAAAGTTACGCATGACGAACTCTCTTTACTCAACAGGGAAAACAGCAATATCCAAAGTGGTTCGTCTGAGACAGTAAATAGCAATTGCTGGTGATGGACTGTTGCCAAATACATGAACTGTCACCTTAAACTCTTTCACTGGTTTATTCAAATCATTGTCCTCATACCACAAGATCACCAAGAAGTTACAGTTGTTCTTTTTTTCTTTGAAGCAGTAAAACATTTGTTGTACATCTGCTGTAACTGCTAGCTCTCAGTGGAAGAAAATCACGGTTCAAAGAAGAGCATTGTTCACGTCATGTCCAGTCAGAAGCACATCATTCCTTCATGGTTTAGCATTTGAATCATACCAACATTTCCTGGTCTGCTTTTTGGGGGTGATAAATGCCAAACATTGACAGATGCCAGCTTTCTTTACCCTATTCCAATGGTGGAGCTGGTTTGGCTTGTGTTTAATCAAACATTCTTTGTATGAAATCAATTAACTGTTGCCTCATTCAATGTTTTCTGTCCAAAGTTTGTCAAAGGGTAGAGAAATGGCTTACGTGATGGGGCCACCCAGGTATCAGAACTTTCTTTATATACTTCTTGTTTTAATGTCTTCAAATGGTTTGCCATCATGTTGTGTTCTTTGGAACATCTGACTGCCAAGGTCATGTGCATTTCTTTGCTGGCACTGCGTCCAATTTTGAAGACTCAAATTTGGTTTATATCAGCCAATTTTTCCTCGATCTTTATGCTGTTTGTACATTATTTCAAAATTAAGGTTCTTCCATTTAGTAGAATGTTGGTTCTGTAGACACCAACACTGTTTGGCTTATGCACCTCTCCAACACTGACCCAACTGACATCAAGACGTTGAGCATATGATTGATTGTGGAGTCCATCTCACTGTTTCCTCACTTTGTGCGTGTACAAAATATCTGGACTAAGGAATAGGAAGATTTAGCTTGTGGATTGATTTCTGGGATTTTTCCTTTAACTGACTGGAGGTGTTGATAGTAATGAGTAACCTCTGGTGACGGTATTTCTGTTCTATCATCTGGTATCATGTCACACTGTTAGACTGGGCAATGGAAGCTGAGTAAAACAGTTCAGAGATTCAAACACAAAATTACTGGCATGTTTTCCTGTTACTTAAACAACACCTGAGCACGTCTTTAGTGTATATGGCTTCAGATTCCTTTCAATGTTAAAGGGAAAGAAAAGTCTTTTTTTTTTTTAGTGAGTGGTTACTTTGCTCATCTAGCACAATATACATCTCAGCTTCTCTCTCAGCTTTGCCTGCAGGATACACTTTGACCTACCATATCTCAGAATAAGACCTTGGATGGACTGAGCCTCCACATATTTCAGTGCACTTTGATGTCATATCAAGCACATTCGAGTGTGTTTGCTCCCTGCCATGATCTACAGAGAAGTCTTTGTCTTTAAACGGCATGGGCTCTGGATGTAGTGCTGTAGCATGTCTACTGCTGCCACACACCGTGCATTGTACAGTTGTATAGTTGTGACAATCTTTGGCCATATGATTAACAAAAGAACACCTAAAACAAATGTATTTGTCTTTCAAGAGAAACTTTCTTTCCTCTAAAGTTTTACTTAGGCAGAGCCAACATTTCCTCAGAAGGTGTGGCTTAGGGTGTAGACATTGTTTATTGGGATCTGTGATGTTTATTTCTGAGGATGTTTTTGTGCTGAAATCTATCTTCCTGACTGAGATGGGGGTTTGGTACTTATGCCTGACCATTTTCTTTAGACATTTTATGTCATACTAAACTGACTATGACAAAATAATCAAGTACTTAAACCCAAATATTACGACTACAAATGCCGCTGCCTCGATGCTAACACTAAATAGGTTTTCCCATAGAGATTCTAATAGAATTAGTATCCCACTGCCGTTCAAAGGAAAACATACAGCAAAATTTAAAAAATTCGCTTAGCAAAAAGCTTACAGAAATTTGTTTCCTGTGCCTTGTTGAAATGATAGGGGTAACGAGCGGTCCAGACACAAACTTTTTCTCCTGAGGCACGACTGAGGCAGCAGTAGTACCTTATTTTCACAACCATAGGACTTAACAGATTATAGGGATACGGGTGCTTTTTCTGTATTTAACACACATTAGGGGCATTGGGTTATAAGGCGCGGGCACTTTGAAACATATCGGAAAAACACACGTTTGACCGCTTAATATCTAACGTCCCCCCCTCCCCTGTCACATGTTAGTAACATAAGAAGACAGCAACGCTTACTATATTCAGTGTAACTGGAGTTTTGAGCTTTCTGCACAATATCATCTACCATATACAGGAGGTTCAACTCAACCACGACAGACTTTATGGCTCCGGTTGTTTAGCTCCGTTCACCGCGATCAGAATTCAGGATGTGAAAAATGTGCCTTTTTTCTGGGTCCCTCATTTCTTCTGCGTCCCAGCTTCTTTTTCTGGTCCGTGAATTTTGTAAAACTTTATTTAAATTGTTGATTACTGGTAGCTTGTGATGCATAGCCGGTTCCAGCCGGTCACCTTCTGCTCGCTGCACTGCTCGTTGTTTACATTGGATTTCTGCCAAGAAGTCCATGTTTTCTGGCAGAGGTTCAAAATAAGATTCCTCTGCTCAGATTAACTTTTTATAAGTTTTTATAGTCCATGTCTTCCTTATGTTAAGCTGTTGGTCGGTTTTCTTTTCCTTTACTTATTTTTTTACAGTGGCCAGTGCCACTCCTTTTTTCACTCTGTCCTCTCCTACATCTATAGCGAGTGAACGTCTGCTTTGTTGAAGTCACACAACAACACATTAGGCACATCGCACCATAAGGCAAACTGTACATTTTGGAAAAAATTAAGACTTTTAATTATTAAAATTAAGTGCGCCTTATGGTTGTGAAAATACTGTACACTATTTTACTCACTGCCTCTTCCTAGTGGAGTAGCTGAACTAACATACATTTTTAAGAAAAGGCAGTAGATATACAATCTAAAATAAAAATTGTTCTCAATTCTGCTGATATTACCTGTTGAATTGTTCTTGTTGTTTTTATTTAGCACCTTTAGCAAAAGTGCAGTTGATGGAAAACGTCAAAAAATATTGAAGTGCAGGATGAGAACATAAAATGACCAGTAAGGCTAATATCAAGTATACATCTATAACAACACAACTACAGGAAGAAATTAATTGAGTCATTAGGAAAATACTAAGAAAAATTAAACATCCAAAAAAAGTTTTGGTCTTTTTTAATGCAAAGAGCACCTTTGATAACTGTACCACAATCATCAGCCTTCTTTCCATAAAATGATGCCGGTAATTTGGATTTAAAAAAAAAAATTGTATTGAACATTGTTTCTCCGACTCTCGTGTGTTTACATTAGTTGATTAATGACTCATAAACATAAAGCAGTCATGGGTTTTGGAAGTTATGTGTACATTTTTGAAGATTTTTACTGACACCGTGCGGTTAGATAGGTATTTATGAAGTAAGATTGGACTAAAAAAATCATACATGACATGAAATATCCAAATTTTGTTTTTATAAATCTGCTTTAAATGCATTATCTGCTAATTAATGCTTAGACAAGACAAAGTATCTTCAAAACATCACTTTTTTTCTAAAGGAAAAGTGAAACAAGTATGAAACAACAAGCATCTGGCAAGATGGTTTTATGTGAGCATGACGAGTTCCTTTAATTTATTTTAATTCAGTTTCATATGTTTATGCTAAAGCTTCATGGAAATACAAATTCTTGACCAATTTTATGACAAACAAATGTTCAAACAGGACATCAGTCTGAAGTGTGAGACAAATAGGGTCTTCCAGAAGACATTTGGATGGTGGTGGTGTCAGGGGCGGAGCCATATATGGGCCAGGTTGTGCTTAGGCCTACCTGCTTCTCTGACTGGCCCAGGGCCAGGCCTGCCGTGACACAGTTATGCCCTATTCTCCCTTTTATGATTATTTTTTTATATAATCATTTTGAAAAGATCTGAAACATTCGAACAAAAAAATGTTATTAAAAGTTATTGTAGATTTACTTTTTATACAATAAATAGAGGCAGAATTAGATTTTCTTGTTAGATGTCTTATTTTCTGACAAGTAATTTACTTGGCTCTGGAAAAAGCTGGCATGGCCTATTTTCTATAGGCCCAACCTATGCAAATTTTCTGGCTCCGCCCCTGGGTGGTGTAGACCCACACCTCCAGAATCTTTTTTCTCAATGAAACAAAGATCCATAGTCATATGCCGGCCAATCTATAGCCTGCAGGTTACATACTGGTCGGGTCAAGAAATGCAGGTTTGGTTGTGTAGAATGGCCCAGATTATTTTATAGATACATAACTTGCAGTTTAGAAAAAATCAGACAAGCATAGCACCAATGCATGGACTCAGGAGGATGTGGCATAGATTTTTATTATATCAGCCACGCAAGCTTGTGGTTTATATTAACCCTTAAAACTCTAGGTCAATTTTTAGTATTTTTTACAAATAAGCTTTAATGACCGTTATTCCTGTCAAGGACGAGGAGACTGATTTCTTTAGATTGAGAAGAATATCAATTTAATAATGAAGAATAAAAGAAGTTAAGCATGCATTAAACATTAAAACAATACATTAAGACATACAGATAAGGTACAAGGTTATAACCAGTGGAGAATCCCTCTGTCATCACGCAGAAGTCTGAAACTATTCTGCCCAGTCACTTAGATGCACCTTTGTTTAAAGACTTTGGTTATGTGCGTCAATCTGGGGCCTGTTCTTATGATATGACAACAAAATCGAGGTCTCGTCTAAACATTTTCCTGATGGAAGGACGCTGGCCTTGCAGATGGTTTACTAAGGTCAAGGTAATTAAGATAATATATTAAATTTCCCCAACAAAGCAATAGTCTTCAGAAGCACCAGTGATTTAACAGAGTTTTAAGGGTTGACTTTGTAATAACTTGAAGTGACTGACTTATTGCAGTCGATCAGGTACTTGGAGACATGAAGTTGTAGAGCAGCCATTTGAAGAAAAGAAAAATTATGAAAGAACCAAATGTGTCTGCGTTTGGTTTCCTCAAACCAACATAATACTTTGGGTTTTCAACATGCCTATCTGATTTGTCACGAGGTCCAAGCTCTTTTTCATCAGTCCAGTGAGCTTTCTGTGAATACAGCCCTCTTTTAAGGTCTTTCACTTCTCACATTTGAATTGAAGTGAATATGGCCAGCTTTCTTAGAGCCTTACTCTAGCTGAATGTATATTGCACACACTGTTACTGAGCATATGACTGAAATAGCTAACCCAGTGCATATCCATGCTACTTACACACATGCATGTCATTTGGATACTTGACTAACTCTGAACTATTAGTTAATCATTTTTGCAACATGCCCACAGGGTCACGTTGTCCCATCACTTTAACTAAAGTGAGGAAAAGCCCTGAGAGAGGAAGCAAATGCACTCTCTCCCACAAAGCGCCTGACAGAACAAACCCAGGGAAGAAGAGAGTCTAGAAAAAGATGCCAGATTCCAAGTGAAGGTACAGAAAGTGGAATGCAAGGCTGGCTAAAGTCAAAGAGTGTGGTGCGGAGAGAAGAGGTGGTGAGTGTGAAGAAGTGTGGTCATTATAGCTGCCCTTCAGTGCTTCCCCCATCTTCCCTTTCAGATTCTTTTTTTTTTTTTTTTGGCCCCACGTTGCCAGGCAAGAGCTTGAGCATAATGTGCAGCGACACAGTGAGATGATGAAGAATAATTCCTGCATTCAAAACTGCCACAGCCCGTCCCTCTTTCTCTTCATCCTCCTCATCCTCTTTCTCAACTCCACTGACAAGTCAGGCCTGGATATCATTGTATCACTTATCCCAGCCTCGCTTCTGCCACTCTGCCTCGTTTGCCCAGAGGGAAGTGTGAAAAGTGTGTGTGTTTGTGAGAGTTGTTGTCTACATGTGTGAAGGTCTCAGTGTGTGAATGCAATTGTCTTTATATGTGTCTACGCATGTTAGTGTCACGATGCACTTGTGTGTACGGTGAGCATGGAGCTCGAGCTAACTGCAAATGGGCTTTTGTGTACTTTTTTTAGACTGCACTTAACAGTTCGCTCAGGGGAAACAGGCAGAGCTGTAAGGGTTCACAGAAAAGAAGAGTGAGAGAGAGAATTAGGGCGAGAAAGAGGAAGATGGTGAGAGTGGAAGGAAGCACTTTTTTTTAAGCCCTGTTCCTGTTTCTGTTTTGGGTTGGGCAAACCACAAGACTAGATACACACTTAATGCAAATCTTTAGAAATGGACTTGTGGCTCAGAGCGATCCACTTTACCTACTCTGCAGCAAAGCACTTGTTGTTGCCATCTGCAGAGGTAAACCCGATGTGATCCATGACTTGTAATCACGACTGTTGTTACAGTCTGGTGTTCCATCAGATGTAAGTGACTTGTGCTTTCTGATCATTTACTCGTTCAGAATTTTGAGACAACAAACAGTCATCAGTCCACTTCAAGAATCTTTACTTTGACGTGCCAAACTGGTAACCATGAGGACACAAATTATTTCAGAAAAAATGTAGCTTTCATTTATCTAAAAAAATACAATATTTTACCCTATTCAAAACGCTTTGCACTAAATAGCGCATTCACACACACACTTACACCAGGGGCGGAGCCATATATGGGCCAGGGTGTGCTTAGGCCCACCCACTTCTCTGACTGGCCCAGGGCCAGACCCCCCCTGACACAGTTATGCCCTATTCCCCTTTTTATTTTTTAAATAATTATTTTTGAAAAGATCTGAAACATTCAAACAAAAGAATGTAAAGTCTGAATTGTTATTTCAAGTTATTGTAGATTTGCTTTTTATACAATGAATAGAGGCAGAATGAGATATTCTTGTTAGATGTCTTATTTTCTAACAACTAATCATTTTCCTCTGGAAAAAGCTGGCCCACCCTATGCCAATTTTCTGGCCCCACCCCTGATTCACACCCCGATAGGCACATAGGGGTGCAACTTGGGGTTCGGTGTCTTGCCCAAGGACACTTCGGCACAGGGAAAGCCTGGAAACGATCCACCAATTTCCCAGTTGAAGGACATTTTTCTTCCACCTGCGCTACAGCCGCCTTGTATCAGAGATTAAAGCTCATCCAAAATTACACCACACTGAAACGATTAGTGCTAATGTACAAGAAGTGTCTTTGTGATGGAGATGCTCTAGAGATACCCTTATCTCTCTTTCCCACTCTACATAACACAAACACAAACAGAAGCAATATGAAGACATCTTCAGTAATTAGAAAAAGGGCTAAAATGATACACAAACATGAATCTGCTAATGTAAGATGGCTGTGGTATCTATCCTGTGTTTCGGATTGTTTTGTGATATATATTTTTCTGCTTAGCAGTTGAAAAGAATGGCCTTTTCATGGTGATGATTTATTCTTTAGGTGGTTAGTGTTGTTTATGGATAGATTTTAAAAGAAAATATGCCTGTAACATGACCTCTCTGTAGTTTTTAACATGGACATAATAAAAACAAACTGCTCCATGAACAGAATACAGGCTATTTTAAGTGTTCATGTAATTGTATTAAAAAGAAACACATCAGGTGTTAATGGAAGTACTATGGAAGCTATTTAATAGCTTGATAAGTCCTGATCAGGCTCTTTGTGCAACTCTGTGGGTTTCTTGTATTTCTCTGCTCTCCTCTTTTGACTCAAATTCAGCCTCTTGAAAGTAGATTTTTTTCATAAATTTAAACTCCATTATCTATTTGTTCAAACACAATGACTATTAGTTTTCTTGAAAATGTACTTTTCTGTTATATTTTAAGACAAGTTACTGCATGCAAAATGGATGTTCAACGATCTATTTGCAAGCAGCTTTTTAGGAATTTGCTGCTCTTTGCTGACCAGATGAATTCCTCCTCACAGTGTGTATTCGGTGTGTTTGTGTGTCAAACAGAGTTGAGCTGTATACAACTACCCATAATACATTAGTGTTAGTCTTAGTGAAATTGTGTTCTTATTCTAACCATTGCTGTGCTTCTACATGTGTTTGCTTTCATTTGCTTCGGCTCTGGTTTCTCACTTTTCTACGAAAGTGCGAAACCAGAGCCTCACTGAGATCTGAGAATGTGTGTGGGGCGGGTTGGGGGGGGGGGGGGGGGTGATTTCGGCTCCATTCAGAAGGAAAACTCTGGGCTTTGATGACATTCATCAGAACACTATCAGTCTCAGTGATGTGTTCAGTAATGATTGGTGCAAAGATTGTTAGCATCAGTTAAATCAGCAGAGTTGATGCTTTGAGACTTCAGTAGAAGTCCAAGTCCAGAAACATGACTATAGAGGATGTGCAGTCACGTGTTTTTCACTGTTTACGCCACCATGTTGGACGGCAAGCATCCAGTGCTAACCACCACGAGCCGAGCACGTACACATGAACAAAAACATAAATCTGGCATAAACACACACACAGCTTTTATGGCTCCGATAAACACTCGCAAAATATATCCAAAACAGCTGGATCGAGTTTCCGTGAACAATTATCTCATTTTGTTGAACATCTGGAAGGTGAAGTGAAGATATAGCTAGAAGGGTTCCCTACTTTGTATTAATGATCCCTAAAATCTCTGCATTTCATTGATACAGTATTTCAGAGAGGTGCTCAGTAATGTACATGAAGGTTGTGATCGTGATTGGAAAATTATTTATAAACTTATCTGTAAATGTGCTGCATCCATTTCCCACCACTCCTGCTGCGACTTCATATCCACATGTTTCTCTGTACAGACGTTGCTGCCGCTGCTCCACATAAAGCCACCAGGCTCTCCTCTTTTATAATGTCCTTTAAAACTACGCTATGCAATGTGCCGCTACGGCTGGATAACTTTAAAATAGCTTGAGGCTCCGCTGTTAGCTTTGTGCGTACACCGTCATGTGTGCACCCCCTATCAGAATCTATGACCCCATTGGATGCTAGTATAGTATGACATAACTGATGAACGCAGCTTTCACTTAAGTTATTTTAATTCTCATTATTTCTAAAAAAAAAAAATGTATTTTAAAGACTTTTTTTTAAACGTATACGTAGATAAATATTAAACTAACGCGCTCTGCGGTCACAGATTCTGATGGGTCAGATTTTGTTGTATCACCAGAAACACAATGACATCACTCACGTTATTGTATCTTGATGGTCTATTCATGACTAAAGTTAAGCTGCATAACCAGTCTTTGAGGACATTTAGTCTGATATTGCCAAAGCTAACAGCTGAACAATATAGCTTCTAAAAAAGCTTAACTCAACACCATTTAATAACATGATTATTATTTTCTCTCAGATTAAGTATTATTCAGTCATAGGTAAGATTTTGTGGAAACTCCTCTGTAGCCAAGAGAGTAAATACAGACGTTAACAACCTGATGCACCTGATTGACAGAAAATCAAACGGCTACCTGACAAAACATCCTCAGGATGGTAGCTAAACAAAAACTGTAGGTAAAAATATATGGTCATTCCCAGTCAGTCCAGTGAGATTTACCTGACATTTAGAGCAGGGTGAAGTAGAGCTTATGTAAAAGAAAAAGAAATAAAACATGTCAAAGGATCAGGACAGCAAAATCAAAGCAGTATGTCTGAAAATAAAAACAAGATCTATGCCGTCTGACGGCGAGGGGTATATCCCCGGAATGCCCCCTCCTATTCTCTAATCCTCGAATAAACACAATACAGTGATATAAAGCTGCACATGTAAATACCTTGTAACTATATTAACAAGTCATCTATCATATATTTTTATTGAACTTCACTGAACTCGATAATGAAGAAAGTAGACTGTATACCTTAACTATTTAGAATTTGAATCAAGAAGTATGTCATTTCCAGATGCGTCCTGAGTTTACAACCTGTCATGTGCACTTGAATTGAGGATAATCTAACAAATAATTACAAAGATAAAAACAGTGATTTTTCAGTTACAAAGCTCCACCTGGTGTGAAAATATTGAACAAGGCAGGTATGATGTCATGATTGGATGCATTCAGAGGTGATGACCTTTCATTTGCACTTGATTTTGAAGTAAAAAAGACAATTAGTTCCAGAGATATAGCTAAAACAAAATTGTTCTCCGAGCATAAATCTCCTCCTGGTGGGGAAACCATAAATACAAAATCGTTAAATTCAACATAGGTTGTTCCCTTGGGGACCTGAACAGGTATACAGAGTATCAAAATCAAATTGTAGAAGTTGCTCAAGTCATCTGCGTTTGGGGATATAATTATACAACAAAAAGAGATGAAAATCAAATACAAGAAACACAAGTCAGCATTTAGGACTTGAGACTTGTTTACTAGGTGTAACAATTCATTTTACTGACAATTTGTTTCATGACTGCAGATGCAATTCATGAACAATCCTGGTTCATTTAGAACAATACAATCCGAAACAATTCAGTGACTTGAAATCAATTCATATATCTTTCATCAAAGATCTAATCAACCGTTGTGATTGTCATAAATACCTGGATACTGGACAGTGCATGTAAGGTTTCCTAGATTCCTGTTTCTTGTAAGGGAATCAAGTAAAAAGTATCTGACTAAACATGCTGAGGACTCCCAATGCTTCTGCAGAACTGCCTTGTGCTGCTGCTGCAGCAGTGTAAGACGTACCAGGATAGTCAGCACTGTGAGAAATTTCATGTTGCCCGAGGACATGGTTGATGGGATTAGTCATTTTGCCATTGTATAGAACTTCACCTTTACATATCCTGCAAACAGCTAGCAACTTATTTAAAACGCCTCCATCTTTACACATGCTAATGTGTTTCACACTGAGACGCAATGGTGGCTGGATAATTCGCCACGCTTTTCTCCTCCACCACCCGCCATGCTGTTATTTTGTCCGTGTTGCTGGCACTCGGTCATGAGGTCAGTGACAGGCAGACTAAATCGAGTCACGTTAAATGTCTCTATCATTAAAAGTGTGAAAAGAAAACACATTAAATAAAATCTACCATGCTTGAATCCAAAGTGTTATTTCTTAATATTGTATATACCGTACCTTTTAAAACTATTCTAGATCAGTATATATTGTTTTTTATTAACAATATTCAGAGCACTGATCAGTGTTATTAGATAATAAGAATATTATAAGAATAAGAATCCGTATGGATGAGTCAACAGATGACGCGGAAAATGTTTTGAGACAAAATTTACCAACACTACATGTTGTGACTAAATTTGGAGAGAAAACATCAGGAAAGGACGTCTTAACACATTTTTCCATGAGACCAGTCTAAGATTTTAATGGGGAAAAAAAGATTTGATATGAATTCACTTATGGATTATTATCACTTAACATGATTTTTTAAAAATGTTCTTTTAAAATATTTGACATTTAAAAGTTACTCCGGTTGAATATTTTAACAAGGCGGCAGTCTCTGTCTGCCGATGGTGACGCTAATGTGGAAGTCGATATAATTACAGTTCACCCCTCACCGCTAGTTGAATAGCTCCAATAGAGAGCAATGCCCATAGACTCCCATGTTAAAATATCTGATTTCACCGCAGAAATAAACGTGTTTACAGAGTGGTTCCAAAAACTTTTTTCGGTTTAATAGGTCCAATTTTCCATCATGTAAACTCTGGAGGGAATATTTTAATCTTAAATTTAGGGGCGTGTCCTTTTGATTGATGTGTGTTAGAGCGCTATCACTGGTTACAGCTACTTCCTGCTGGCTCCACCATGACGGAGCCCTCTCAGCTCTACCTTTTCATCCATTTTGGGATTTTCCGATAATGATGAAACACCAGGATGGAGACGGTAGGACCCACCGATTGGCTTCAAATCCACTCTTAAGAAACCTATGGATACCGTGACGTACGCGCTGTCCAGTAATTTATACAGTCACTGATTTTAACCAATCAGACACTGATGGCTCAGTTGTTTCCAACAATGGCAACAGCTGTCATGTTAATGCTGAAAAGTTGGATAAAACCGGATTTCTCTTTCTCTCTCTCTCTCGCTGTCTCTTTCTCTCCCTTTCCCTCTTTCTCTCTCTCTCCCTCTCTCTCTCTCTCTCTCTCTGTCTCTGTCTCTCCCTCTCCCTTTCCCTCTTTCTCTCTCTCACACACACACACAACAACACAGTCACAGTGTCCAGCTTTGTATAGCTCTTGTCTTGGATGCAGGGCTGGTCAGATTTGTGATGTGATGCGAAGCGACACCCTCCTGGCGCTGTCCTGTCCATCAGTTTCCTCAGCAGACACCAACACCAGCAACCTTTTTCAGCTGAGACCAGCCCTCCTGTCTAAAACCATCGACAGGATTCTCCCAACATGCTTGTCATAAGACATCAAACCAAATGTATGCATGTTCAGGTTATATTTCAATGGTCTGCCCTGTGATAAGCAGTTTTCTCTCAAAGTGCTTGCACAGGGATAACTCTGTGAAGGTGAATACTGGTGAAATCACATAACTTTAAAAAGCTTGTGCGAACATCAACCAGTTATATATTTACAAAATGGTCCAATTCAATCCATTTCATTGTTTTCTAATTATAATTTAAAACACATCCTTTATATGAGCTATTAGGGATGTAACGATGCACTCAAGTCACGATTCGATTCACGATTCTAAAGTCATGATTTTTATTTTTTCTAATTTGTTCTCAACAAAATTAACATTAGCTATTTCATGGCCAAGTTCATTTGTTGTTTTTTTATTTGAACATGTGAGTTTTTGTCCACATATCAAAGTAAAACTGTCTTGTTTAACTAGCAGAACCAAACAAACATTTATAAATAATATGAAAGAAATAATTCACCTCATCTGAAGTGTGGGCGTGACGGGATGAAGTACTTCAGCTCTAAAGTTCTAATCATTTCTTGAAAGCCTTCATTATCCACAGTTAAAAAAGTCTTCATGTCTTTTGCTACATAAACAGTGAATCGAGTTTGTTCGTGTAGTTTGTTCCTTTACTTTTCTTCGCTCCTGCAATGGTGTGAGTGGCTAGGCTAGCTTGTTGTGGTAGCATATTGGTTGTACTATTTGTGTACGTAGTCAGTCTCTTCCAATGCTTACACATCGTTTTTGTCTCATCTGTGGTTTTTTGTTTGTTGTTTTTTGGGGTTTTTTTCTATTGTGAACACAGGAAAGCCAAAATGTTGACACATTGCTGACTTCACAGTAGCGGAGACGTCTTCTATTTCAAAGTTACTTGATGTCGCCATGCTTTTAATTTGTTTAGTGGTGCTGCTGCAATACACAAATACAAAACACAATAATGAAGCCACATTCTGTACTTTATGTACTTCATGTACTTTGCATAATGTGTGTACTGTGTGTCTACGAATTTATATACAGGTCTTTTGTGGTCGATTAATTTATTTTCTTCTTCGATGGACGTTTTAATAAGTTTGAATTGATTTTTAACCAATTAACAGTCATTACATTCCTATAAGCTATATATATCCACAGTAGTCCAATTTATAATAACTGTTCATTCAAACATTTTTGTAAAAATAATGAGAGAGTGAAGAAAACCCACGGGCCAATCATATCTACTTTTTTATTCAGTTTGTCATACTGAAATCCACAACGAGTAAAGAGGAAAACCTTTGTCCAGAACAGAAACAGGAAGAAAAATCTCCATCAGGAAAGGAGAAAGAAAAACCTCCATCATGACCAGAACCAGTAATTATAACGCCCATGAGGACCAGAACCAGGATAAAAAGTTTCCATCAGGACCAGAACTAGGAGGAAAAAACTCCATCCGGAGCAGAACTTGGAAGGATAACTTCCATTAGGACCAGAACCAGGAAGTAAAAGGGAGTTCGTACAGATTTCAGCAAGATAATGCTGGACCACATTCTGCATCACAACAACATGACTTCACAAGAGAAGAGTCCAGAAGCTGAACTGGTCTGCCTGTCGTCCAGACCTTTCAGCAGTACAAAACATCTGAAGCATCATGAAAGCATCATGAAAGCATCAATCCAGCGATAAGATCCAGGACTGTGGAGCAGCTAAAATCCTGCATCAGACCAGAATGGGACATCATACCTTTTTTAAAATGTAAAGTCTGTTATCCTTTTTTCTGTCCTATTGAGAATAAAATACAGGTTCACTAAATTTGTAAATCAATGAATTCTGTTTTTACTCATATTTTAAGCAGTTTTGCATCTTTTTGGTTGTAGAAACATGGTTTGTCATATACTGTAAGCGTTAAAATATTTTTTTATTTGAAAATAAATTTAGTTTCCAACCTAAATAAGCATTTGTCTTCTCATTTTTGTCACCCTGTTGGTAATTGCAGAGTACAGTTATCATGAGTGATTATAAAGTAAAAAAAAAAACAATAAAAATAAATTTCAATCAACTTCTACAAAATCTAAACATGTTCATATAATGTATACTTATTCTAAAGACCAGTGTGGGTCTGTTATTACTCTCTCGTTGCACTAAGAACAGCAGTCGGCCTATAAAAGTAGTTCCAAACGTGTTCGGTGGTAAGGCGGCTGTCAGTCTGCTCTGGGTAAGTAGGTAGTCAAAGTGTCGGTCACCACTAGTTTTTCATTAGAGGTCTAATTCAAAGCGGCTCACATAGAGTGTCAGGAGTGTCCCGGCGTGTTGTTGGCACCCTTTATAACACACTCTAATGAGCAGCCGCTGGGAAAGTTGTGGTCAGCTGTGTATATGGAGCTGCTGAAGCTTGGAATATATGGTCCGAGAAGACCAAGAGAAAGTCCCTGCTCAGGGGCCCGAATTAGCCCCATGAATCAGTAATTTTCTTTTTCACTTGCTCTTTAATCACACAACCTGTTGACTGTCATGATTCATGGAAGTAACTGCTGCCCTGTTATGTTTAAGCATGAGATGGTGGAGTTGAACAAGCTTTAAGATTAGTAATAAAAAGGTGTGACTAAAAGGGTGGATAATTAGGTAAAGTGTTGATGAACTCAGGACACAGCCTTTATTAGCAGTAACTGTTGTCTTTACTGAAAATGTTCCCAGTTAATGGCAAATAAAATTACATATTTATTAATCGATTTTTAGATTTTTAGAGGTTTTCTTGTCCAGCTTGTGGTTCCATTTGCACATCATCTCTGCTGATATGCTGTGTATGGTATGTGTGTCACCAGCCGCATTAATGTGTGCTCTCCTTTACACAGGAGGGTGTGTTAAGCCTGGCTTTTCACAGTCCATCAGGATGATCTCCGGTAGATGTTAATGAGCTTTCCCCCTAATGTGGGCTCAGTCGTCCAACTGGACAGCTTTCTAAGGATTGTGTAGATCAACAGCACATGTAGTGATGATGACGTATTTTTGTGTGTAGAACATCCATAATGTCTGCTCTGGATGTTGTTTAATGTGTACTTCTGCTTCTTGGTATGTTGAAACATAAAGCTGAATATTCAGCAGTGGTCTCACGGTGGTCTCACCAGAGAACAAAGTCTTTTTCCCTCTTTAAGTGTTGTAAGTCTAGCGGTTCTTTTTCTGTCTTGTTGCAGCAGTTTATGTGCATATTAATGGAAATGAGCACCAGACCTTTCACTAACAAAAAACATTTGGCACATCATTAAATGCAAAAAAAAAAAAGAGTCTGTTTAAAGAGGAGATTAGATATGTTGGTAATAAAGTTTGGTCAAAAGAATCAGCTGGGATACATATGTGCTCCATAGCTGAGTCTGCTGGGTAGAAATGGATGGACAAATAAAAACACTGATGTATGACATGGTACCCGGCTTGGTTTCCATAGACGCACTACAGTCTCTGCGTAATAAATCCTCTTCTATTCATGTTCCACGTCATTCGGTGGAAATCTACACACAAGTTGAAAAGCTAACAGGAGTGGGGGTGCAGGTTCCAGGTCCCAAATACAGGAAGTGGACTACAGAAGAAAGTGCATTGTGGGTAAACACAAATAAAACATATATGTGTGGGGCGATAGGCAGCTCTGGACAGAGGACAAGCATCATAGTCAGATGTGGAAGAATTTAATATATGTTCTGATAAAAATCTGATCAAACCCAAACCACGAGGATCAGATGCAGCTTCATGTTTAAATGGTATTTTCTAGAAACTAAAGTTGTTCTGCATTAAGCAACAGATGAACCAGTTTTCTTCTTCGTTGAGTCTTTCATCTTTTCCTTCAGTAAATCTTGGTGCAGTTGAACATTTCATCTAAAAGAAGTGCAGCATGAATAAAAATCCTGGTTAAAAGTTGCAACTCCAACTGAACCGAGTCCCAATTCAGAGTTCAGAGGACCATTTTGGTTGGAGTCTTACCACAGTCTATCCACTAAATGCAGGAGCGCAGTCGGATTCTCAATGCATGCATGTATCATCTTGGGATGATACATGTATACATGATACATGTGGCATATTTATAGACTTTAAAGAAAACAGTAAACCGGCAAAGAAGTTATTTGGCCAGTCCTCCCAGGTCTCACATGCCTCTAGAGCAGAGATGTGTGGTGTCAAAACAAGACAAAAGCAATGCAGCTTTCCATCTCCTGGATAAACGCCTTTACCACGGTGTGAAATATCCAGTGCCATCCTCTCTCACCTGATGGCTTAGTGTTGCTGGTAATGACGTAATGTTGATATCGCAGAGTAAAATGCCATTCAAAATGTTGTTTTTTTCCTTTTAGAATTGAGGCACGCAGCAGCGCAACAAAGAGATTAGTGGGGTTACATGACAGAACTGCTCATTTAATTTTACTCTACCATAAATGTTGATTACAGTAAGGTCTTCAACTCTGGTCCTCGAGGTCCACACCCTTTCAGGTTTTCCATGTTTCACCGCTCTAACACAACTAACTCAAATTAATGACTTATCATTGTAAAATTGTTGTCATGGATTTTTGGATCCATGTAAAGAAAGTTCAGAGATAGAGAAAGAAAACAGCACTAACCTGCTTGTAGCCTGTTTAGTTTTGTTTTTGCCCCATTTTTGCTCTTCTGATATCATCCTGTTGATTTCAGCAGTTTTTGTGATGGATAAAAAGAAGATGTGTTTGATAAGGTTACAATAAAACTTTAACTAGTGTGAAATTATTGCAGTGTAGACCTGCAACGACATGTTGATGCAGCTTTCTCAGCTGTTTGTTGTAGTTTCTATTTGAGAGTAGATTTAGGCTGTGTGTTTGTATGAAAATGAAAGTGTGTATACTGGCATCTGTGTGTTTCTGTGAGAACATAAGAGGATTAAGGCCTGTTCACAGCCGAGGGTGCAGAATGGAGAGTTTCTGACCATTCCCCCAGAATATCCCACTGGCTGATCAAGCTTTGACTTGCTGCTTTGTTGTACGATGTGTCAAATTTTGGAAAAGGAAAAAAAAGATCAAAATTTCCTTCTTGGCCCTGTGTGTCCCCCGCACTCACTCTGGCCAAAAAAGCTCTCTGTTATCTGAAACTGCGGCATCCGCTGTTGTTTCACTGATAACTTTTCTCCAGCCCTGCGTCTTGTGTTGACTTGTATATTCTTTTGAAGTCTGGCCATTGGTGATATGTGAAGTGTATATCTGGTGTACATGTACATATTTATCTTTTTTTTCTTCTTTTAATATTTTTTTAAGTAATGATTATTTCTCACAGGCATTTAACCCTCAAAGCTCCACTAGATAATCTCTGGCACCCTCGAGCACCCTCACTTATGTCATCTTCAGTGTCTCGGAAACAGTAGTGTCAAATAGATTTTGACAGATATCTCACACTTACAGTGATCAACAGAAGTTTTCCAGACATTTCATTCATGAGGTTTACAGTCCCGCCACAACATGGAGGGTTTGTTCATAGACTCTATGTGGTAAATCCAAAATAATCCATGATAACGCCATTATTTATCACATTTTTATCCCTATCACTATGTTGCTAAGAGGCCTCTATTTTCACCTGGCAATGATGGTGAAGTCATGTTCTGTCAAACTTTCCACCAATCAGAGAGCTTAAACTGACAGTAATGTCCAATCAGGAGCAGCCAAAGATCAACAAGCGAGCAGAAAAGAGGAAAAATAATGATCCTCTATGGCTGGAATAAAGATGTTTCTGATGCAGCTTAGCTGGAACTGGTTTTGTGAAAATATAAGATAAATAATAGCAGAAATAACTGCAAGTAGCAAAACATCTGTAAGAAAAAGTGTATCAGCAGTTTCAGTTGACTTTTATGCTGCTATATCTATTAATTGATTTAATCAACATGCTCTAACTACAAATCTGTCAACAGTCGGACGCCCAACCCGGTTCCTAATTCATCAAAAGAATAACTGCTTAGGTAGAATAACTGCTTATGTAGAATAACTGCTTAGGTACCCCCGTTTTGACAGATTTGAATGAGGTGAGTAACCCGACAGATTTACATAGAACTCCCACCAAGTCTGTACCACTGATTTGAAAGGTATCATTCAATTAAATTAACATTATCAGCACGTTATTAACTCATTCCTGATTGTGACTGTAAATCTTGTAAATTCATCTGTATATGTTGCATTGCTAGATGTTTAACAAAAAGCGCATTTTAAAACTAGTCCGCTCTCCTAAACCTTGCATACCAATGTCTGCATCACGTGACCAAAGCCAGCTTCGCATTCCATAGTCTTGTGAAAGGATACTGTATACTGTGAGCAAATGTATCTTGATTACGCATGTAAGATGTAATTTATTATGGAGGAGTAGCGTGATTTAGTTAGGAGACTTTCTGGACACTTATCTGGCAAGGTATGAACATTGCACCCGGAGGAATTTCTGGGGAATACCTCGTACGGAATTCCTTGCAGATCATGCTGGAAAGTTTTTCACCATGTGACTCCATGTTGCCAGGAAAAGCCCAAGAAAATGGATCTTTCTGATAGATATTAGCAGAAGAACTTTTATTTTTTAGTTATACTCTCGTTGTGAACCACAGTTAATTTGCATGAATGCACAATCAATCTTAAAATATAAGTTTTCCCAAAAATAGCGGTGATATTTACCATGTCTTTTGTTACTGTAGCAATGTTGAGCAGTGAAAGGAATAGATGATAACAACCTACAGAACTACTGGAAGGCACATCAGGGCACTACTGACCAATAGGAATGAGCTGATAACGTATTGATAATGTTCAAATTAGTGCTACAGACTTGGTGGGAGTTCCATGTAAAGTTATCGGGTTGCCCAAGGTGTCCAAATATGATGAAAAGGACGTACCTAAGTAGTTATTCTTTTGACAAATTGGTGATCTGGTTATTCGTTCGACTGTTGATGCTTTTTGAGTGAGAATGTATTGTAATGTATTGTATTATTTTACATCATTTTAACTCATAATCTGACAGCTGAGGCTGAAGGCATTATGTTTGCATGCTTAGTGGGATTTAAAGGTTCAGATCCTACATGCAATTTTACATTTAAATATCTGCCAACCAAAAATAGTAAAAATAGCTCAGAGTTTGAAGGGGTTAATATTCAAAATATAAAATAATTTCTTCTTTTACCTCCTAAGAACAAAGCAGCGCACATGCACCCAGACAGATTATATAATCAGGTTTTTATGGAAAAATATCATTTTTAGTGAGAACACATATTTTGAAAGTCGACTCTGTAAATAATAAGAAATACTGTTCAGTGGAATTCGATCAGCCAATCTTAAAATAGTCCATATCTGCCCAACCCTTCAGTAGTTTTCATTTCTCCACTGGCTTCCCTCCAGCCCAGTATTATCTACACATCACGTTGCACAAAACAAACCTTGTAAATAACCATATTACTTTACCTTGTGACATCAGCCCCAGAGGAACAGATCCCCAACATTAGAGCAGTAGGGGATTGTGTCGGGGGCGTGAGAGGTTAAGACTTGTTGAATAGCTGGTAGCCGTCACACAATGAGGTGGATTAGGCAGCACTAGAAAGGGCCTTTAGGGCTTTACTGGGTGTTCAGCAGCTTACAGCGCCTACAATAACACTGCAACAGTGAACAGCCGATCCAGCTGGGCTAGTCGGGGTTGGCAAAAAGACGAACAGGAAGCGCAAGTGGTTCGTAGTCATGGTTACTGGTACAGAAAGCGGGAAGGGACCGAGTTAGCAATAACTGTTACAGGTTTACATGGAGAATTAAGATGTTGGAAATGGGTGAAACCAAATATTTGCCCCTTGGATGTCCTGTTGGTCCCCCTGTCCCCCCCCCCAGAAAAAGGAAAACACACACACTAACACACACCAGCAGCTCCTGCACTGTCATTGTTCGGCTGAAGCTGTGACTGGGACAGTTATCATGACAGATGATCCACATCCCTCCAGCTCCATCCCAGTGCTGCAGTGTGCATATTATCAACAATGATGTAAGATAAAACTGTGTATTACATCATGTCTTACATTATTTGTTTGCAGTTTTTTGTGCAGATAAATGCTATTTTGTCAAATAAGGCCTTAATTAATGCCATGTGTAAATAATATTTTATTTTCTCTACACCGCAACCCTTTTCATTGTACGTAGTACTCCTCCAACATGCATACAACATTAATAGATTCACGTAGAAGAAACAGCCTTCAGTTGTACCGTGCATATATAATAAATGTTAGTTCTATGGTAAACAAATCACATCAAGTGAGAAGTGTAAAAGTACTAAAGTTGTCTCTATTTATTTATATGATTACTAGCTGTGGAAAGGAGCTTGTCATCATTTACCTCATAATAAAGTAAAGAAATCTAAAAGATCTCCAATAAAAATGAATAAGACACATAGATATGAAACAAAAGGTGTTTTTATAAGGTAAAACTGGCAGCTATTAGCATTTTCAACCATAAATCCTCATATTATCTGAGCCTAAGCAGTATGAACAGGCAGTGCTCACCTCTGCACAGGATTACTGCAGTGTATCAGGCCTGTGTGGTGTTGTGGAATTAAAGTGGGGGGGGAGTGAGAGAGCTGGCATCAGGCTTGGATAACACTGCAGCGTGGCACATGGCATGTTTGCTGGGATAATAACACCGCGGTTTGTATGAGGTTTCCTGAGCTCAAGTAAGAAGCTCCCATTTCCTGAACTTCCCGTGACAGAGACGGGATCCACTCCAGCTTCTGTACATCTGTGGGACATATTAAACTTCTGCTGTGGCTTGATATCACAACGCTTTGATATTAAAAAGACTTTAAATTTAATTTGTAGTCGTGTTCCTGTGAGGTTTGTTTTTGAAAGACAGACGAATAATTAGTAAAACTGCAACTGTGAAAGCAAATAGCACTGAAACTGTAGATCACAGCTGATTACATGAGCATAAAGCCATGTTGTACATTTATTTATTTATTTATTTATTCATTCCTTCTGTTGCAAGCCGTTACATCACTAACCCAATAAAGTTTGAGGTTCTATAAACAGCAAAAAAATCTCTTAAATACTTTTTTATCCTGCCATTCTTTACAAGCTGCACACATGCATGCATCTAGAACCCTTTTCCTCACTGTTGCCCACTGCATGCCTGAACAGTGATGTTTTAACATCTTGTGCACATATATTACCAAAATTCTCCTCCCAATTTGTAGATGACGGTTATATTCTGTCATGGATTCAAGCTGGTGCCTGATTCCAGGGCATCAGCCCCCGTCAGCGGAGCAGCCAGGCGGCAGATTAAACACAGCCAGACGACTGATGGACGTCACAATACACTACATGCATCACAGCCTTAATACTGCGCTGCCACTTAAGCGCACGCCATTCTGTCCTCATATCGACAGATATGGTTTACAGCATGTAATAATAGTAATGAGTTCCTTATGCAGGGATCCTGACCAGAAAGCGTGGTCAGCATGCAGGGAGGGATGTTGGGGGGGAGCTGTGGAGCAGCGTGACATATCAGGAAAATGCTTTGTGTCACCCAGAGAACGATGGTTGTGTCCAGAATGCGCTGATTTTCTGCGGATTAATCGCACAGATGTGACTGCACCCCATTGTGTTCATATGTCCTCCAGCTTGATGAAGGTTGAGCTGTGAGAAAGGAAATCTAGGAAGGTGCTGTTGTGGTGAAATATACAGTTTAAAAGGATGTAATTTGTTTTTAGGCTAGATAGTTTAGGTATGAAAAAGATATGGATGGGGCTGGGGGGTGTGGATAATAAAATTAGCATGATCTACTCTTTCTACCAATCTACTTTTCTTCCATTCTCTTATAAAAACCAAAGCTAAGGTGATTATCTTAACTTCTTGTTTTATGTTACCTCACATATCGTTATGTTAGAACTGTATGTAATTGTAACTGAATGTTTATGTCTAAATGTAGGTCTGTCTTATGTCTCCTTGTTCATATCTATATAAGTACAAACTAAATATAAATAAAATAATCAAAGTATAGCCATACGTCTTATTTAAAGAGACCAATTATCTGCATTGTGGTGTTTATCAAACAAGTCTAATGTATGAAATGTTGCAGGAATTGATGGACAGGATGTGGCCTACTGTTTTATTTTGAATGAATGATTTACTGTATCGTTTGTTTGTTTGTGCAAGAAATAGCTAAAAAGTTATGGATTTTCAGGGAATGTTGATAATGGAGAGGTCAACAAACGATTAGATTTTGGTGGCGATCTCAATGACCGTCTGGATCCAAACCCAAACAAACATATTTACTCTCTGGCTGAAAGAGTCACCTGGGGTTACATGGAACTGATCCTCCCACATAGGCAACAGTCTATGGTCACCATTTCTTGGTTTCTCGTCTTTGCCAAGGAGGTTATGTTTTTCTAGCACTGGACATGTAATGGACATGAATTGATCTAAAGACATGAAATGAGCACCGAATTTGGGAGGGTCCCAAAGGGTCAACAAAAAAACTTTTCATGCTGTATTAAACCTGCATGTTTAATACAGCATTTAATATTCACAGTCCAGAAGACACCAAAAAGAAACGATGCTAACATATAGCATAGCACTATGACCGGAAGAAACTCGGCTAAAAGACTCCATCAGGCATCGGCATCCAAACCAAACACATTTTTAAACCCAAATCAGAAAATATGAAAACATCTCTGTCCACATCAAAGCTTCTGATCATTTCTGAGACATCTGTCTCATCACTGTGGGACAGAAACTCTGGGAGACGTCTGTCTCATCACTGTGGGACAGAAACTCTGGGAGACGTCTGTCTCATTACTGTGTGACAGAAACTCTGGGAGACATCTGTCTCATCACTGTGGGACAGAAACTCTGGGAGACGTCTGTCTCATTACTGTGTGACAGAAACTCTGGGAGACATCTGTCTCATCACTGTGGGATAGAAACTGTAGGAGACATCTGTCTCATCGCTGTGGGACAGAAACTCTGAGAGACGTCTGTCTCATCGCTGTGGGACAGAAACTCTGGGAGACATCTGTCTCATCACTGTGGGACAGAAACTCTGGGAGACGTCTGTCTCATTACTGTGTGACAGAAACTCTGGGAGACATCTGTCTCATCACTGTGGGACAGAAACTCTAGGAGACATCTGTCTCATCGCTGTGGGACAGAAACTCTGGGAGATGTCTGTCTCATCACTTTGGGACAGAAACTCTGGGAGACATCTGTCTCATCATTGTGGGACAGAAACTCTGGGAGACATCTGTCTCATCATTGTGGGACAGAAACTCTGGGAGCTGCTGCTAGAGTCATAAGTCATGTCTTCCTTTTACTGTTTTTATTTCAGCTCTAAATAAAACTGCTCATGTGTTTCCTATGACTGTCTTTGTTTTGAGATGGATCATGGTCAACAAGGTCATGATAGTTTCCATGGAGATGAAGGGGGTTTTATAGTGAAGTATTCCCTCTTATCATAACCTATGTTGAGCTTCACATCTTCCTGGACCCTCATGATGTTTCAAGGTGAGCGTAGGATCTGTCGCTGGATTCTCCAGACTCTGACCACTGATAGAGGTCATCATCATCATCATCGACTTGTGGCTTTCTGGGATATTTACCTGCATAACATCTCTATTAAATGCCTGGAAAACTCCTTATTTTTACCTTCTTTAAGATCTGCTATCTGCTGGTTGTAAGGAATGTGGGTTTTCTTTTATCCTACTGTGTTCCAGGTGAATTTACTCTGCTACAGTTATACATATCTGGATGTAATACCTCAGCTTTCTATAGAGACTAATTATACATAAATCCCTTGTAGTTTTGAAGTTATACTTCATTTATTTTGGGTTTGTCATTGCAGATACGAGGCAGAAACGTTTGCACTGTTTACTGGAACTGTAGCTGTTATGACTGTTTACATTCAGTATTTCTATTTCCAGATTTAGGATCTTGTTTGCTCAACGCTGGGAATAATTTTATAATTTCATGAGAAGATCACTGAGATTGGGGGTGGGGGGGGGGACCTGATGCCATCCAGACTTTACATCACTGTGACCACGTCAGTGGTGTGTTTACTTATTTCTCTCTGTAGTGTTTAAAATCCCAACCATTTAGGAGACCTCCACTATTATTCCCATCTCCGAAACAAATCTCTCCACAGATCCTGATGATTTTTAGTTCCACTCATATCTTTGATAATGAAATCATGTGAAAAGATTTAAAAAGATAGATTTCTTTCTGGGCTGCACGGTGGCGCAGTGATTAGCGCTGCAGCTTCGCAGCGAGAACTTTTGCCCGATGACGACTGGGATCGGCTCCAGCTACCTGCGACCCTGAACTGGATGAAGCGGATGAAAAAATGGATGGATTGTTCTTTCTTTTTCTGAAACTAAATTCGCTCCATTGCATTTTGCATATCAGCCTAACAAAAGTGTCAACGATGCAAATCTGTTTACTAAATTTTGTGCATACGCATGTGGAGAAGCCCAGGGCTCAAACCAGCCTGTCATTTGCCAATTCTTCTTCTTCTCTATTTAAATAAATGCAGCCCAACACTCTGATGAAGAAACTTTCATCTTGTCCTAAACTCTAAGATCAGCTACTAATGCTTATCTGAAACTTTGTTTTGGAACGACTTCAGTGGGTCCCCTTTAATAGTCTGATGTAAATGTGTGTCAGACGCTGATTCACTGCAGGACTGTGTTATCACTGTGTTCACAGAGAGCCACAGATCTTTCCAGGAGAACAGATATGTGGTTACATTCTGATGAAACCGTCCTCTTGATCTTTGTTTTGGAGTGTGATCACGGTCCTGCTGTGGGTCAGTTTGTTGGTTGGTGTGATGATAACTGTCTGGATGTTATGAACAACAACACAAGGATGTGACAGCCGTGATCACAACGTAAGCATCATTCACGGTGACGACTTCAAGGTCGTTGGATTTTATAAAGACATTTTCACAACTGATGGGTTTGTTATGATGCCTTCTCGCTTCCGCTTCATTTGGTAAACAATTCTTTTCTTCAGATATTTTATTCTTTCTGCAATCAGATAGTTAAACTCTTTCTAATTAACTGGGATGAGACTGATTACAATCGAATTAGAGTTTTGGGGATTGATGAAGCTGTCTTGACTTTAGTTGAGGGGACAGTCAGAGATGTTTTCCTCTCCTGTCATGTAGTTTGTTGCTTTTACAGCAGACCCGCTGATGTGTTTGGACCTTCTGTGTGTTTCTGTCCCCGCAGAGCTGCAGAGGGAAGGCAGCATCGAGACCCTCAGCAACAGCTCCGGCTCCACCAGCGGCAGCATCCCACGAAACTTCGAAGGCTACCGCTCCCCTCTGCCCACCAACGAGAGCCAGCCACTTAGCCTCTTCCCCACCAACTTCCAGTAAATCTCTCTGCCGACAAGCCCACCTGTCCACCCGGCGTCCCACCAGCCCACTGAGACTTAGTCCTCTCTTTTCCAGCTCCAGCTTTGCTTTTCTGCTGTTAGATTGGGAAATTGGGTGTTTTTATGTAGATGTATTTTAAATGTCTCCTTTATGAAGACGAAATCATTCCAAAGTGAAAGTTATTTTGTGATTTCATGAATGTCGGAGTGGAAACCTCACATTAAAAAATTCATTTTCTTTAAGCAGAGAGGAACTCTGCTTGTTACCTTATTGTCGACCCCAGATCAGCCTTCCTCTCCTCCCTGCAGCTCCCTCGGCCTGTCATCTCTTTGCGTGTTTGAACGCTGTGCCTATTGTCTGAATGAGCCATAAGAAAAGGAGCACCGGCAGGGGAAAAGAAAAATGTTTATTCCAGCCAGTGATGTGTAGCAGCTCCTTTTTCCCTCCCAGTTTGCGTGTGCCGCTGCTCTCATGGCCTCACACTAAATGTTCTTTATTGAATTAGCTTCTTTCATGCCTTTGATTTTCATGTAATTACGTTTGACAAAAGATGCAGTAATGAGATGACACTATTACAACATTGCAGAAGTAATTTAGATGTTTACAGAATAACTGAAATATGTTTCTAAAATCATTTCGATATTTTCCCCGCTCAGCTTTTCTCCACATATATTTTAATTGTGCGCAGTCACGATTCTGCAGCTTGTCGATGTATTTTGTATAATAGCAGTTTTTGACCAAATATTTTGTTTGCATTAAGCTCCAGAACGGTGGATTTTTCCTCACACGTGTTTGCTTTGCCTGTAGCAGGACTGATATTCAGAATTGCTCTTCTTTGCACTTTTACAGTGAGCTGGAAAATGTTTCTCCAGAGTGACTGAATAGGTCATAATGCCACACGTCTGGGTGTTATTAAACCATTTGCATGTCATGATGTTCAACATTCAGAAAATGGCATCAATCTACTCATTCAGAGCAAATGCTTGTTGCTGATGAAGATTAGATTTATAAAAGACTGACTTCTTCTCCCAGCGTTCATGCAAGTAACAACTTAATAAAAATGGATCAAATAAAAGTGTTTTTTTCACTTATTGATTGTTCCTAATGTGCTGTTTGCATTTCAACCATGGTGATGAGCATCAACACACAGTACTACTGGTAATTAGTACCATATTCTTGAACAGACAGTAGAGTGTTGCTAAAGGGGTTTTTTTATGGCCAACTCTCTTTGTTCTGTGAGTCAAGAAAACAAGAGGGTTTGTTTGTTTTCCTGCCAGTCAGCTCAAATTGTACAAATTTCACATGCAAATTTTTTAAAAATTAAGTAAAATGTTGGGCAGAAAACATTTGGGCAAATTTAAAGTATTTACTTTATATCGTACATCTAAAAATGACTCCTAATCATGTTGAAGGAGACATCCCCCCAAAAAGTCAGCTGAGAGAAATATTCCAGTTCACATTTGTTTTGTCATAAAGTTTCAGCTCAGAGCAGAAGATGTTTGTTTAGTTTTATGGCACATACATGAAAAAAAGTATAAATAAGTTCTGATATGATGTGTTGTCATTTCAACCAGAAGAAACGTAAGTACACAACAAGGAGGAAACTCTGCAAAGCAAACGTTTTTTATTTCAGCAGCTTCTTAAAAACACTTTACAACGTTCAGTCAAGAAAAAAAAAATCATCTGTTCAGTTTAAATTTGAGTATTTTCTTTAAATTTTAAAAGTAATCATTTCTAACTATTAAACATAAGATGAGAAATAAAAGTGCAGAGAGAAATGTGTTCACACCAGCAGAGGTGTGTTTTAGCATTAGCTCATAAGAAATCTGTGTCCTGTTTGAGTCACTGAACACACCAGTAAATCTCGCTGATTCAAGTCAGTCTGGATCACAGAATCAGGTGCCTGAAATGGAGCTAATCTATAGCAAACTTCAAAGTGTCTGCGTCCAAAGCGCGAACCTCCTGCCAGCAGCAGAGCTGGTGGAGAAGGCTTGCTGCTGGGTCCTAATTTGTGAACATTCTGCAGGAGAACTGCAGCAGAAAGCCCAACACTTATCAATCATATGAGGATTAACTGCAGCTCTTTTAGAGAACACCTCTTTCTGCGCGGCTATGAGCTTCTGCAGCAACAAGCGTTGTAACTGTTAAAACTGAAATGAGAAATTTACCAAAACAAAGCTGTTAAGCATGTTTTACTTCCAGCTGTGTATAACACAGCATGCCCATCCTCCACTACTTCCAATTTAATAACTACCAGATGAACCATCACATACACTATATGAAGACATTATTTAAAGCTAAATGTCTCTAAACCTGTGACGGACTGGTGACCTTCCTAACATGTACCCGCCTCTCGCCCAGTGGTTACTGGGAAAGGCTCCAACTGTCCGCCACACTTTATGGAATAAGCGGTAAAGGATGGATGGATGGATGGATGGATGGATGGATGGATGGATGGATGGATGGATGGATGGATGGATGGATGGATGG
>JBAMHX010000010.1:1201241-1232170 GCA_037177515.1 Pseudomugil tenellus | reverse complement strand
GCAGCTTCACGTCTCTGACTATCGAGCTGCCAATTACCAGAGTTGGTGGTTCAGCAGGTGTGTCGCTGAGGGGAGAAGACCTATTCTGGACGGGATGCTTTGGGTGCTCTAAGTTTTTGCGCTTAGGGCTATGCTTCTTTCTCACTTTCACAAACCCATCCTGTCTTTCCCCCGGCTGCTGGGGAGGCGCTGGGGGCTAGTCTGGCTAACGCTGTTGCTATTAGCACGTTCCACAGTCCCTGCAGCCACCTTGCTAGCTGGCTTAGCCTCAACCTCCACTGTGCGGAGCCGCGCTTCTAACACTTCTAGCCTGGCCTCCAAGACTAAAAACAAACTACACTTCACACACCTACTGGTATCATCGCTAAAGGAGGCAGGGTTCTTGCTGAACATATGGCCCACCCACCAGGACAGGGGGGTGAAAGAAGAGGGTGAAGATGCCATGCTAACACTAAGCTAAGGCTAACGGTGTTAAGAACAACTAACTGAGTTGTGAGTTAAAAGTGGCTTGGACACGAAGTGTTTTACACACTAGATGTCTTTACATACTAACTAAAATGCTTAAATAACCCTTAAAATCCTTATTTACTTTGATTGAATTAAAAATGAAGAGCAGTTGCTTCTAGAGCAGTCACAGAATCACTAAAATGCAAAATACGCTCACCAGGAAGTGACGTCAAGATCCAGTCCCGTTGCCAGGAATGATGATGACAAACCCATTGTTACTAAAGTGCTGACTTACCTGCATAAATGTAACCATTAAATGTATTTTCAGTGCCTCTCCGGTGGAAATATGAGCCTCCACAAACAGCTGGCTGGCATTGAGCTACGTGGGCAACCTCATCAACAATCTAAACTTGTATTATAAGCCACTTTCAATCTTTGCATAGTGTACGTCCTATAGTTCCACCACAAAGGGGTGTATAGAGGAGTACAGAAGGCTCTGAACAGTGCACATTTCACATTAGGATTTGTTTAAAGGTGATGAATTAGGTAATTAATAAATCACCATGTAGAAAGTTATGTTTGAATTCTCCTTTTGACAGAAGACACAGCAGCGCATCCCACTAGCTACTATTACAACATTCCTCACAGTTAAGCTTGTTACATACTCCACGAGAAGCGAGAAATTTGTTCTTGTCCTTGAGGTCGCAAGAACAAAAAAAAAGTTCTTGTTCGGCATGGCATTTATACTCCACAAGATGTCACCCACCCACCCACTCTACCATGCTTTATGTGCACGCGGTGCTTTATGTGCACGTCTGGCTACTGCAGAGACAGATAAAGGGCCGGTACTGCCTGCTCATGAGGCGTTTAGGTACGGAAAAACAGGCAGTATGAGAATTTGTACAATACGTCTTTAAAAACTTATAAAGATGGGCCCATGGCTAGCAACTCGTGGAAAGAAATAGCCAAAACTTTATCAGTTGTTGAAAGCGTCTGCAGAAGGAAGTGGCGCTACCTTTGCGACAAATTTGAAAAGCTAAACGCCGAATTCAACAGGGGAAGAGTGGGTACCCTGGTCGAAGACCGGCAGTACCGGCCCTTTATCCTTCAAGTTTCTGACCAATCACAGAATGCTTCTCGCAGCCCCCCGAGAGAAAAGTTCTGCCAGCCCGGTGTGTCGAGAACTGTCTTCAAACACGTCCGCGCGAACAAAATGACGTAATTTTTTTCTCGGAGCCCCGAGAACAAGAACAAATTTCTCGCTTCTCGTGGAGTATGTAACAGCCTTTACAGTGTATGTTGATCTGTGTCAATGCAGATGGCTGCCCTCCCTGGGCCAGGTTCTGTTGGAGGTTTTGCCTTCATATTAAAGGAGACTTTTGCCTCCCACTGTTGCCTCTTGTATGCTCAGGATGGGAGGTTAGATCGATATAAAGATTTGATTCACTCTTCTGGTTTCCCTTTTGCTAGGCTATTTATTCCCCTTAGCTAGGCTATTTATTCCCCTTAGCTAGGTTATTTATTATGTATTGGCTCAGGCTGATGTCTGTAAAGTGTCCTGAGATGACATTGTCGTGAAGTGGCACAATAAAAATAAAGATGAATTAAATTAAATTTAATCATATTGTTGTGGAATTTTCTGGTTTCATATTGTTATGTGGTACATAAAGTACGTAATACGTCCTTGTGTCTGGTATATTTCTATCTGGGAACACTATGATCATATAAACAAGAATATCATTTCATAGATGTTATGTCTCTAACAATGTGCCAGCTGTAAACTCATGTCTCTTTGGTACACAGGTCAGAAGCTTACAGACTTCTGACCTGAACAGATCTCTGTCCAACCTTTTCCATTGTTGGAACTTTATATTTTACCCTTTGTCCTTGTCATTTTAATAAACCTTTAATCTCTTTCAATCCAATCCCAGACTCCTTGGTCTTTGACAGGCTCACCATCTTTAACAATATGATTGACTTGTTACCAGCCTCTGAGCTGAATGACGTGTAGAAAATCCGATGAAGTACCAGAAATTCTTCATAAGTTAAGAAAAAAATCTGCAAGCAGTAAACTGAACAGATATATTTAAATTATTGAGTGGATCGCTTTAACTTTGTCCCAGCTAAAGACTCCAAGGTTCTACAGTGAATGATACAAATGTTTGTGACAGACCAGAAGAAGTTCGAACCTTCTAATTGGGACCCATTTCTGGACCAACTTAGCGTGACTCAATCATATGCATTGCACAAATAACGAAGTCACTTTCGTCTACCTGATGGTGAAAAGTGTAACTGTTGAACAAATCAGGACATTATTAAACATTATGTAAATGCAACACACCAAATGCTATTATTTACTAAATAAAAATTAATTACAATTTTAACTTAGCATTTTATGGGCAAAATGCATCAATATTGTTTGTACATCAGCATTTATGAAATCAGATGTTTAGCCAGTTATATGATGAGTGTCAGCATAATGTCAGAATTGATTTTAGAAAAGCAACCAAAAAGGTTTAAATTAAGTTTAGTTAAGTTACTAGATACCAATAGAAACAGTTTTGAATAATCAATAATGATTTTCTGTTATTGATCTTTGACTTTTTATGCTGCAGCTGCAATGAATCTCAAACCACAGATCAGTTAGTTTGAACCAGCACCCCTCTGAAAACTCTGCTTAGCTGTAATAAACATTGGAAAACAGCTAAACTTCCCTGATGCAACTGACAAACTGAAACACATATCACTGGCTTAATTTAATCACACTGAAAAACAAGTGGCGGAACACAATTTCAACATCAGCCTCATGTTGGAATAAAAGAAACGGCAGGAAAGGGAATTCTTCAAGTCTGGAAGACAATCAGGAGGAGCTGTGTGTAGCCTCACATCTGACCGTCGGCAAAGAGGAGGTCAAAGAGCAGATCAGTCAAAGTTGGTAGCTAGGTTTATCTTTGTAAAGAAGCACAGCAGATTGGCAGCCTTGCAGGCGCTCATACTTTCTTATTAGCACTCAGTGAAGAAAGGATTCATTCACCTCACAAATCAAGTGATTTTTTATTTTTCTTTGTAAGAATTTGTGCACCTTCCTCTGATTTAGAGTTCAGATAAAGGGCAGCAAAGAGATGGTGAAATATCAAATGGTACAGGTAAACACAAGTTTTAACCTTTTTATTTTCAACTCTTGCTCACAGTTTAGACCTTAATGTTAAAAAATGACATGAATGCATTTTAGTGAAACCATTTACACACACACACAAACACACACACACATATATATATATATATATATATGTATATATATAATATATATCAACATATATACCAGACATAAAGACATATAAGGCATTGGACAAAAAGGAATACTCATTTATAAAAAAAAAAAAAAAAAAAAGCAGATCCAGACTTAAATACAATAAATTAAATGAATTTTCATATTAATGCCAATTAATTCACATTATTATGGCCAAAGTTGAGGTCACACTGTCACACTGACAGTCACAGACTGCACACAACTGCATGTGTTCACTGTTTGTGTTTGCCACTTCAGTCACATCATTTTTGCATGACAAGAACTCAGTCTGAGAAGAGAAAAAACTTTTTCAAACACATTTTAGGTGACTGCCAACGAGTCACTCACACCCAATAAAAACAGAGATATAGTGAAGTGCTGCATGACAAATGACTGTTCGACCTTTACAGCCAGAAGCAGAGCATAGCTGGCAGCACACCACCAGGGTGATGGGGACTAAAATGGGTTCCGAAAATCTCACTGCTCTGATTTAACTGAAAGTGACTAACAGTCAACTACAGGGGAGTTTTAGGTGCACTGCAGCATAAACCTCAGAAAAATCTACAAAAAACAAATCTCTGATTAAGAATAGGATCAGAATCAGCTGTTGATCCGAGTTGATGTATTAATTAATAAGTAATTCAGTTCAGCTGAAGCTCAGTTTCCTTCTGAATGAAAGTTTTACTTTTAGCCATTTCTGACCTGCATCTGCTTTTAGAGACCACATAAAAGTTCATATGCATCACCTCTGCATTGTGTGCACATGGTGAAACCGTTGCTTCTCTAAGACAAAATAGGCAAGAAAATAGGCTCAACAAGTGGTGCACTGATGAGCTTGGAAGGAAGAAGACGGCTGAGGATTTTCAAGGGCCTGTTATGGAAGGTCTGAGCAACAACCTATACAAAGCTGGTCTCAGGCCTGTGAAGTCTGCAGGATAACCAGGTCCCATGTCTGCCTTGTCACATGTTCAGGGATCAGGGGAACTGGAAGGGCTGGAGTGTGTACGTGGGTGTAACTAAGACTATGGGCTTGACCAGATTTTGAACTGCGCAGCACATGATGCCTCCATACCGCCAGCCAGGCAGCCTCTAAAGTCCAACTGAAATCAGCAATTAACCCTGACACTAATATCATCAAGCTGCGCTCCAAATTAAATGGTCACAGTGCAAACATGGCGCCCACTTCAAAGAGTTCAGGGCTTACCTATGAAAAAAGAAAGGGCAAAACACTGTTTAAATACGAGCACTGTGAAACCCGGGAGACGCCAGAGCCTCAGCGGTGAGGTGGAGCCAAGAGAAAGAGGCCAGATAAACAGAAGCACTTTTATAGAAGCCGTAAAAACCAAAAAGCCCCAACAAGCTCCTGGGAATCCTTTTATCTGATCAAAATACAATGAAAATCTAATAATACAATTTTAGCCCTTCAGAGTTCACTCTAAGAAAAAAACACGTGAAGAATATATTTTGTGTTTGTTTATTTTCCTTTAAGCAACAGTAATATTATGTTTTAAATAAAGAAGATTACATTTTACAAACACATTTTTGGTCAAATTTTAAAAAGTAAAGGATTATCAAACACCCAAAGATGCCTCTGGTTGATTTATTTCTACTTTTTTCTACCATCAAAATTAAAAGCTGATAAAAAAAAAATAAAATCAAAAGAAGTTAAATAATCTGAAATTATTACAAGAAGCATAACTTAAACAAATATATTTGCCCTTTATTACATTAAATTGTAGAAAATGTCAACAACTGGATCATAGGTTTAACAAAAATAATACTTGCCTGTAAAGAAATGACCAGTTTTGTAACATAATTATTCAGATAACGGAAAAATTTTGGGTTTTTTTTCTTGTTTGTATTGTTCAGTGATAAACTTTCTTTTTAAATTTCTGATACATAAAGGTTTGTGCTTCTGGGCTAAATATATAAAAAAGCAAAAACCAATAATTATTAGTATTACTCAGACACGTGTCCCCTGAGGATTTTACAGCGTTTATTTAAATAACAACCAAATCAAAAGTATTTTTTTAGCTGTTTTTATGCTTAAAATGTGACTTATGTGAAACCTTCATTTGTACATGAAATAATTGGACCTATTTAATCTGCATTTCCAGTGTTTACTGTGTGAGAAGCCCGTTTTCTCTGCAGTAGCTCCATCAGCTCATACATTTTAACACTGAAAGGAGAAGTTCAGCACCAAGTCTGCTGGTGTGTGATGGAAAACGGGAGGCTGCTTACTGAGCTTCGGCTTGTTCTTCCCTACTGAGGAATAACAAGTTGAAGCTATTGTTTCATCAACAGCATCTCTGAAAGTGAAAAAAACTGACCACACAGTGACTTTAGCATGGTGGTCACTTGAGGCATTTATGTTTGTACTGAAAGAGGGGGGACACCCAGCCAGCTTCCCTGTGTGTCAAACCGATGTGTGTGACTACATTTAAAAGCCTTTGTGGAAACCCAAACCACCACTCTTCCATTAATTGGCCACAGAGGATTGAGGGTTTGATCTAATGTGACCACAGGGCTAAATCTCTGCACATAACTAAGATTTATTCTGTGACATATTAAAACAGGACAATTACGCAACACATCCTGCGAAGCTTGGCTTTGTACAAATAAGGACTAGACCAACCATTTCCTTTCAAACTGTCATTTTTATCTATAATGTTAAAGCTTTTTTCCACTGGAGCTAAAACACTTTTCAGAATTTTTGCATTATTTCTACAGAAATATATTTAAATATTTTACAATAATATAAGTAATCAGAAATGTAACCGTATATATCCTGAACCAACCCTGGAAAAGCGATGCAAAAAGAATCTTTTCAAAATTACAGCCAGTCTTTAAAATGTAATAAATTTTACTGTAACCTCTGCTGAGTTCAGACGTCAGCAAAACATCTCAGCTGCAAATGATGTCAAAGTAAAGCGAAGAGAAAAGCTGTTCAGTCAGCTTCAAAGATGATTTGTTAACCGAATTCTTAAGCAGTGACATGCACTTGTCCACAAGAATGAAGCAAAAGTCATTAATAATCCTCCCAATGTTACAAAAGCTGCATTAAAAAGGTTTTTAAAATGTGCAAAGATCTATACAACTAAACCAGCATGCTGATTTAAAAATCTTTCTTTCTTTAAATAAGTCCAATGAATAAAATAATATTACAAATTAATCTAGTTATGGTGATAAAAACATTATACTACAAATAAATGTTAGAATTATTTTACATTTCTTTCATTAGATAGAATTAGATGTAATATGTAGAATAATAATAATAAATATGATAAAACATAATTCCCAAGATGCATCTGTAATACACCAGAAAAATATTACAACACATCATCATCATCATCATCATCACTAAGCCAGGGGCGTATCTAGGAAATTTCTCCTGCAGTGGCAAAGAAACCAGGAGTGGGGTGTCCAGTAAACAGATGGATTCTGAAAAGGGCTTGCTGGTCCGGCAAACACATAGTTCTTTATCTCAGAAGAGAAAAATGATTTTAATATTACTCATATGTAAGAAACAATCAAGCAGTTAACAGTAGGTGAAAGTTTTTGGGGTCTGAATCATGGATCTTATGCTTATTAGTGAGTTACCCACCAAATCGTCAAACCTGTCATCCCACCTCTGCTTATGTTTCACACACTATTTATCCAGACGACACCAGTTCTACTGATACACCTGGAATATTTGTCGCTTCCTTCTTTTATTAATCAGAAAACAGACTTATATTTCAGAACAATATTCAACACAACTTTATGTGTTTTATCAGACGCATAAGAGCAATGCAAAATGGTTTCAGCGTAACAAAAACTGTGATCTACAAATATGAAAATAATTCTAGAAACAATATATTGATTGTAATGCCAGTAATAAAAACAAGGTGAAAATGATAAAAAAAAAAAAAAAAAAAAAACAAGTAAATATATGTTTGATACTTTGGTTACTTTTGAATTTCATGATAATAAACTTGAGCTTCCATTCAGAACAGGAGCGGCCAGAAATGAAAACAGATGTCTCAGTTTTTAAAAAGTAGCAAATCTGATATTTTGATTGGCAGATATCAAAGTAATGACTCCATAGTATCAATATGTGCATCTCTACTGTAAAGCGGGTCCAAATGTGTGGTCCAGAACGTGTAAGAAACCCAACAGAACCAGCAACTTGTCTAAATGACATGCTGGTTCATTTCACTGGTTAGTGTTTAAGTTTAAGTCCTTTCTGTGCTTAATATCTAGTTTTAAATGATGTGACATAACACACAAACAAGCTAAATTTTTAATCAGAAGTTTTAATCCAAAAGGTTAATAATAATAATAATAATAATAATAATAATAATAATAATAATAATAATAATAATAATAATAATAATAATAATAATATACTATGTTAATCTTCGGTTGGGAATATTTTTTATGGTGACCGGGGGTGTTTATTACCTCACCACATACATCCTATATCTAAATATAACACAAATATATAACACATATAACATAATATAACATAATATCTATATATAACACAAATTTAGAATTTACAACAATTTGAAGAGATTAAATGTGGTGGAAAAGCCAGGACATTGTGCTCTTTGTTCAGGATGACATCAGATCTGATTAGATCTGTGTGTCTCTGCCTGTGGTGTTATCCTCAGTTATCGTTTCAACATAAAATGATCTTTATTTTCTGTTAAAACAACTGCGGGATGATTTCCAGCTAGATTGCTGACATGATATCAGTCAGACTTCAGCTAATGAAATGTGACAGACAGTCCTTCAATCAACAGCTGGACGTTTTTGAGTAAAATCAACGAGCCTGTTTTGCATCATTCGAACTAACAATGTGCTACAGAAAAGAATTTCCAGCCTGAATTTACATTCTGAATAATCAGCAAGCAAAACGTTTACATTGCAAAGCTGTTCCATCCAGAGACAGTACCCCCTGTTCTAACAGGAGACCTCCATTCTGTTTGCCATTTCCTGCTGGATTTGTAGAAAACGGTGTGTTTAGAGGCTGCTTACAGAAAACGTTGCTGAAAGCAAAAAGACTGAACAGGAATGGCAAAGTTATCTGCAGCAAAAGCAAAACAAAAACCTGAAATATGTGGAAAACCTCTGCAGATCTAAGAGACGCAGCAAGTTCATTATTTTTTACACGCATTCCGGAAAAATTCCAATTTCAATGAATATTTAGGAGGCATTTTTCTAACTAAACTGGATAAATCCATGATTATTGAACAGATGCTCCGTCCAAATGATCAACTCAGGGACTGAATGAGAATATGTTGTTTAACAGTCATGAAATGTGAAGCAATGAAGGACCGAGAGGCGAGATTTTTAGCCCCTCCTTGTCTGTGACGCACTCCAGCTACTTTAACGCTCAACATTGGTCAGGAGGAGTGAAAATGACCAATGACTGATTACACATGAAGTGGTGTTGAAGAGCTGGGGGGGCTGGATCCAGCTTATAAAAAACAGCCTCCACCATTTTGAATGCAGTAGAAACAGAGAAGCAGAACAAACTGCAGGTCACACAAACCCTCCCCCCCAAATGCTCCACCTCCTCCGAGTTGCACAAGAAAATGAGAGTTTTGTTTAAAGGGCAGAATAAATCCAACATCTGATATTCTGATCACAACACTTGTAACAGATCTTATAACCTCATTTATAACAGAAAATATCAACTCAGGAGATTTCTGAATGAAATAACCACAGTGTGTGTTATGAGCTGTTGCTTCTGTTGGAGCAAAATGCTGATTCAAAGACTGAAAATAGTCTGATCCCTGAAGCTGCATAGTGACCTGCTTTTCAGCTCTGGATGATATAACAACAGCAACACGTACAGAGCAGCTTTCCTGCTGCCATGGAGCCAAATCTGCTTCATTTAAATCATTAAATATGAGCATAAACATTAAGGTTTTGGGTGAATAACATGCATCATGTATCCCCAGAAAGAAAAAGAGGAGCTTTTAGGGTCATTCAGAAAATGATCTAATCTGAAAAGGTCCAGTCAGACCTGTCGGTGTTCAGTTTTAGCAAATGGAAGTCATGATTCTCTGCAGCTGAAACCTCCTCCTGCCACCACCACGTGACGGTGGGTGTGTGTGTGGAGGTTCAATTCCCCACCACAAATCTCTGCTCAACTCTAACAGTTATAAAGAAAAATGTAACTGTGGCTTTTTTTCTTGTTGTTGCAGCAGATAGGTGCTGCGGGACTGTAAGGACTGTCATCCTTCCCCCCCAGAGGAGACTGGGGGAGCAGCACAGCTCTCTGAGCAGGGAGCAGGACACACAGCAGGTAAGAAATGACCTGTTCATATATGTGCAGGGCTTTTGTTTTACTTCTTTAAGGTGCCAAATGAAGGATTTTTGCAGGTCAGCGTGTTAAATTTATGTCATCTTAAAGCCTCTTGGTATGAAAAAAATAGTTATTTTGGATAAAATGATTTTTTATTTCTCTTTTTCCTGAAAGAAAAACAGAAAAAAACATTTTACATTTCTCAGGCTGCTGTGAACTTTGGCCTCAGAAAATAAATATGGGACATAAGGTCTAAGAAACATGGAAACAAATGAGGTTTATATCACACACTGCCACGTTTTCCAACCTAATTAGATTCGGGGGCTGTGAATGGGTTCAGGCCTTCTGGCTAATTGAACTGATTGTCTAATTGGCTCTGACGGAATAAGGGCGTTTACTAGATAAATGCTGCCGCAACATCCTGAAAGCTGTGGTGGAGTTTCTACACACTCATAGTTTAATCTTTATGACTGGTAATTCATCTAAATGTGCAGAGAGGAAAATAATAAACTAAAAATGATTAAATGACGCGAAGGACGTGACTGATAGACTGTGTGCGGTTTAATAAAGCAGCTAGTTGTCTGCCGCACAAAAATCAGACAAAGCTGCATATACACGCACGCGCCCTCTCAATCTGTGTGCACTCATTGCGGAAACGTCACCAAGCAGATATGTTAAGTCACGCTCGCATCTGATTTATAGACCCACGTTTCATCTGGTGCAATTAAATCCAAAGACTTTCACCTGCAAACAGCGTCCGGCGCAGCGCGGAATGGCGCGCGGCCTTCTTCCCAGGTATCCACATCTAATGCCATGGTGCTGAGTTCAGGCACCATGTCAGACCTTTACCTGTCAGGTAACTCAACATGCAGACCGCCGCGAGACTGTGGAGGAGGGAAGTGAACCAAATAGACCAAATAAAAGTGCTTAATTTTCATTAAAAAAAACTTTTGCAAAGGAAAATTAAATCATGGATTGATTTCTATGGATCAGGACTGTGTTTGGTTTTATATATAGATATCACGTTTAAAACAAAGAATTAAACAGATAAAAATGAATTATTTTATTAATTTAAGACAGAAGTCGAAACAGATTGAAAAAGATAGAAACTTGGTGGAAATAAATAAAGTTTATTTGTTCCTCTGATGTTGGTTAGATGTTTGGCTGAAAACTGGATGTTTTGGGGGTGTCTTTTTAAACCCTCCCCGCCGAAAGGATGAGTTTTTTTAGACTAACAGTAAATGATGGTGTTGCTTTCAGGCCTGATGTTTTACATCCAGCAAATATGAATCCTTATTAAACACAAAGAGGATAAAATGAGACAGTTTTCAAAGCTGTTTAGTTATTTTTAGGGTGTGAAATGAAAAGGTTGGTGATGCTGAGAGGAGATCCTCCTTCCCGCCACAGCTTCAACATGTCCCCGGTAGACCGGAACATGGGAGGAAAACTCACACACACACAGGGGCTGAGCGGCGGTGTGTGTGTGTGTGTGTGTATGATTTTAAGAAAACCCCCAGTGAGTTCCCCCTCAGAGCTCTGACAGCGTGCACTGCACAGGCGCAGAAGACAGCTTGACACTGGAAAGACTAAGAGACACTTTGGGGACCAGAATAAACGGACACGACGACACTTCCCAGCGGAGAGGGACCACCGCTGCGGCCGCTAGAGACCCGCCGAAGCGCGGGGTCCTTCAGCTCACGTGCAGCCGTCGTGGGAAGGGGAAACACCCCGTAGTCTGCAGCCGCGGTGCGCGCGATGGATTTAAGCAGATGATAGCTGACTGCATGTGAGGTAGGCGCGTGCACGCTGCTGAGTAGCTGAACTGTAAATTGATTATCTGCTGATGATCAGCTTTTGTTGCTTTAGTTAATAGAATCTAAGGAGAAGAGGGGTGAAGAGAGGATTTCAGAAGAGCGGGATTTTATTCACACCCTCCTCTTATTTTACCCCTCCTACACGGAAAAAAACATCAGATATAAACTATGTGCTTTAAATAAAGTAGATTAACTATTATAATAATAATTTATTATTATAATTAAAATGATAGATCCAGTGAAATTAAAGTAATTTTATAAGTATTTCATTTGCATGAATACACTTTCTATTTTTAATATAGTTAAAAATAAACTATCAATTCTAAATTAATTGACGATTAATACAATATTTTTAATACCAATATTGTATTACAGATGTTGGAGCAGCAGGAAACACGTCCTCTGTGGAAACAACAGAAACTCTGGCAAAAATGTTTTATTTTATAGGCTGTTAATGAAACTTGTAAATTAAACAAACTGATTCAGCTGATGGGAAAAATCTATGTTTCAGTGTCTTTTTTATCCTTAAAATTTATTTTTAAATAGTTTTTGGACACTCACGCATAGACACACACGCACGAAGGAAAAAAAAAACTGATATGCAACCATAAAATGGCCTGAGGTAAAATTGTTTTTCTGTCCCACACTTTTAAAAAATCAGACATTTTTGTGTCATTTCCAGATTTGGATTTGCATTCATTTAACCTTCAAGTTGTTTTTCTTCAGGAATCTGAAGTTTATTTAAATTCTGTGGTTTGAGCAGCATGAAAAAGTGATTTCCAAAGTCTTCATTTATGAACTACTATGAACATTTAATGCTTTTTCGTGGTGGAAGTGCTCAGATTTACCTGTTGGGTTCCTAGATTAGCATGTTAAACCATCTCTAACAGGTTTATTAATGCTGCAAAGACACTTTTCCTCATTTTGAGGTATTTTGAATTGTTTTGTAAGGATCTGCTTGTAAGATAAATCTGACACAGACCAGGCTTTATCAACATTTTGCACATTTAAATGATAAGCAGTAGTAGACATATTTTTTAAGGCTTCATGTCCAGCCTGAAAGAAACAAAAACAGAATATCGTCTCACGATTAAACAGGATAAGTGAAAGGCTAAAAGATTCACACTGTAAAAAAGGCTGTTTTTCTGTCAGCCTTTATCTTTATTGGCTTTCACAAATGTCTCCACCAGTTTACACTGGATGTCGCCTCCACTTTCATGCCTAAAAGAGGGCTTGCTCTGTGTTTACATGTGAACATCTCTGCTCTGGAGTGCCGAGGAAAACACACAGACAGTAGCAACAGGTTTTCTGAAGACTTTCCAAGCAAGTTTGACTTAAAATCACAAGAAAATGAAAATGAATCTGAAATTTAGCAAATGAAACATGTTCAGAAAGAGAAGTTATAACCGGAAATGTGTTTGAAGAGGAGTAAAAGGAATAATAAATAATTAATCTAACATATAAACACAGTTTCTTCTGCAGTACGGTGACGTCTGAGGCAGTGAGGAGGCAGCATGTAACTGTGCAGTGGAGGTGGGAAGGAAACATACATTTTATGACGTGGATAAATACACCTTTTAATTTAACAGTTTATTTCCTTTATTTAGCTTAACATGTCTGGTGTTATTTTTTAAATAGGAATGTAAAAATAATCTGAAAGCATTTTTTATTCCGATTGTATAATATTGGGACAGCATCAGACTCAAGCACAGTTTAGGCCTTTTTTCATATTTACTCCTAATAATAAGCCAATTAATAATAATAAATATGCATTAAAATGTTGAAACTAACAAGTTGAGCAACTTTGCCAGATGACAGTGACTGGAGGCTTCGTCCAACTTAAACATTTGAGCCGGTTCTTACGGATGACACAGATTTATTGCAAACACATGTTGATGCAGCAAAACCAAGAACAAAAAGATCACTGGTTTTTAATCACATTCACAACTGTGCAATTGTGTCATGAAAAAGTACATTTTTGTAGCTTATTGTACTTTAGAAGTGTTTTTTGTAGCAGCCTTTATTTCCAGTAAGTGTTTTTTAATACAAACGATGACTTTTTTTTAACACATTAACACATAAAGTTTGTTAAAAATCTGTAACAGTACAGAGAAAATCAGCACAGTATATCTCATATTAAGACGTGCTTCATCATGAATAAAACATGGAAAAAGGAATTAAATATTCTGAAATATCCCTTATCATAATTCAGACAATACATGGAAGTGTAAATAATAATAAAAAGTCATAAAAATGGAGTAGGAACAATTTTTTACAGTAATGATTATTAAATTGTGAAAGTTAATGCAGACTTTGATGCATCAGCAGAACTTTCTGTTCTGTAATAATAGTATCCGGCAGTTAAAGCAGAGCCAACACACACTGACTGACCTCTTTTATTCCGTGCATTTATAAAGACCCTGGTGCCAGTAAGGCCCAGTCCAGTCAGAGGAGGGTCGCAGGATGTATGTCGGCCATATTTACCTCTCACTCAGCCCAATGATGAGACTGACAGCTGGGTATTTTGCTAATCTTGCAGAGATGCTGCAGGAGAAGACTTCCGCTGTGACGGATGAGCATAAGAACCAGATCCAGACCGATGGGCAGACGGGTCTCCTTCCAGACCAGTCACCACTTGGCCTGTCTACAGCTCCCACAGCTCCCAGTTCCAGTGGGTCGGACCAGGTACACATGGTTGTTTATTTTAATGTGCAGCTGAATAAAGGAAGCATGTTTCTTTCTGGCTGTAAGATGTTGGAGGTTTAGAGTGAAACCAGTGCCAGAAGCAACATAACTTAAATCCAACTTTTAATAAATCGTACTTTGATTAATTTTTCAGGGTGATGAATAAATGAAAAACTGAAGTAAATTGAATTGAAGTAATGTGTTTTAGCCCTTTTGATGTGTTAAGTTTGTGGTATTTACACATTTCTTTTTAGAATATTGAGAATATTAAGGTTGTCCTGCATGAGAGGGAGCTGTGGAGGAGGTTCCACGAGGCCGGCACAGAGATGATCATTACCAAAGCTGGAAGGTAGGAAAAACCTAATCTATCAGGCCTGAAGAGGGACAGAATCACAAGTTATATCACAAGTTATATATGCTTTATCAGATTAAATTCCTTTAAACATGTTACTGATTCACAAGCAGACATGAATGGTTTTAAAGATGGCAGATGTGTCCACATGTGGACTTTGTAGGCCACCATGCCTACAGACCTAAAGAGCAATTTTAAGGTCAAAAAGTCATTTCTTTATTTCTTTATGCTTTTAGGTATTCAGATGTGAGGTTAAAGTTTGGGTTGTTATACGTCACAGTGACGTCTTGACGAAGATGCACATTGCTTCACTTCCATTAAGTGAGCTGATCATATTCCATGCAGTTGCAGTTTTTAGTACTTTTTAATTATAAACAAAGTTTTATTTTAAAAAATGGACCATTTTAAGCTTACTTATTAATTTTTTTGTTTGTTTAAACAAAATCAGAGTCAAATGCATAAAAATAAATTTGAAAGAGTACATGCACAGTAAAATATAAATGGTTGGTTTTACTAAAAAGAAAAGCTAATAAAAAGCCTATAAAAAATAAAGTTCTCATTTAGGTGAGTGAGTTTGATGAAGATGGATGATGTGAGTTTGATGTAACTTCATGAGATTGTGGAAGAAACTTTTATTTCGAGCCTACATGATGATTCTAGTCCAGCTTCCTTAAAGAAAGAAAGAGTTTCTGCTTTGCAGCAGAAAGTTGGTGTGGATGTGGATGAACGGATGTCCCTGAACGCAGCCGTAATGTCAGACCAGCAACTTCTCTTTTGGATAACTGGTTTTAAACGTTGAGATGAGCAGGAACTGGTGGTCAGTCACGTTACTCCAACATTCATTAAAAATACTACATCATCATTCTCACAGCTAAACTGTATTTAATGTCTAAAACATGTCTAAACACTGAAACCTTTGTGGATTATTGTCGATATGGATCAATATGGAGACCAGAACATGTTTTCCTGAAAACTGGTTTCCTCCCAGTAGGAGATCTGGAGCTGGAGATGATGTTTTTATTATTATTATCATTACTATTATTATTATTCCTAAATAAACTTGTTGTTATTCGTCATAACAGCGACAAGAGAAAAATAAACTTTACAGATTTATTTAATTAAAATCAATGTTATATTTTAGTGGCCTCAACTTTTTTCTGAATGAAGTTATTCTCACTGTACTTTCTTAATATGTCACATGTTGCTGCTTTGAAACTTTTTCATTGTTTTTAGTGACATAATGAAAGTTTAATACATTCTCCAAAAAAACAAACAAAAAAAAAAGCAACAGATTTTTTAAATGTAAAACTGCAGAGAAAGGGACATGGAGCAACAGACTTTGCACACTGAGAACAGCCATCTGCTCAGTGATTACTAACGTAGAGTAGTTTTGTCTTTTAAGACACAGAAAGTTCCTGCCACTAACTGAAACCACAAACGACTGCTCGGCTTGTTGGATTTAATGCGTCCTGAGGATTACACAGTGAAGTCTTTGGACATTAACCAGAGAATGGGAACTTTCAGACTGACCTCTGCTTCTCTTTCCTCACCGGATCTTGTTTTTCTTTTTCCAGTTAAAGAAAAAATGAAAACGGGAAAGGTCATCACATTTTTCCCTAACTGCTTCATAACCATAAGAGATGGGCTTTCCCTTGTCCAGCTGATAAAGTGGCTTCTGAATCCTTAAAGCCCTTTGAAGACCTGTGTAGTAGTGGAGCTGAGCTGGGAAACCTGTCTGTATTTCACCAGAGTTGACTTCATCTTTCAGGGTATCGGCTCCGAAAGGGAAAATGATACCAGCAGCAGAGTAAATTATACAGAGATGAAAGTAATGCCTCTTTATTAAATCTGAACTCTCAGGAGCCAAAAAAAACTGAAAATTTAAAAGGAAGATTATAAGCAATGAATATGTGTGACATAGGATGGACAGATGCAGGAGACCCCACAACCAGTGGGGTCCTTTCCTAGTAGAGGACTTTTCATGAGTGCCACTTTCCATGTGTAATCCCCCCTCTTCGAAATACCCAGCACAGCTCTTCCCTCACTCGCTCGCTTTGTACACAGCCCGTCAAGAGAGCAGCAGCAGCAGGTTGATAAGAGGAATCAGGCGCCCACAGTAGGCCTCCGTCTACAAGGCTGTAGTGCTTTATCATCCCCAACTCCAACCCCCACCTTCAGCGCTTCTTTTGATCTGCCAGTGGTACTGGAGATTCCCAGAGTGGGATGGATCAGGAGAGAACCTGCACATGTGGGATTGTTAGGAGAAACAGCTGGCTGGGCACAGAAACACACACTGCCTGACACTGATATCATACACACACTCGCCAACTGCCATTTCTCATGCTCGCCTTAAACTCGCTCACTTAGTCACCAAATGTATACGCCTTTAGCTTTCTGCTGACCGAAGCTGGAATATGGATGTGTATTTTATCTGTTTAACAGTTATTGTTTACATTCCGTCACGTTTCTGCGACTTAACTGTGGAGAAAGTCCCTCGGCTAAAAGCATAGTCTACTACTACTCAGGCTTTGCTTTTCTAATGCAAGCTGTTTTTACAATTAGCTGGAAAGTTTTGCTCATGTCAAAACGAACACAGGAACATGAGACTTTGTGTAGCTGCTTTCTAACAAATGTGAACAGATTTCATGTTTGGCCAGTTGGACCATCTGTAGGCTTGAAGGTAAACATTTGACCTCATGTCGGCTCAACAAACACACATAATCTGCACAACCCTGGAAAACAAACAATCAGCTGATTCTTTGCTTATCTGATTTACAGGTAATTACAAACAGTTTGGTGATTGATTACATAATCCCTTTTTTTATGAGGCTTATTTAAATCCTAAATAAATTATGTACACATTCATAACTACAAGGGCTGAATGTATGATCATTGTGACGTGAGATACTAGAGACATGTCAGAATCAAGATATGTATTATTGTGTCAGAGTAAATTCCCTTGGAACACAGTAGAACATGTAAATGTTATCTACTTCTAAAATAAAGTCACATTACTTTCAGTGGAAACCAGAAGATAACAGCTCAGTTCACCAAGGAATGAGTAAAGTAATCCTAGAACTAAGTAAAGTAGTCCGAGCAATGTGTAAATTAGTGCTTGGACTAAGTGAAGTTGACCTTGGAATTAGCAAAGTAATCTTAGAACTAAGTAAAGTAATCCTAGGAATGAGTAAAGTAATATGTGATGAGGAATTGTTTTGTAGTAGAAAGTAAAAAGTGAAGCTGAGAAGTTTTTAGGTGTTTAATGAAAGGTATTATGCGGGTACATTACTCAGGAAACCATTAGACGATGATGGACACCTCTGTCCATGGTCAGAGTCAGGAGAATCCAGGGACACGTTCACCTCAGAAACACCATGAGGATCCAGAAAGATGTCCCAAGATATTCTATGATAAGAGAGAATACTTCACTATAAAACACCCTTCATCTCCATGGAAACTAACCCGATCTTCATCTCTGTGGAAACTATCAGGACCTTTATGATCCATCTTAAACAAAGTCATAGAGACACATTTGCATTTGTGACATAATTTGTAAATTTGGTTGCAGCTCCCAGAGTTTCTGTCCCACAGCGATGAGACAGATGTCTCCCAGTTACTGTGCCACAGCGATGAGACAGATGTCTCCCAGTTACTGTCCCACAGCGATGAGACAGATGTCTCCCAGTTACTGTCCCACAGCGATGAGACAGATGTCTCCCAGTTACTGTCCCACAGTGATGAGACAGATGTCTCCCAGTTACTGTCCCACAGTGATGAGATAGATGTCTCCCAGTTACTGTCCCATATTGATGAGACAGATGTCTCCCAGTTACTGTCACACAGTGATGAGAGAGATGTCCTCCAGTTACTGTCCCACAGTGATGAGACAGATGTCTCCCAGTTACTGTCCCACAATGATGAGACAGATGTCTCCCAGTTACTGTCACACAGTGATGAGAGAGATGTCCTCCAGTTACTGTCCCACAGTGATGAGACAGATGTCTCCCAGTTAGCTTTGATGTGGACAGTGATGTTTTCATGTTTTCTGCCTGGGGTTTGAAATGTGTTTGTTTGGATGCCGATGAGGTTTTTAATTCGGAATTATTAAGTTGGAATTACATAATTCCAAATTAAATTGTTCTTCTTCAAGTTTACATGAAAATATAAACTACGGGAGGTTCACATGGAAACACGTTTACTCGTCTTCTTTTAATTTTGACAGGCTGGAGAGCGTGACACACTTACAGATACTGGAAATACACAAACCACGTCTCGCTTCTCGCCTTATCTGCTACTTGGAAAACAACAAAAAACATGTTTTTGCTTAAATTTTGATTACATTTTTTAAGTATAGCTCGACGCGATTATACTGCTTCACTTTTTTGAGCATCTGAAGAAGAGAAGAAAAATAGACAGGACCAAATATACTGAAGATGGGAGGCAGAAGACTGCACATGTGCGTCATTGTGGTGGGAGAAGGTAACGAGTATGTGCAGAACGACTGGAATTAAGTCAGAATAAAGATTTACATGATAGAGACATTAATTAATTCAACTTTAAAAAACAGCAATTTTATTTGGAATAAAGTTTAATTCTGAATTGTCATTTTCATAGTGAATTAGGTGTTAACATGGTTATCTTTCATCTGTTTAAAGCAGAATTAACTTTTATTTGGAATTAAAACTCTTGTGATAGTGAAGGACTTCCAATTTGTCAATATGTAATCAGCAGGTTTCTTTCTATAATCAGATCATCTCCAAGAAAATACAGTTTATGTTTCTAGAAAAACAATATGTGTGAAATTAACAGGTCTTTTTTCATTGCAACTGGGCAGTACCGGCATATTTAAATACAATTATATAAATTTGTGGAAACAGATTGGGAACCCATAGCAACAGAACTTTCCCCAGCAGAATCTGAGGCAGAACAGCAGATAAAACAACTTCCTGCTGGATGTGAGAGCAGATCTGTCAGCATGCATTAGGCCTGTTCACTCCATCATGCCTTCCAGGAAGGCTCTGGAAATAAAACCGTAAATGCTCCACACTCACACAGACCCTTCTAACATCATCCACCATTGAGCATATTGGGAGCAATATGGTTCCTCACTACGTTGCCGAAAGACACTGGGACAAAAGACCCAAACTCTATCTGGATGAAAACATGAACAGAATAGTTGTGTGTTTGTGTGTATAAATCTGTTTTTCATGAGGTAAAATCGGTGCATGTACAGATATTAACCCACATCTTCTTTACATAATTATACTTTCCAGTAATGAAAGATTGAAGCATATTTTGGTGGTTTGTTATTCACCGTGATGCACCTGAGTGAAGATGCTATCTGTCAGGTTCCTTTCAGAAATTAACATTGTATAAATATTTTATGCTCAACTAGCATGTAATAAATTAATTTGTTTTAAATTTAACTTTACTTTATTGTAAAGTGCCTTGATACAACTTTTTTAGGAAATTGGGGCAGGTTGATGCAGGTTTTTCTTTCTTGCTTCTGATTCTGATTGAGGTCTCTCGTCCCAATGCATCATTGTGGAGTTCGGGATTCAATCGAAGGATTTATTCAAAGGGAGGATTGAATTATTAATTAATTATTTTTAGAAAGAAAAATAATAAAAAGTTGGTGTGGATGTGGGATGAACAGATGTACCTGAAGGGAGCATGAAACTGGTGTGGATGTGGTTTTGTTTACTATAAATTCAGACCAACAACTACTTTGTTGGAAACTAGTTTTAAGCATGGAGATGAGCAGGAACTGGTAGTCAGTCACACGACCCCAACATTCATTATAAATCCTTCATCATCATCATTCTCACAGCTAAACTGTATTTTATGTCTAAAAAATGTGTAGACACATGTCTAGATCAATATGGGTAAATTTTTCCGAGGACTGGTTTTCTCCTTCTAAAGATGGAGATCTTTACAAAACAAGAAATTATGTTTTATTATTATTATTTTCATTATTTTTATTATGACAAAGAAAAATCACCCCCTAGTTATTCTTCTGTACATTAGCACAAAACAATATAATTTTTTCTACAGCAGGCCTATGTCATCGGAGCCAATCCCAGCAGTCAATGGGCGAGAGGCGGAGTACACCCTGGACAGGTCGCCAGTCTAAAACACAGCCACACACATAGACGAACAACCATGCACACACACACGGGCAATTTAGAGTCCCCAATCAGCCTATTCCCCAGGTGCATGTTTTTGAACTGTGGGAGGAAGCATTAGAACCCGGAGAGGACCCCCGCTAACACGGGGAGAACATGCAAACTCCACACAGACAGGCCACTGCACGAGCCGGGGATCGAACCAGCAACGTGCTTGCTGTGAGGCTTCATTGCTAACCACCTCGCCACCATGCAACCCCTTGTCTACTAAATATTTGAGTTGTCTTGTTCGCACAAAGTATATCTGGTGGTGGCGGACGCGGTAGCTGACGTGGTGGTTGAAGCAAAACCACAAGATCCCCGACACTGCGTTTTGGAATATAATGATAATAATATAAGAAATCTAATCATTAATTGCAGAATTTAAAGGCCTCAACTATTCGCTGAATTAAGTTATTCTCACTGTACTTCCCCAATATGTCACATTTCTAAGACATGTATTATTTGTTTTAAAAAAATAATATGAATCTGAAATAATTTGACTCATGTAATAAAATTTGTTGTAATTAGATTATGATTGGACTTTAAACTTTAGTTAACTGGTCTTTTGGATCAAAGTGTGTTGAGATGAAATTTTCACAAATTCATGCTAAATTGTAGCATGTAGCTAAATAGATAAACATCTTAAAAGAAACACTCTTTATGGATATAATGGTAAAATTGTATTTCATAGCTGCTTTAACAGCAGAAAATAATAAATTTTTCTGTGTAGCCCTTTTGTCCAACTGTGACTTTTTCTGTAGGCAAGTCAAAATACATTCAAAAGATAACTATTGTTGTGGCTTTTTTGTTAGTATTTTTATGTTTTGGCCTTTAAGTCTCCTGACATAATAATTGTAAAGATTTGACTTTTGTAAATATACAGAGATTAAACGAAAAAAAAATCTTCCAGAGTGAAGATTTACCACTTTTCACAGATATAATTTTTTTTAGTACTTAGCACAATATTTCTGAACAATGCATTAAAAAACGGAAAAGAAAAAACATCATTGTGCTTTTTGTTTGCACAGCAACACTGCACTGCACCCATTGGGTAGTTGTGACCATATTACACAAATCCATGAGCCACATGTCTTACAGGCTTCCATCCCCTCTGTTTGTGGTGTAAGTGGAGCTGGAGATGAGCAGAGGTCTGTTTTGAATGTTCCCCTAAGATTAACCTGTCTTTCAGTGAGGATGATAGCAGGACTGATCTGTCCCATTGATTGGATTTGAAGCCTGGGAGAGAGATTTGAATTACCTGCCCTCAATCCCCCTTCTCTCCCTCCATCTGACACGAGGGAATATTTACAGTAACATGATCAGCGATACGTGCCTTTGAAGATCAACATTCGCACCATTCAGAGCAGCCGGTATAAAGATATTGGTTTTGATATTTTCCCATCCACCCACAGAAGCATGCAAGCCTCTTATGAGAGTGTGTCATCCACTGAACATGTTGCCATGTTCGGTACCCGTGGATAAATTACAGGCCTTTCTGACTCTACCCTTTTAAGCAAGGACAAGCCAGCTGTTTAAGCAGTCCGATCTGGGGTGCCATTAAAAACCACTTAGGGCTTTATAAGAGGGAGCACAGCTCTTTGTGAAATTTCCTTTGGCGCAGATGGGATGAAAAAGTTTTTTGGTTTCCCAGAAAAGGTCAGCAAAGGTAGCTCCCTTCATGTGTTTTATAGCCCTGAATGCTATATTAGCATATTCTGTCTTTTAGTCGTGAAGCACTCAAAAGAAAAGATTTTTCTACATTTTTTATGGTGTTTCACAAGCTTTGTGAGAATTTCGCTCTGCTCCAAAATAAAGATGAATTACAAGAGATTATTCTGACAGAAAGGTTCAAAAACATGTGACTGTTTGTGTAGAGGTATGTCATCTGCTTACTACTTGAGTAAGGCTTAGTTTAGGTTTCAGGGAAGGCAGCTTCTCGCCCTACTTGTCTCTCAGCCCTTGATCTTTAAGGGACCTTGCTTGTTCCAATCCCTTAAGAACACCAGCAAGCTGCACTCTGCTAACTAATCGGATTTTTATCTGCACTATCTGTGAAGATAATATATTTGTCACACACAAACACACGTTTTTTTCTTTTAACTTTCGTGCAGATCTATTTTCCAGAAAACAATTCAGAACACATCATGTCTTTCCATTAGTAGGTAACATATACTTCATTAAAAGAAAAGCCCAAAAGATTTTTTGATATATATATTGAATCAACATGCACTTTTAGATAAACCCATTCTGAAATTAATAAACACTAGCTTTAATTTTTTGACACAAACCTTAATTGATTAAAATGTACAGAAGCATCTTAAATTAACTGATCTAAATCGTAGTGACTATGAGTGGTGTGTGCTGAGGTCAGTTCTTTTAGGGATATACAACACTGTTTAAATTACAACAAACAGCAAATATAATTGTTGATATGTGGATTCTTTAACAGGAGGATGTTTCCCAGCTACAAGGTTAAAGTGACCGGCATGAACCCAAGAACTAAATACATTCTTCTTATCGACATTATCCCTGCTGATGACCACCGCTACAAGTTTTGTGACAACAAGTGGTAAGTTTAGGAGATGTTCATTCTGTAGATTTCTAATGAAGTGGTTGAATCACAAACATTTGAGTTTTTTTATAAAAATGTAAAAACACAAGTTTTGCTGCAATTTGTGAGTGGTTGAAACCTTCATTAATTAGCTAATTTTGGAAAGATGGTGCTTGTCACACATAAAGCTAACGATACTGTAACAGGGGTAAACTTGTCACATCTCTAATGTTTGTGGTCGAAGTTAAGTCAGCTATGATGATGACTCAATGAGCAACAGATACTGATTTATTCTTTGTTTTACTTCAAGTTCTGTGTCTGGAGAAATTAAGTAAGTCTTTGTTTATCTGGACTGTGACCTCAGTATAAAATTGATTTTTGTGGGGGTGACTGAATATGTTGAATCTGGTTAAGATGGGATAAAAACGTTCAGTAATCAGAAAGTCACTCAACTATCTAAAAGGGTTCAGTTGACATTTATATTTAGCTTTAAATATGTATCTCCTCATCCAGGTTGGTAAATGGACTTGTACTTATATAGCACTTTTCCAGTCATGTTGACCGCTCAAAGCACTTTACACTACATAGTATACATTCACACACACACACACACACACACACACACACACACACACACACACACCCCAATAGGCACATCGGGGGGCAGCTTAGGGTTCAGTGTCTTGCCCAAGGACACTTCAACATGTAGTCAGGCGAAGCCTGGAATCGATCTCACAACTTTCTGGTTGAAAGACAACTGCTCTTCCACCCGAGCTACAGCCGCCCTGTAGGTTGTGTGTTCTCAGTGCAGGCTGTTGTATCGAGACTATGGATAGCCATATTTTATACCACTATAAAACTGATAAATGATAGATATGAGTCTTCACTAATGGGTGTTGTAGTTTTATAGAGTCAAACATTCACTGTCACATCTAATCCTACTAAGCTGTAGTGCAAAAACATACTGTTCTACTGGCGAGATATGTCTTCTGTCAAAAGAGATTTTACATACAGACACCGATGATGTAAGGAGCAATTCATCACCGTTTTAATTGTGACTGCAGGTCATGAGGGGTGCAACACCTCCAGTCAAGCTGTCTGCAGCTTGCAAGAGCTCCATGCAGAATGGAAAGAAAATCTACATCAGAACCAGGACCAGGAAGGACATCCATGTTTCTGGATTTGTTGGGGTGGAGAAGAGGGGTCAGAATGAAACATAACTTCAGGTCAGGGACAACAATTGAGAAATAACATGAGAAAAAGAAAACAATGACTATATCGGTGTCAACAGAGTAAAGAGCAAATAAGTGAAATAAAAGGAAGTGATCAGGGCTTTAAGGGGCTTCTTCCTGCAGTCTAAAGCCTATCGCATCATATTTAAGGAATGGAAAAATTTCTAAACCTCTCCCTGGTCCTGTACCTGGTCAGCTATCTGGACCTCTAACTGGTCCTCTGGACACAACAATACAGTATAAAGAAGCCAGATCAAATATCTGGAATTCAATATATTTTCTGCTGCAGATCATCAAATGCTTAGCAGTAAAAGGTATCGACCTCCTGGCCAGTCGGTTATGTCGGAACAGGGAAAGTATCCATCAAAAAATACTCTTCCATATTTCACATCTATATAATGTAAAGTTGAGTGAACACTGCTTAAGATGTCACATTGCACTGTAAACTCTACACAGGTTGTACATCAATATGAATGAACAAATATTATATTATTTATTTGTTATGTTAGTTAAACATCAGCTTTGTTTAATCATTTACTGAACATTTCCTCTCTGTTTTCCTGTCTGATCTGATGAGATGGTTCACACATAATTCCACATGGAAAGTTACTATATTGAAGATCTTTACAACAGGTTAATTGAAGATTCTCTTTCTGGACTTCGCCAGTGCCTTTAACACATTCCAGCACCCCATGGTCTGGAATGTGAGCAGGATGGGAGTGAACCCCTACCTGGTGGACTGGTAGACCACAGTATGTCAGGCTTAAGGACACCACTGTGGTCAGTAGCACTGTAGCCCCTCAGGGCACAGTGCTGGCCCCTGTTCTCTTCACCCTGTACAACTCGGACCAATGCTACAACTCGAAGCTGTGTCACATACAGAGCACTATGATGACACAAACATTGTTAGATGCAGCAGGGATGATAGAGGAGGAGTATCAGAGACTGGTGGGGGATGTGGCAACATGTTGCCCCACTAATCACCTTCAGCTCAACATTTCTAAGATGAAGGAGCCGGTAACCGAATTTGGGCAGTCAAGACCAAGATCACAATCAGTCCTGCTAGAAGGAGCGGAGGTGGAGATTGTAAATTCTTACAAACATCTTGGGCTGTGGCTGAATAATAAACTGGACTGGACAACATACATTGTGATGGACGGGCGACCTGTCCAGGGTGTATCCCGCCTCTCGCTCTGTCAGCTGGGATTGGCTCCAGCCCCCTCACAATCCCATTCATGAATAAGCAGTAGATAATGGATGGATGGACAACATATACCAGCCACCTGTATGGGAAGACACAAAGCAGGCTGTACTTTCTAAGGAGACTGGGGTCTTTTAACATCTGTGGATGTTTTAACAGTGTGTGGTTGCTTGTGTCCTCTTCCTTGCTGTGGTGTGCTGGGGCAATATATCTAAGATGGACACATCCAGACTGGATAAACTGATCAGGTGGGTCGGCTCTGTGGCCGTCATGAAGCTGGACACTCTGGTGATGGTGGCAGAGACGAGGATACTGGAAAAACTGCTGGACATTTTGGACACCAGCCACCCTCTGCACCGTCATCAGTAGCCAGATGAGACTGTTTTGTGAAAGACTGCTCCTGCCCAGGTGTTGGAACAGCAGGCTCAAGAACTCCTTTGTCCACTTTGCCATCATTTTGTACGACACCTCAATTGGGGAGAGAAGGCGATCGAAACATTTTATTGTACCTATTTTAATATAGTTTCTTTTCTGTATAAGCTCCTGGAAATCGTATTTGCCTGAGGGATTTATCACAAAGAGATCAATAAAGTATAATTGTGGTCTCAAGTACTGCATTTGTACTATAAGAAAAGCAAGTACGATAGGAAAAATATTGATACAAGTGCCTAATCTGGAGGAACTCCATGGCTTACTCTGATGTGTGGGGAGGGACCAGAAATCTATGCTTGATGGGAATTTATTCAGATCACCTTTGATCCAAGTGTAAAAAAAAATTAAGGACAGAAATGTGATCACTATCTCCAAAATTAGGATGGATAAAAGAGAAAAATTAACCAAATCAACAGCCGAGTAGTAATTTAATTTTTTTCTGATCTTTTGGTCTGATGTTTTTCTACAACAGAAAGGTCTACATTTAACTAGATTTACAGCTCTGACACAGAGTTAACACACCTGATGCAAATCAAATGGATCCAACAGGTTCTTGTCAAAATTTGAATTAGATCACCTAAAGTGTAAGATTTTCATTACAATTTACACCAAAGAGACTACTGTTCCTGAGACACAGCTGATGATATACATGATATCACTCAGAGCATTGGTCTAGTGGAGTTAATTAAATATATACAATTTATTGTAAAGTTTGCCGTTTCTGTCTATGTCAATTTTTTCTTCATATTTCTTTAATACTGTGTTTTAGGATGGTTGCTGGAAAAGCTGAGCCAGCTATGCCAGGCAGACTCTACGTTCATCCAGATTCCCCTGCCGCTGGTGCTCACTGGATGAGGCAAATGGTATCATTTCAGAAGCTGAAGCTAACAAACAATCACCTGGACCCTTTTGGGCATGTAAGTACCAACCGAAACTGTTGGTTATTTAAAAGTATTGAGTTTTTAGAACGTATAGTAACTCTATGCCACCAGAAGTCCCTGAGATGTTAAGAAAACTTGATTTTAAAATAATAAAATATCGATATTCCAATGAATATATCCCAGAACTCATTGGTGTACACTGGCAGTGAGGGATGCCATCAAGCTGAAGGAGTCTTACAGGGCCTTCTTGGCCTGCGGGTCTCCGGAAGCAGCTGACAGGTATCGACAGGCTAAACTAAATGCGGCTTTAGTGGTCGCTAAAGCAAAAACTCAGGCATCGGAGGAGTTTGGTGAGGCCGTGGAGAATGACTTCCGGACCGCTACAAGATGATTCTGGTCCACCATCCGGCGGTTGAGGAGGGGAAGCAGTGCTCCATCAACACTGTTTACAGTGGAAATGGGGGGCTGCTGACCTCAACTCGAGACATCGTGGTTAGGTAGGCTTCACAAGCCTACCAACATGCCTTCCAAGGAGGAGGCAGAGCTAGGGGACTCTACAGTGGCCTCTCCAATCTCCAGGGCTGAGGTTGCTGAGGTGGTTAAAAAGCTCCTTGTTGGCAGGGCCCGGTGGTGGATGAGATCCGCCCAGAGTTAAGGCTTAAGGCTCTGGATGCTGTAGGGCTGACCTGGCTGACATGCCAGACTTACATGGACATCGGGGACAGTGCCCCTGGACTGGCAGACTGAGGTGGTGGTCCCCCTCTTCCAAATCGGGGATCGGTGGGTGTGCTCTAAATACAGAGGGATCACACTCAGCCTCCCCAGAAAAGTCTCTTCAGGGGTCCTTGAGAGGAGGGTTGAACCTCAGATTGAGGAGGAGCAGTGTGGTTTTTTCCTGGCCATGGAACAGTGGACTCTATACCCTATTCACAGTCCTGGAGGGGGGATGGGAGTTCGCCCAACCAGTCTACATGTGTTTTGTGCACTTGGAGAAGGCGTTCAGCCATTTCCCTCGGGGATTCCTGTGTCAGGTGCTCCGGATGTATGGGGTACTGGACCCCCATGTACAAGCGGTCTGGTCCCTGTACGACCGGTGTTGGAGCTTGGTCCACATTGCCGGCAGTAAGTCATATTCATTTCTGGTGAGAGCTGGACACTGCCAAGGCTGCTGTTCTATTCATAACCTACATGGACAGGATTTCTAGGTGCAGCCGAGGTGTTGAGGGGATCCGGTTTGGTGACCTCAGAATCAGGTCTCTGCTTTGATGTTGTGGTTCTGTTGGGTTTACCTGGTCGTGATCTCCAGCTCTCACTTGAGAGATTCACAGCCACGTGTGGAAATCAGCTCCTCCAAATCTGGGACCATGTTCCCCAGCCGGAAAAGGATGGAATGCCCTCTCCATGTTGGGAATGAGGTCCTGTCCCAAGTGAAAGAGTTCAAGTATATCTGGGTCTTGTTCACAAGGGAAGGATGGAGCGTGAGATCGACAGGCGGATCGGTACGGCGTTTGCAGTAATGCAGACTATGTGCCAGTCTGTCATTGTGAAGGAGTTGAGCCAATTAAGAGTGAAGCTCTTAATTTACTGGTCGATCTTTACTCCTACCCTCACCTATGGTCATGAGCAATGGGTAGTGACCGAATGGATGATATTGCGAATACAGGCAGCCGAAATGAGTTTCCTCCTCAGGGTGACCGAGCTCTCCCTTAGAGATAGGGTGAGAAGCTCGTTCATCCAGATAAGGTCACGTTTTACTTAAATTAACCTTTAAACACAAAGTGTATCATACCTGACACTTTTTCTGAAACTTTTGTATGAATTTACTGTTTATTTTATTTTTTTAAGATTGTACACTCTGCTTTCTTTTTTAACCTTAATTTTTATTGCATTATTTGAAACAGAGACATTAACATCAGTTACTTCTATAAAAACAAACATGTAAAATAAAATGGAAAAAGAAAATGTCACCGGGAATCCATCAGCTTCACATAGTTATATATTTCCCATAACTGTAATTTGTCTTACTCATTTCTTTTACATGAACCTTACCTACGTTAATTGCCTACACAGAATGTATACATGCATATAAACACCAACATACATTAATACATACTTTCACTAATGCACCTGAATTTTCTTTCATATTGTTTTATTAGCCCCCCAAAAAAGTCCAACTTAATGCTAGTGCAGGTTATCATTTGTATTCTCTTATATAATTTAACCTTAGAGGAAAAATGATCCCTTCCATATCATAAACACATTTTAATATGGCTGACCATTCTCCAACTGATGGTGGGTCTTTGTCCAACCATCTTTTAGGTAGTGCTTTTTTGTCCGTGAAAGCCTGCCTCTCTTGCCCCTCTTAACCCATTAACATTAAGAGTTAATAAAATGTACTGTTGAGAGGACAGGTCTTTTATAAATCTCAACATTTGGGTGATAAAATGAAAAACTGAGAAACACTGCATATATCCAACATTATAAACTTCAACTAAAACAGAACAAACAAAAAAAAACTGTGACTTCTTCTCCAAATCAAAATATCCCAAAACCTTTTTGGAGAGGAAACCCCTTGAATTGTAAGGGGCCTCTTCAGTCCAAAGTTATATCTCACGAAGTCAGACATGTCAGTTAAAAACAATGAGGGAATTAGCTCCTCGAACTGTGGCTGCTTATTTCAGTTCTCAAAGGCGGACATTTTCATTTAAAATATATTATGATACATAGCCTACAGTTTAATTTAAATTCTTGTTTGGTATCTTAATTTTAAATGCAAACATTACTAATGGAAAGTCAGAGTGACAGAGAACTAAATTTCTATGCATGTCAATTTTAAACATACTCATGAAGTTCGTGGCAAAATCCCAGCAGCATCATCTATGTTCTCTCTTGATGAGTGTTGTGGCGCGGAGGGTGTTGTTGTTCCGCTTTCTTCTATGGTCTTTCAGTTTTTCCCACGTTGGGACTGTGGAGTATGATTCTTCTCCTGTGGGGCTGATACCCATCTTCATCTTCAGGTCTGCCAAGGCCTCCACTGGGATGTTATACGTCACAGCCCTGTCACTGAAAAAGACGCAGTTTTGTTGGGGGCAGGCCTGGAAGCGAATTACTTTTTCTTTAAGAAACTTTTTTTAATGGGGTGTAGGCCATTCTCTTCCGCTGAACTTTGGTGGGGTAATCCTGGTCCAAATAAAAATCAGTTCTTACTTTGATCAGAAAAAACCTCTTTCTTTTCCATGCCGGTCGGAGTACCATTAGAGTAATTCTTTAAATTTGTGTTCTAGAAAGCGTATTACTATGGACCAAGGGTTCATATTCACAGGTGGCTTTAGACCAAGGGCTCTGTGACATCTTTGTATTCCCAGCTCAGTGTCTGTCAGGGACAACTCAGATTTAACGTCTAAAAACCCCTGCATGTTGTTCCCTTCGGTATTTTCAGGAATTCCATATAAGCCAAAGGAAATCCCACCGGTGTTTTGACGCGAGTTATCGCGCAATTTCGGCGAAATCACGCGGGATTTGGATAGGACTAACAAAACAAAGCAATCGTGAAGGTAATACAAATACTTTCGTTCATTTC
>JBAMHX010000010.1:1180492-1191655 GCA_037177515.1 Pseudomugil tenellus | reverse complement strand
TTAGCATTACAGTTCAACCATTTCAGCTTAAAAGGCATTCACCCTGTTGTTCTGCAAGAACAGCAATTCTTCTAGTTATTATTTATTTTTTACAGTGTTTTTCTGTTGATCCCAAAATATTACCATTTTTTTTACAAAGTAACATTCAACATGTTTTCTTTTCTTTCATTACAGATCATCCTAAACTCTATGCACAAGTACCAGCCCAGGCTTCACATAGTCAAAGCTGATGAAAACAATGCCTTTGGGTCAAAGAACACTGCCTACTGTACTCATGTCTTTCACGAGACTGCTTTCATTTCTGTAACCTCTTATCAAAACCACAAGGTATGCCAACACTATGTTCCTCATTAACCTAAGATACAAGACTACTTCTCCTAATGCTTTAAATTTAAGAGTTACTATCCAAATATATTCCATGTCACTGAGTAATAAATCTGCAACTGAGCAAGTGAATGTTTAATTTTCTAATGATATACATTTCCTTAGATTACTCAGCTGAAGATAGAAAACAATCCATTTGCTAAAGGATTTAGGGGAAGTGAGGATGGAGATCTCCGTGTTTCAAGACTACAGGGGTATGAAACTAAAACTTTTCATTCATTTGACATGTAAATAAACCCATTATTCACTTTATCAGATCCACCTTCCAGTACTGGGTCCAAACTCCTTTTCTCTCCAGAAATGCCTTTATTTTTAGTGTAATAGAGACAAGAAGGTGGAAACATTCCTACGAGTCTCTTCCTTATTGATATAAAGCATCAGAGTTACTGCACATCCATGATGAGAATCGTCCGTTCCACTCCATCCCAAAGCTGCTCTATTGGATGTAGATCTGTTGGCTGTGGAGTACAATTGTAATGTTGGAGCTGATTGGAGCTTTGTGACGTGGTACATTACCCTGAAGCAAATATCCATAAGAATATGCTAGATTGTGCACATAAAGGGATGGACATGGTCAAAACAATACTCACATAGACTGTTGTTGTTAAACCTGCCATGTTGGTACCAAAAAAAAAATTCCCCCACACCATTACACCAGCGCAGGATGGATCCATGTTTTCATGACGTTTCCAGTATATTCTGATCCTACCATCTGAATGTGGAGCTGAAATAGACCAATGAGACCAACAACGTTTTTCCATCTATTTTCCAGTTTTGGTGACTCTGTATGAATTTTAAAATCAGTTGCCTGTTTTTGGCTAACAGGAGTGGCACCCAGTTTGGTCTTTTGGTGCATTCTGATCCAGACAACTGCTTTCTGTGAAAATCCCAGTAGAACAAAAATTTAAACAGGTGGACCTGACAGAGTTTAAATACATCTTATAAGGTTTACACCTTATGAAAAACTACTAATTCTACCTGTTTGTGATAAACCTGAATCTGTTTATGCACAGGAAAGACTATCCAGTCATTTCAAAGAACATAGTTCGCCAGCGGGTCATTTCCTCACACAGTCACCTAGCGGGGAAACTTCGAGCCGGAGTTTTAACTGGCCACCCTCAAGTCCTGTCCACCTATCAGTATGATACCGGGGTTCCTTTGTCCACCTCTGAAACCCAAGATCCCATGTCACACCACTTCCCTCAGAGCAGAGATCCAGACCTCATGTATCACTGCTTTAAACACAGAGGTAAAGTTTTAGTTCTTGGTTAGAGTTAGAGTATTATTTTCCTTCAATTAAAGCATTTATTATGTCCCTCTGCAGATAATTCCCGACACCTTGAGCTTGGATGTAAGCGGCCATATCTGGAAACATCATCCATGATGTCAGACGAGCATTACTTTTGTTCGCCTCCTTCTTATGAGTCACCTCTGCTGTCTCATCCATACTGCACTGAGGGCATGGCCTCCAGAGAGGCGTGTATGTATGGTAGCATAGACGCTGAGTCTGGATCAGGGGCAGCGGACACTGACGACCTGACAAACTCTCCTACAGTTAATTGCAACATGTGGGCGACGATGCAGCCCTTTCCTCGTTACAGCGTTGATGGTGCCCCCTACCAGTCCTTTACTGCTCATTTCACCAACTCTGCTCCCGTCACCCCTGTGGTAACTTACCCCACACCTTCTATGGTGCCACGACCACAGGCTGAGCTGGGGGTCTACAACTCAGGCACGGTTCAGAAGAGCCTGCCGGTGAGTCCACCATCGTCCTCCTCTACATCTGGCTCTTCAGCTGTCTCCGGCTTCAGAGATCGGTCAGGTCATCCATCTATCTACCCAAAGAAGCTGGGGTCAGCCTATTCAACACAAGGCAGTATATCCATGCGAGATTCATCTTACCAGTACCAAATGGGACTGGGTAGTACAGGGAGTCAATGGACTGACAGCTAATCTAGGAGGAAGCAGCTTTGTCCCCCTTACAGAGCTGAAACTATTTAAGATTTTTAATACCCAAATGGTTGTGGATACACAACTATATGCTGGAAAATTTTTCTCCAAATTTTTTAGGTGAATTGTTATCAGCCACATTGTTTCTATGTTAACATGGTCTCCGATGTAGTGAGATGCTCTTCTATCTCTTAAATGTAAATTGTGTTTTTTTAAATTTGTACTTAAATGTCAAAAAGAGGAGAAAGCTAATGTGTCTGTAAGCTAAGAAAGAGAGAAAAATAAGGAAAATCATGAAAAACACAAAGTAAACTTAATAAGTGAAACTGATCAGTTATAGAATGTGATCTAAGATGGCGGTGGCACTAGTTTGGTGGCAGAGTGGCTTCCATGTTAAAATAAAATTTGACCGGACACCCCAGGTGTCACCTCAAGTTAGTGAAAGGTTAGGAGGACAGAAACATCATTCTGGGCCTTGATGTATCACTACGCCAGTATGAAGTAAATTTTTCTAATTAGCAACCATTTAATAAAATTGACACCTGGTTTCATATTTTACTTTATTAAGAGATTTTGTCCCTGTGCAGGTACAATGACTAATATTATCTAAAGCTGTTAACCTGATGTTATCATGAATCTACATAGCAGTGCCAATCTAGTTCTATGCTAGTACTACATTAGCTTTCAGCTAATGTGGGAAAAGTATGTCATATTTAGTTTACAGTGAGTGTATTTAGGGACAAGACATCATCCCAGTTAATAGAAATTTACAAATTTAAACAGTTTAACTTAGACAGGAGGCCAGCAAGTATGTTAGTTGGTTGTAATTGTCATAATCTCTTGGTGTCTATGCGGAGCTTGAAGCTTCATTATGGGGAGTGATGATTTCAGAAGCTTGAGATCCAAACATCAACACTACACGTGTTTTAGACTTTTATTAAGCCTATTTCATGAAGGCTGATCGACCAAAATAGACACATTTGGTGGATTGTTCCTGGTAACGGTGTGACTGCCTGATGAGAAAGTCATTAATGAGTCGGATCAGGGAATTAGGGATTAAGGGATTTGTTGACAATAAACATGTAGAATAAAGCCTTTAAAAGAGTAAACAAGTATAGAAACTCCATTTACTCATTATTATTTACAATTTGTCCAAATTAGATTTACATTTTTATAAACAGTACAACAACAATTTCAGTTTAGTCTTTAAACAGAGTTTGGCACATAAATAAAGTAGAAAATATTATTATTATATGATGCGAGACAAAGCTCAGATTCTCTCAAAAATCACAACTCGGAACAGTTTTAAAAGGAAGAATAGCAAACAACTCTCAGGCAGGAACAGATGGAGATTAAAAAAATCTTGTTAAGGTCACGGGAAAAAAGGAAACCCTGCTACCAAATGGCAAAATCTTCAAAGGATTGCAACAACAAAACAACCTGACCAGCAGTATGGCTGAAGGGGTAAGGGGGACAATGACAGGGTGAAGAAGAGTTGACATATATGTATAATGTGTTTTTGATCCTTCAAACACTGATGCTTTGTTGCTTGATTATACATTGGAGACTTTTGAATACAATGAATATTTTTGCACACAATAAACATGTTCATGTCTCTGACTGATTGCCACATTTATTCCATTTACATTTGGCAAAAATTACAATGTGGTCATAATTTCAATGAATAAATTTATTCTTTATTTAACCAGAAAAACTGAGTGCATAACCTTTGTGGCTCATTGTGACATTTTTTGTCATTTCAGGTAATATTTTTCCTCATTTTCAGGCCATCATGGTTGTGACACCTCATATAAATTGATTTCCTATATGAAAGTAGACGCCCCGAAAATCTTTGAAATTCGATTTTCAGTTCTTAGATGTCAACACAACAAATTTTGGATTATTTTGAAGAAAATACTCTCCTAAAAACTACTTTTTTCCGTCCACTATTTTTCTCAGGTTGCTCCATCAGCTTCGCTAATAAAAAAAAATGTAATTATTCAAATTATTTTAAGTATTTAAATTCCTACTTAATCACACAATATCACAATTTTTATGAGAAAAATAACATTAAATTAGTTATTTTACATAATACATGTTGGAGGGATTGGATTTTTATTCAAATATCGAAATAAATGTTTTTATTTATTGGAATGCATTTGAAACAATAGATAAAATAAACAGAAAAAACAGCTGGAACAGCAGGTTAGTATTTTATCCCACTGGGAATTTTCCTCACCTCACTCAAACAGCTTACCAGTAAGTCAAACTACCACATATACACACACATATATATGTGTGTGTGTGTGTGTGTGTGTGTGTGTGTGTGTGTGTGTGTGTGTATACACAGACAGACAGACAGCGGAAGAACGGACGGACGGATCCTCCAGTCTAAAGAAAGAAAGAAAGAAAGACAGAAAGACAGACAGATAGGACCTTTTGTCCATTATGAACCCAGAAGGTTGATAAAGACACAAAAAACATCAGATATCAATTAGTCATTTAGCTGACCCTTTTCTTACATCTGATGATACAGTAGAGGACATCATAGATAAGTGCAGTCAAACTGCTGTAAGTTTAGTTGAGCACGGGTGTTGCCTGCAGTCCTAGAGGCACAGAGGCAGTTGCGAGAAATGACTATAGCCTGAACCAATAGCTGTGTTGTGTGCCCTGTCAGGTAGGGGCGATCCTCCTGATGTTGTAGAGAGCAAATCGGAAAGTACGAGCAAATGAGGCAACATTGGCTTTGAAGGTCAGCTAGTCATTCATCATGGCAAGATTCCAGGCATCAGATGTAGTGTGATAGAGTCAAAGTTCTCACTTAATGGCAGATGGAAGGGAAGACTGGCTGGACAGACTATGAGCTCAGTTTTAGAAAGATTTAGCTGAAGGTGGCGAGCCTTCATCCATGCAAAGATATCAGCAAGACATGCGGATATTCTAATTGAGACGGATGTATCATCAGGTGGGAAGGAGAGGAAAAGCTGAGTGTAATCTGCATAGCAGTGGTGGGAAAAGCCATGAGAGCTTATGACCGCACCAAGTGAGGATGTGTATAGCGAAACGACAAGAGGCCTGAGGTACCCCTGTGTTCAGCAAATGTGATTTGGACACTTCTCCTTGCCTTGATACTTTAAAGGATCTACCAGTGAGGTAGGATGTGAACCACGAGAGGGCAGAACCTGAGATGCCAAGCTCAGCGAGTGTGGAAAGGAGAATCGTGTCGTTGACCATGTCAAAAGCAGCTGACATGTCCAGGAAAATAAAAACTGAGGATTGACCAGTGGATCTGGCAAGCCGTAAAGAATCAGTAACAGACAGGAGAACAGTTTCAGTGGAGTGACCCTGTCTAAAGCCAGACAGATTGTTATCATAAATGAACTGTGAGACTTGACTGAACACTGTACGTTCTAGTAGTTTTGACATGAATGGAACCAGTGAGACCGGTCGGTAGTTTTCAACCTGGGACGAGTTGATTGCGGGTTTCTTTAGCAGTGCGGCGACCCGAGCTTCCTTGAAAGCAGAGGGGAAGACACCAGATTTTAGAGAAGAGTTGATGATATGGGTTAATGCAGATGTGATTGTTGGTAAAATGCTCTGCAGGATGCCTGTAGGGACAGGATCAAGTGGACAAGAAATGGATTTAGAGTTTGCTAGCAGTTTAGAGACTTCATCCTCATTTAGAGGGCGGAAGGAGCAGAGCGAGATATCACTAGTCGTATGCAGCAGGTTGGTCAGGCTCAGAGAATTGGTTGCTTTTGCTAGCAACCTTGGATGCTGGGTGGGTGGGTAGCTGAGCAGGTGCAAGGTAGAAAGATAAATTATCATCCACAAATGTTTTATTTTCAGTGTGGCCTTAATAATCCGTTGTATTATCACCGTACGTCTGCATTGGAACTTCTAATTTCAGCGAGGATGAACGGAGACGTCTTTTTTTCAAGCGGTTGTCATGGTGACTCATTGTTTCTGGGTTCCATTGATGATGGCTTTTCAAAGTCTTGTCTCTCATGGTTAAGTCGGGTTGAACTACCTCGGTGTTGATAAAACCAATTTAGAACAGCTGTTGTGAAACGGAAAACTCAGAGTTTCTCATCGCAGGGTTTGTTTACTCAGAGTTATCTCTCGTACTCAGGGTTTTTTGAACTCCCGTTGTAAAACGCCGGTCCAGAGAGATAGACAAAAATCTGATTTTTCGTGAATAAAGCGCCACTTAATGAGACCTTAATGAGAAACCATGAACCTCAAAATGGTGAAACAATATTCACGTCTTCGGACAGTGGGAGGAAGCTGGAGTACCCAGAGAGAACCCACACTAACACAGGGAAAACATGCAAACTCCCCACAGAAAGGCAAGCTGTGAGGCTGCAGTGCTAACCACCACACCACCATGCAGCCCTTAATAAACAGCTATTTCCTGAAATCTGCATAATTTACATGCAGCACGAGGAGCTGTGTCTCAGCCCGGCCTCCTCCTCACATCAGCTGTGCAGAGCAGAATCAGAACATTGCACCAATAACAGTGTCAGCATGTGATGAAAACTCAGGGTAAATCACATTTGTTGAAAGTAACATGGAGATCGTACGATGTGTAGGCTGTGGTGTGGGCTCTGGCCTGCCCTGATCCAGTTAGTTGCCGTGGTGGCCTCTGTGGATATGGGTAGGCTCGATGTGATTGATTTCTCTTAACTTTTATTATCTTTATACTAATAGAGACAAATTAGGAATGAGGAAGTTCCAGTTCATGTTTGTGTGCAATGGGGGCAATACAGATGGGGCAGGAGGTGGGTGTCCTGTGGGTGCATGTATCTACCAGTATGTATGTGGATGCATGTGAGAAAGAGGATTATGATGTGTTATGAAATTACTATGTTGTTTATTTTGGTGTGTGGAAGCTTGTTTTAGTTTAATATATTTTTTATTATTGTTTTTATTATGTAAAACACTTTGTCTTGCCTTAGGCAGGAAACGTGCTTCATAATAAAGTTTGCTTTGTTGATTAATTGAAAAAAATGTGGGTTTTAGTAAAAAATTAAGGTATAGATAGCAAAGTCTATCACCAAATTGGAAAAACTGAGAAATTTAATTTATCTTAAAAAATGTTTGTCATACAAAATGTTTCCACAGATGAACTTTTTGCATGTAAATTCACATTGAAAATTTATTTAAAAGACTTTTAAAATCAGTTCTGATTACTTTAAGTTACCATTCAGATGAGATGGCATGCAAACCAGAAATTTTGCAAATAAAATTGAAAACCAGGTGAAAAATCCTGCTACTTCTTCTTTTTCTGTTGTCTCAGATGTCAGCTTTTTAAATGAATGAGAGGGCAGAAGTGGACTTCAGCTGGGGTCAGCCATATCTGTAAAAAACACAGGACAAAGATTGATATTTTCCTTTCTATAATTTATACAAGTATAACACTTTTACAGCGTTGAAACTCTGTTCCAAAATCAACATTTATAAAGTAAGGTACGGCTGAGGGCAAAGTCAGTGAAGTTTACACCAAAGGTCCCTGACTTTGGTTTAACAGTCCGAGTTTTAAGTTAAAGCTTTAATGGTGCATTAAAGGGCAGCAAAGGCATATTGAAATTTATGTTATCTGACTTTCCACATAAAACTCCAGTCAATCTCATTATAAGGGAGTCCTGTTTAAGCCCCTTATGGAGCACAAGTAACCAAGCTGTGTATGTATCTCCACTCAGAAAACCTGGGCATTAAAGTCCATCTGGAAATCATTGAGCAGGGATCTGGGTGCTCGCCTTTCTCCTGCATCGCATTGCCCTTCCTTACTGTCGTCCCCTAATCCCACCTAACAGTCGCCTGGACTTGACTGTTCCATTCTGACACACTGATGTGCTTAAATTGCCCCTCTTGTAAAAAAAAAGAAAGGGCCACTCCAAAAAAACACTTTAAATATCTGAAGGGGATTTAATATCAAGTCCATTAGGGCTTTTCTGGAGCCCTATAAATAGTCAATTAGTGGATAATTCTCATTTGATCCACATGCAGAACAATCTGCCATGCATAGAGCAGGAAAGTCAGGATGTTGGTGCATGTAGAGCTCCACCAAATTACTGCCTGTATGCCACAGACACAGGGGGATGTTGGTGTTAGCTGAGGGAGAGATAATTACCAGGCAGAGGTGTTTCAACTTGTTTCTGTTAGATTCTTTCATAAAAATGATTAATTGTGCACTGGGGACCAGAGGATCACCACACTCAGATGGATTATGCACAGTGGGCACTGTTTAGAGGAGTAGGAAGCTTAAGTACTGGGCCAAAAGGGCCTAATGTGGGTTCAAAGCTCTGGTGAAGGGACAATAAACTATTTGCAGCTGGCTGGCAGCTTCATGGACCAATGCTGAATCCACAGGATAAAACAAGATCCCTGCTTCTTCAGATGAAAGCGTCTCTAAAAACTAATAATTACTGCAAAAGGTTTTTGGATTGGACATTTGAGGAATAAAAAAGCACAGATTATCTAAGGTTTTTCATTGGACAAAAACACTCGCCTAGAAAAACACTTTTTTTAAAAAACCGATTTAAAAACAGTCAGCAGGACAAGCATCCAGAACAAAGGGTTTGTGGATTTGTGGTTCTTTTGTGAACCATCTTTAATGCAGAAAAATCCAAGTTAAGCAATCATTAATGTCCAAGTAAAACCAAAACATTCAGATACAGCTGAAGGAAAAACAACACATGAAATAAATTCAGCAAGAGTTAGTTAGTACTACATTACAATCTTTACTGGAGTAAACTTACTTTTAAAAGTAAGTTTTTGCTGGATGCCTTGGCTAATAAGGTGCTCCACATAGTGTATTGACTGTTTGCATATTTTAACATTCCTAATAATGGGCATTTTAATTAAGAATAATCTAGATTATGCTAATACAGGGTGTGAAGAATTATTAGGTTTACCTAAATAATTTGGTTGTTATTTTTGATTGATTTTGATTGTTGATTAATTTTATTATTGAACAACAACTATGTTCTCAATGAACACAAATATCAAAGCTGAATATTTTTAGGAGTTATAGTGGAGTTTTAGTATCTTAGGAAGATACTGTATCTGTGTATAGGTGACTATTACCATGGATAATTATTAGGCAACTACATATTAGGAAACTACAACTAAAAACAAATATGTACCCATTTCACTTAATTTCACCAGGGAAACCAATATAAATCATAATTTACAAATATACATTTCTGACATTCAAAAACAAAACAAAAACAAATCAGTGACCAATATAACCACTTTTCTTTGCAAGGACACTCAAAAGCCTGCCATCTATAGATTCTGTCAGTGTCTTGATCTGTTCACGATCAACATTGCGTGCAGCAGCCTCCCACTGTTCAGAGAGGTGTACTGGTTTCCCTTCCCGTAGATGTCACATTTGATGAGGGACCACAGGTTCTCTATGGGGTTAAGATCAGGTGAACAAGGAGGCCATGTAATATTTTTTTCTTCTTTTAGACCTTTTTCTGGCCACGCAGTGGAGTACTTGGATGCGTGTGATAGAGCCTAGAACTGAACCCCCAGCTTTCAGAATCTGGCAGACAACTGCTCTTACCTCCTGAGCTACAGCCTCCCCAGGCAATGATAAAAGCCCATACCAGTACCCCACCCGCATCTTGCTAGCGTCTGAATCAGAGTGGAGCTCTCTGCCCTTTACTGGTCCAGTCACCATCCATCTGGCCCATGAAGACTCACTCTCACTTTATCAGTCCATAAAACCTTAGAAAAATCAGTCTTATTCTTTTTCTTAGCCCGGTCTTAAAGTTTTATCTTGCGAGTCTTGTTCAGTGGTGGTCATTTTTCAGCCTTTCTTAATTTGGCCATGTCCATGAGTATTGCACACCTTGTGCTTCTTGGCACTCCAGTGATGTTGCAGCTCTGAAATATGGCAAAAATGGTGGCAAATGGCATCTTGGCAGCTTCATGCTTGATTTTCTTCAGTTCATGGGCAATTATTTTGGGCCTTGCTTTTTCAACACACTTCTTGCAACTGTGTTGATAAATTTGAATAAAAACTTGATTGTTTAATGATCATGCCTCAAAATCTTTGCAATTTTAAGAGTGCAGCATCCTTCTGCAAGACATTTCACTATTTCTAATTTTTCAGAGTCTGTCAAATCTCTCTTCTGACCCATTTTGCAAAAGGAATTAAAGTTGCCTAAAAATTATGCACACCAGATATAGGGTGTTGACATCATAAGACCCCTTCTCATTACAGAGATTCACAGTAGGCTTTCAAGCCTGTATTGCTTGGAGTATGACAACATGCATAAAGAGAATGATGTGGTCAAAATATTGCCAAATAATTTAGCACATCCTGTAGGGAAACTGGAAAAATCTCATGTCAGTTATTTTAAATGGTTCTTATATCCCCCGAACATGGAGTGTCGGGGATATTATGGTTTCACCACGTCTGCCGCCGCCGAATATTCTTCGTGTTTTCACAATTGGATTTTGATACTCGGTATACCTGTTTAAAAAGGTTAAAAAGTTGACGGCTAAAAAGGTCTCACCCTATCATGTTTGACTCCTTTTACCCAACATGCGTCTTTGTGATTCTCATCTTGATAAGGATTTGCAGTGTCACAACCTTACAACCATTATTTAATTCAGAGTTACATTATTTTTTCTACAAGATCTTGCATTTATTATAGTCTTCTCCAACACATCCCAGTGATTCGTCATGGGGTTCAGGTCTGGACTTTTTGGTGGGCGATCCATATGGAAAAATATGTCCCCTGTTCCGTGAACCACTTATTCACAATCTGAGCCCCATGATATCCTGGTGTTGTCAACGTGGATATATATATA
>JBAMHX010000010.1:1144038-1156186 GCA_037177515.1 Pseudomugil tenellus | reverse complement strand
CTTTACCTGCATGTGAAGCCCTCTGAGACAACTTGTTGTGATACTGGGCTATATAAATAAAATTGAATTGACTTGACATATATATTTATGTATTTTGAGATGTGTCCACTGCAACATGGGTGAAGGTAGAATGACTTTACTCCATGTTGGCAGGGGTGCTTGTTATGTTGAAAGGGCTAAAGAATGGAATGCTGAGTCTGCAAGGGCACTAAGAACTGAGCGACCAAGGAAAAAACGAGTCACATCCTGCAGATCAGGCGGAGAAGCATGATGAAGCTCAATAGGCCATGCTGCAGATCTTGCCCACTGACACCCTTGCGAGCAGAGCTGCAGAGGAAGAAACTCCTCTCCGGCGAGAGCCCTAAGGCGCTCCAGGGGTTCGGTTCCAGATGAAACTGCAGGATGGCGTCGTATAACCAATGGGAAAGACGCTTTATGGACAGGGGAGAGATCCCTTAGGGGCATGATCAGTTACAGACGTTACAGTCTCTGGAGCGGGTCAGCAGGAGCAGGTTGTCCAGATAGAAGAGGATTCTTCTGGCCGAGGTGGAAATGCTAGCGTGTCAGATCCAGACAGTGTGTGTCTTTTTCGTTTACACATACATCCTCCACAAAATGTCATTGCTTCTTGGACCACTTGGCGGATTGCTCTGGTGGGTTGGTCCAGGCACTAGCCAGCTGCCTAGGCTTCTTCCAGCAGCGAGCAGCAGGTGCCTCCTAAACACTTCTGTCTCCTCTGAGGTTTTCTGGAGGTGATTCAGGAGGATCTGAACTGGGGTCCAAATGTGCACCACTGAAGGAAGTCATTGCTCTTCTCAGAATTGTTTCCTCTCTGGAATAGTTGAATCACTCTGAAGTCTTCAAATGCTGAAGAAAAATGTGAAGAGAACATGTCAGAATGTAACTGACATGTTCTCGGCGTGAACTAAAAGTCTTCAGTGCTACGCGCATGCGCGCAGGGATAAACCCACTAGCAATAGCCCTAAAGGGCAAAGGCTATACGAAATAGAACCAAATCTTAAGTATTGATTTTTCATGTTTATTTTTTTTTAATACAGGATTTCTGTGACAAATAGTACTGACTGATTGCATGACGTTTGCCATCCTGCAAAGATGAATGATGAAATTTATGATTCAACATCATCAAACTTTACAGTGATCAAGAAAGAACATTAGTGTCCTGTGCAAATCTTAAACAAACTTTTGTCAAATTTACATATTATTAGATGGAGAAAAAAATTATCAGGACGATGATCAATTATGTTGACAGCCAATGAATACAAGAGCTCACCAGCAAATGAATGAGTTCCCTTAGATGGTTTCTCATCTTAAAGCTTACTTTTCCATTAGCACAGAGTGCTTCTGAAAGGCCATGCTGGATGAGGTATTAGCTGAGAGACAGCTGTCAAGCAGGCTCAGAGAGCAAACATCACACTTTATCCACACGTATACGCAAACATACACACACAGACAGGCAGGCAAATACATGCGAGTGCAAACACAATTTAAAAGGTGAGAGGTAGAGCTCTCCCTGACACCCACAGAGTTTTTTTTTTGGTTCCACTCCTTTGTTTAATCTGCATATTCGGGTGGCCTTTGTATATGTTGGTAGGTGATTGTGAAGAGGACACTTTTGTTCAGATGACATGTTTATTCTTCAATTCTTTCTTTGTTTTTTGTGCATTAAGAGTTGACGCGTATCACTCTTTCACTTTCATATCTTTCATACAACACAGCCTGGGCCTGCAATAGAACCGGACTTTCATGTAAAGCTGCTGTTACATCATACTAAATAAAGCTCCATAGAATCAAACTGAGCTTTCAAGATCTGAACTGAAAGACATCTCATATTAAAGGTAAAATTGTTCGTATCTGCTCAAACCAGCAATGTTGCTACACTTTCTTGTGAATATAAATATTAATTAGGTCAAATATTAAATAAAAGGAGACCTAATCCTACTTCTCTGACTTTGTGGCCTATGTATAATCTCTGCATTGAAGTAGTAGTAACATGAATAGAAACGTCTCCAGTTTCACAGATGAAACCGATATTAGGGCCTTAAGATGCAAAGTCTGATTCACTTTATTGTTCTTAAATGCCCCTATACTGCACAATATAAGTGCAGAACAGTAAAACAACAATTAACTATATACTTCTGATTTCTGGTGACAGCTCAGAAATGTCCATATTTGTTTTTAGATATTTAAAAATTGCATTTATCCTGGAATTATTTTCTCTTGTTTACTTGTTTCAACATTCAAGGCATTAAATTTCCATAAAAGTAAATCTGTTCGGATGAATAGCAAAACAAAATTGACAAGATAAGCTTAACAACAGCAGGTCCTCATCTTTCAATGCAACACTCATTGTAGCTTTGATGGGGAAATAAGACTGTACTTAAGTGTCAGCAGAATAAAATCTAACAGCACAAGCCAAATAGTGAGGCTGTGAAGGAAGACTGGAGTAACCTCAGGTAGAGAAACAGTGCCCCTCTCTGTCCAATGTGAGTCAGGCCAAAGAGTCAGCTTCTGTCTCTACGTCGAAGGCAAACTTAAGAACTCCAGCAGAAGACAGCATGTCTTCAACAACTTCATGTCACAGAAGAATTATTAGTTCTGTGATCAGTGCACACATATGCATATAGAAAAACATGGGCAACCCCATCAGTAGGTGATATGCTAACAAAATTAACAATCCAAGAGATGAGTGAATGAAAGAAACCAAATGGGAGGGGTGTATCTTTACGCTCTGTGACTCTGTCACCTGCCCACCCCTTTGCACACGGCTGCATTTAGCTAAAGTTTCACACAGCTGGGATGAGACTAGCTTAAACCTTCTTTTGTATTTGTGTCAATAATCATGTTTGCACTCTCATGATCCCGTTGGCTTTAGCGCTAGTAAGTTATTTGCTGCTGCACCTCGACACCACCTACATGACTGACTGATGTATGGCTTCTCTACTGCACAGGGATCAACTAAGCAGTTACTGACATGTTTTCTTTTCTTTACCTTCTTTATCTCTTCAGTCTGTCTGCAGTTTTACAGGGTTTGAGCAAACAATGTCTCCACACACAAAACATAACACAAAAAACACTGGATTAAATTTTTTTAAAAAATCATAATAATCTAAAACAGAGTGGATAAAGTCAATGTCAGAAGTTCATGTTGGCATTAAATGCTCTCAAATGAGCTAATATAACATCAGACGAAAAACAACAAAAAATGAGAACTTGATGAAAGTTTGTTTGTCTGCACCATTCAGGTGTGTTAATACAATACCCAAGAGTAAAGACACCAGAAATAATTTCAAAGAAGATGTTGTTGCAACCCTTCATTTTGGAAGGGTCATAAGGTCATTTCCAATGTGGGGTTTGCAATCTTTTTACAGAGAAACAGATTACTGACAAGACAGTTGGTGATCTTCCCGGAAGTGGATGCGCCAATAAGTTCAAAGTCAGACCATGAACAAAATCCAGCATTTTACATGTCAGACTCTCTAGTCAACTCCCATCTCCTGCAGAACTTCGACAAGGTCTCCAGGGAGGTGGGGAATATTGAGGCCGAGTGGGCTGTGTTCCATGCCTCTATTGTTGAGCGGGCCAGCCGAAACTGTAGCCATAAGATTTTTGGTGCCTGGTCCCACAACTCATTTGTTGAGATCAGCAGCAAGGCAAAAGCGAGCATGGGAGTAGTTTGGTGATGCCATGGAGAACGACGTCACGATGGCTTTGAGGAGATTCTGGTTCACCATCTGGTCATTAAGGAGGGGCAAGCAGTGTTTTGCCAAAACTGTTTACAGTGAGGATGTGGGGGCTGCTCGGGAATTTGTGGATCGGTGGAGGGAATATTTCGAAGACCTCCTGAAACCTACCAACACGTCTTCCAACAAGGAAGTCTATTCAGGGGTCCTGGAGAGAAGGTTCCATAGGAGAGTAAAACCTGAGATTGAGCAGTGTGGTTTTCATCCTGGCCATGGAACGCTGAACTAGCTCTTCAAGGTCCTAGGGGAGACATGAGAGCTCGCCCCCAGACATGAGAGTTCGCCCAACCAGTCTACATGTGTTTTGTGGACTTGGAGAAGGCGTTCAACCGCATCCCTCTGGGACTCCCGTGTCAGGGGCTCCAGAAGTATAGGGTCTCAAAGGTAAAGGTTGACCTATTCTCCTACCCTCACCTATGGTCAAAAGCTGTGGGTAGTGACCGAAAGAACGAGATTGCAAATACAGGAAGCTGAAATACAAAGCGGCCGGGCTCTCCCTTAGACAAATCCAAGAAATTTGGCGCCTGATGACTAGTCATTCATTACTTAGCACTGTGGTTTATAGTGCCGAGCCGACGCTGCTACTTTCCATCCAAGTATGTGATGTCAGCCCAGTAATTGTACAGTGATTAAGGTAGACTTGAAACTACAGTAATACCTTGAGATACAATTAATTCACTCCGTGACTTTGCTCGTATCTCAATTTGCTCATATCTCAAAGCAATTTTCCTCATATAAATTAATTGAAATCTCATTAATCAGTTCCAGCTCACAAAAAGTGTTTTATTTACTTTATTTTATTTTTAAAAAGCTACTACAATTTGAATTTCCCTGAAAAGGGACAAATTAAGTATTTTTCATTTAATTTCATTTACCTTGGAGATCAGACGACTTGAGCTAATAGAAGATGCGCATGGAGGCTGAGAGACGAGTAAACATGCAGAGCAGATAGGAGGAATTTTGTCCCGTACACACACTTTCACTTTCCTTAATTTACTCACTACTATAAACTCTTAATGCTACTTTGGAATTAACAAAGCTACACATACACTAATCGAATGAGATGCTGGAATCTGAGACGGGGGAATCATGGCTCTTTGTATTGGTGGTGTCGGATGGAATGCTTGTATTTTATGTATGACTGTACTCATATTTATATACCAAATAGTTTTGTTTAAAATTTTAAAGAAAATACTTGTTAATAGTTCTTTACTGGAAGCAATAAATATCTATGCAAAAACTGAGCAATCTTTGGTTTTGGTAAAAAAAAACTGATGGCATTATCTTTGATATATAAATGGGCTATCAGTATCGCTTATTGGTGTCGGTCTTTAGCAGCAGAAATTTATCGATTATCAGTATCAGTTTTTAAAAAAAGATATTGTCGATCTTTAAAAATATTAGTATGCTAATAATCAAAGTGAAAGCAAAACATGGTCTGGTTGGCATATATATGCCACGCCCACCCGCTGTCCAGTCAGAATCCTCCCCAACCCCAATATCAAGTGGAATTAAGCAAAAGTGAATAAATGTTTTACATGTAAACCCTCAATCAGAAGTACTTTAATTTACTTTAATTGTGAATTATTTCATTCTGAGTAATTAATTTCTAAATGAAAAAACATCATGCATATGTAGCCAGTGGGCTAACCTAGAAAATGACATAAGGATCATACTGGGCTCTCAAGCTCTCTTTGAGGGGTGTTTGAGCTCATATTTCTGACAAATGAATAATTTCCTTCAAGATGCAAAGAATAAAAAAGGATGTGTAGCTGACCAGGGGTGGACCAAAGAAAAACCTGGCCTCCCCTGTAGGCCTGATTGGACACTCCAGGTGCCACCTCCGTTTTATGACATGCCACTGGAAGAAGACAGAAATGTGGAGGAAATCCTGTCATATTTACATTAATTTTAAGTCTGGGAATAACTGAATAATTGTTGTGTTTCTAATCTAAAAAATAAACCATCTCATTATTAATAAGGTGTAATTATTTACTGTTATTCTTATTATTGTTTTTAATCATGAGATCACATGGCACTAAGAGATCAGAACAGAGAAATACAGTTATTCATTCATTTTTCATATTGCTTAATCCATTTCAATTGCTTAATCCATTTCAGGGTTCCTGGGAAGCTAGAGTCTATCCTAGCAATTAGCATGCAAGAGCCAGGGTACACCTGGATTGGTCATGAGTCCATCATAGGTCCAACACAGAGAGACAAACTACCACTCAAATGTGCTCCTAGTAAAAAATTTATAGTGACCAATTAAATTAACCTAAAAACACATGCAAATCTTTATTAATACAATGAGAAAATTAGTGGAAAAAAAGACAGTGGGACTCCATAGAAAGTCAAGGGAACTTCAGTTGGTTTTGACCAGCAAAAAGAATCATAGTCCAGACAAAACAACACTTCAGTGACAGTAATAATGTCTCTAACTTGGAGACTTGAGGGCCACATTTATATTCCCAGGAGTCTTTCTGCTGAGCACCATGAAAGCTGGCCCCTGTTGACACTACAATACAGCTTTAGCCAAAAGCAAGACAATACTGATGTTACATGATTCGCTGACCTACTATCTATGTATGATGTGTTTGAAGTACACACAGTAATTTAAACTAGTCCAAGGGAGAAAACATAGATGCTACTGACCCCATTTAGACCGGAGGGTAGTAGTTGGTTTGGTCCAATCTGTTAAGTTTGTCACGCAGAAGGCAGGGTGCAGGTCTGTTTGACCTTCTTGGAGCAAACTATGTAGTGAAAGTACGGACATCATTAACATTTTTAGTAAAAAGTAATAATGAAAATATGAATGTTACCACGCAAGAAGGTCCCGGAAAGTTCCAAGTTGGTGCGAAGACATTAAAAAGTTGTGATCTGTATAAAATCAAAATGATGGGTTAAGTTACAACCAGATCATGTCTTAATGGTTTAGCCTCATATTTTGCAGATTTAACCAGTTAAAACTGGAATTGTTAAAGACACTTTTTAAGAAAACATTTGGGGGGAAAAATATGTATTGCTTCCACAACAGTTAGAAAAAACAGCACAATTTTTTACAGGAAGAGGACATATCTCTATTATAAAAACTGAACAAACACACACACACACACACACACACACAAGTGCTTGCTTACTAAGCCATGCTTTCATACACAGAATAAAAACATGCAGGTCTGCTGAGTGCATTTAGAAAATGTCACCTACAAAGTCAGCTCAGAAAGTGCAGATACAAAGCAGATGGGCTTTTCGAAATGAAAGGACAATGAATCAGAAAAGCACCTGTTATGAAGCAGGATGACCAGGGTGGAGAATAGGAAGGAACAAAAGCTGAGCATTATGCTGCTCTTTTAAAGAGCGGGTAAGCCTGTTTGCTTTAGAGGTGTTGGCCCGGCTGCCCCAGCGGCTATGTATTGTGGGGACGCCTGTGGTTTTTGTTTTCTGACACGAACAGGGGGTGTTGAAAGCAGGCTGCAGACACTGATGCGTGACTGATTTCCTATTAGACTGGTAGAACTGGGTGAGTCTTTAAAAGACACCTCAATGTCCTGTTCAAATACACAAACAAACACTGGCATCAATGCATTTTGATGTGAAACTGTACATTTACTGAATGCTAATGCACACACACACACACACACAGATATATATATATATATATATATATATATATAAATATGTGTGTGTGTAGATTTATAGATATGAAGCCACAGACTGAAATTTTCCTGCAACACAAGGCGCTTTTTGTCCATTTAAAGTGGAAATGGGACCTTTGGGCAACGTAACGTCTTTCAACTTGCACTTATGCAAACAGACTCAGTTCCACTGTTGAACCCATGACAAGCACAACAACGTGGCGGACCTCCGTGTCAGCACATGTAATTCATTACATCTGTTGAAACAAAACATGGTTGAACATTTATGCCATAAGCATAGAGGCAGAGGTTACATGTGCAAGACAACTGGCGTCAGCATGCAACTCTTCTGTTTTGTTGGGTTTATCAGGATGTGGCACATACCTGGATGGGTCAGTAAGTTTTACTGACAACTATAGGCTTGCCTTGTGCACTACATAATTTTGTGGTCGTATTTACGTTTCCTTGTTGTGCAAATGCTGTGTTGTTTTGTTTACAAATACAGCTTTGCATTGTGTGTGTACATGTTTAGGTATAAACAGGCTCTATGTATAAAAGCAGGGGTTCTCATTATGTCGACCAGTAGATCGCAAAGATGGTGCCAGTCGATCGCATGACATAAAAAAAGTATTTGTCAGTCTATCTTGTCTCGGGCCTTTCCATATGGCCTTTCTGTGTGGAGTTTGCATGTTCTCCCAGGGTTAGCGTGGGTTCTCTCCAGGTACTCCAGCTTCCTCCAACCATCCAAAAACATGCATGTTAGGCTAATTGCTCATTCTAAATAATCCTCAGGAGTAAATGTGAGTTTGCCTAGTTGTTTGTCTGCTTATTCGTCTTTCTATATTGTCCTGTGATGGACTGGCGTACTGTCCAGGGTGTACCCTAACTCCCGCCTGATTACTGCTGGGATAGGCTCCAGCTACCCGCAATACTGAATTGGATTTTAAAAACATGCATGGATGGACGGAATTTAATGCATGTTCCAGATACACTCTCTGGCAAACAAATTGCTAGTGAAATTGGACCTTTAATGTAGTAGCTGTTCCATATTACAGGTCATAATAAATAGTGCTACACTCGAGTTTTATCATTACAAAGCACTTGATAATCAAATGTGAAATAAAGCATGTGAAGAAATTGATGGACCTTCTGATGGGCCTTCACCATGTTTTGGAGCTAAGACATTACTATGACTAAATTAAATTAATCATTTCAAATCCAAGCTGACAGCATTAAGATACATATAAGAACGATTCATGTGGCATATAAACCACAAGCAATGGAATCAACAGATCAGCAGGTAAATTTATTGATTCATAACACTTTTGTGTCAACTTGCCAGTTTGTCAACAATAAAACTAAGTTAATTCATACTTCAAACACATGGTAGGTGCAACTTAGTGCACAGCTATGACTTATATTCAATATTTGTTAATCGTTTTTGAAGTCTGAGCTGGTCCATTGAGCCAACACTCTATTATAACTCAGAAAAAGCCTCTGAATGCCAAAAGCAGAGTACAGAGAAAGTGGAATGGACCTGTTCAAATAGAGATGGGCTAAAAAGCATCATTCCCACGTTGAGGTGTGCCGACAAGCTTTGAAAGTATAATGAGTCAGGGCAGGCTTTCAGGTATGTTGTCACAGAATCAAACGCCGAGTGTGTCCCGTTTGATTTTAAGAGCTGCTGTTCTTTAATAGCCTTGTCTGTCAGCACTAACAGATTCCACTAAGAGGCCAGAACAAAGAACTGTCATTACTCTGTTGGGATTTTCCTCAATGCTGTGAATGACTGTGTGTGGTGAGAATAGGTGTAAGGTAAGTGGAACGGAGTGGATATAATCTGTTGTGGGAAATGCAAATGCTCAGTCTGCACATCAATCAGAGGGTCCTCTAAATAAACAATTAATTTTGTGTATGACAAAGTTGATTTTCAAACTTTTTTTATGCACAACCTCCCAAAATTTGGAATAGTTACACAGGTCTAGACCACCAAGATACAGCGCTTGTCAGCCCTCCCAATCCTTAACACGTTACTCTGGATTTCTTTAAGTCCCTAAGGCTAACTTAGCTTTCTGACAGCTTTTAATACCTCACCTTTCACCTGCACTTTGTCAAAGGAAAGGTAGTCCATCATTTCAAGGAGAGACTAGCAGCACATTTAGCAAGGGATGAGTGAGAAGTTACATGTTTGATCTCCTGAAATATTTGCAGAAGGATTCCAAAATGTATGGGTGATTAAGCGTTTTGGAGGGAGTTTCCCAACACCTGCCCAGTATGAGCAAATCTCCACCCTTTGATCACAACTGCATTTCAGGCATTTTATTTTATTTGCAATTTTGCAGAAAGAATCTGTTGATTCTTGCTCATGATTGCTGTTTTCTGATACTTAACTTGTTCATGCTTCACATATCTTCATCAGAGGACAGAGCTGAACAGCAGGACGGCCACTAAAGCAACAACACAAGCTAAAATATGTCACCAAAACCCCAATAAAGACCTTTACATCTATAGTGTCACAGATATGCCCATGATATAAGCCATAGACATTCATAACGTTGCATATCCCCAACCCTATGCCTGCATGGATGGACTGTTCCATCTATAGAATATAAAATTAGATGTACCGTATTTTCACGACGATAAGGCGCACATAAAAGTCTTAAATTTTCGCCAGAATGTGCGGTGCGCCTAATGTGTTGTTGTGGGACTTCAGGAAAGCGGACATAGGAGAGGACAGCATGAGAAAAGGAGAAAGTAGAGCCGCTGTAAAAAAAAAAAAAACAAGTGAATCAAATAAAGACAGACCAATAGCTAAATAGAAGGAAGAAAATTTGTCTGAGCAGCAGACTCTGTTGACTTTGAGTCTCTGCCCAGGAAGCACAGACTTCTTGGCAGCAATCCAAAGTAAACAAGACATGAGCAGAGCAGGGGGAGAGACGTACTGAACTGGCTGGAGCCCGCTGTTGCACAAGCGAATCAACAGATCAAATAAAGACTCACGGACCAGAAAAGGAAGCTGGGACACAGCAGCAATGAGTGAACCAAATGAATCCCATATTTTTCACATCCTGAATTCTGATCGCGGTGAACGGAACTAAACAACTGGTGCCATGAATTCTGTTGGGGTTAAGTTAAACCTCCTGTCTATGGTGAAAGATATTGTGCAGAAAGCTCAAAACGCCAACAACATGGAATCTGGTAAGTGTTGCTGTCCTCTAATGTTACACATATGCAAGAGGAAGGGGGCAGTGACATTAGATATTACGCAGGTAAACATGCGTATTTTACCGGTATGTTTTAATGTGCTCGCGCCTTAAAAGGAGGAGGTTGGAACTCCTTGCTGGTTTTGATTCTGATCAAGGATTTTTTTCCATTCTGTCCTCCTGCAACTCAAGATGGAAGATTGAATCAAAAAGCAGATTTGATCAACCAAAATGATTATCTTAGTGCCGTCATTATTGTTATAAACATTTATTTAAAAAACGACTATTATCAATTATACTTATTTATATTTTATTATATCGCTGTTATAATCTGATTGTAACTGAATTGAACAGGACTGTGGCTGTATAAGTTCTTTAAAATGACTTTGTTGTAAAATGATGCTGTATAAATAAAGCTGATTTTACCTGAACTGGAATAAAAAGATGCCATATAAAATCATTGCTCATGCAATGTAGGTTAACTTTTACTCGCTTAATATCTAGAGCAGATTGACTTCAACAACAGTGAAATTTTCAAATGTATTGACTGAGAAAGCAGACATGACTTAAAAATCAATGAAGAGAGAGACGAAATAAAACTGAGCGATCAGTTTCTTCCGCAATCAGTCCAGGCAGATGGCCGGCCCTCGTTAATCTGGTTCTGATATAGGTTTCTTCCTTTTAAAGGGGAGTTTTCACATCTCAAATCATTTAGTGACTCGTTCAAGTTAAGGGCGGGGGTCCAGATGAAAAAATAGTCCATTGGTTCCCTCAGCTTTTATCAACATATTAGACTGACTTACAAAAATGTTGGTGGTGTGGGTGTCGCAGTGAATTTAACTGAGAATTGAGAGTGTTTTAAGATTATTTTGTAGTAAACTGGTGCATTCCAACACACACAAAGGTATACAGTTATGCACAACTGAACAACAAGAGCCAAAATAATATTCAAAATGACACCAAGATGAAGAAGCTAAGCAGTTTATTGGATCTGTGTCTCTTATTACAGTGAGTGATCTGCAACAACTAGGGCTGGGTTCCATAAATGGCTAATTGCCAGTCCTTAATGCTCTCCCACTGGGACCAACCCCGCTAAACAATATGCAGAATTAAAAAGGCATCAGACTCTCAGCTGATAAACAGTTGCCACGATAACACATCACATTAAGCAGCTTATAGTGTAAGCACACTAAGATGAGCCCAAACAACGGATGTCTATATCAAGATTAGTCAACTTATAAAACCACACAGGCAGATTAGGTGTCTAATTCCACTGACCCCTCTGAAAAAAATCCCACTTTATTATCCAAGGAGTTCCAAACCCATGACTCAAGCCAAGTTCTGACAGCTGCTCCTGTAGACAGACTGCTAAGGACCCCCTATTAAAAGATGATCTGATCAAGCAATCCTTATCGGGGCTGCATGAGCTTAAAGAAATCAATTTCATTAGCTACTCACCTAAAGCATCTCAGTGAACAAAGTATTTTAAAGGATGTCTGAACATGAGGCATTACTGCATAAATGCAAAATGTAAATTATATATATA
>JBAMHX010000010.1:1118073-1134207 GCA_037177515.1 Pseudomugil tenellus | reverse complement strand
TGCATTTGTGGATTTCAGGGTGAACTGTGTTCACAGACACATTTCTGGAAGTCTTCCTGAGTCCATGCAGAGATTTCCACTAAAGAATCATGTTTGCTTTAATGCAGATCATCAGCATCCAGCTTTGATACACTGATGATGGTGGGATTTTCAAACTCAGGGGAACATTTCTATGAGTGTTAAATCCAGTTATTCTCAAATTGAGAAAACTGTCTATCTCTCCATTTGAGAGACTCTGCCTCTCTGAAATGCTCCTTTTATACCCAGACATGTTACTGAGCTGTTGATTATTAACCTGATTAGTTGTCATATGCTCCTCCAGATGTTTCTGATTTATAACAATTACTTTTACTGCCTTTTGTTCAAAATGTTTACAGATGTGTTGCTGCATCAGAATCACAATCAGCTCATAATTTCTATCAGATGATAAAACGTCTGTTTCATTATCAGATAAGTTGTTCATTGTCTAATGGGAAGGAAGATTTCTTTTGTAATTCATAACTGTCTATAATCTTTAATAAAATGTGTCATTGTCATCATCAGATGTTTTCTATGTGCTGAACAGAAACAAAATGATCATTCATCTATTCTCAAATACGTTTGGTGTTGGAGTTTTTTTCTATTTATGACCATTCACGATTTCTCTCCAGTCATGTTGCGAAAAATTTTAAGAAGCTTAGTAACTAAGATAAAATTTTCCTTCAAGCTCGAAGTGGAAGAGACTGTTGTATGTCTTTATGTTCTGATTAACCCCTACATAGACAACTTCATACAGATACCAGGCTCTTATTTGAGAAGATAACGCTGTGGACGAAATAGCAGCAATAACAGGAATTGATCTCTGTCTTTATGTTTCTTTTGTTCAGTTTTTTGGTTTCAAATAATATTTTCTACGCATACCGTTATTGATTTGGTTGGAAAATGATGAAATATGTTCATGAAAAGAACACAAAGCCTTCCAAAAACGTGGCTTTCCCATTAAATGGGTTTAACACACATTCGCCAACCTCTCCACGCTCTGAGTTTTGATGATGTCAATGAGTGCTCATGCACAATTACGTGGGCAATGGTCTCGATTAGCCAACTGATGAGCAAAGAAATGATTTAATGAAACACTTGTCTGCTCCTGCATACAAAATCACACACTGGTGAAGTTCATCATGTAATGAGATGAATCACATCAGTGTGATCATGTTTTATGTCATTGTTTGGTCTCCCTTCATCTCAGCTTGTTTGATCATCCCGCATGGAGATAAACGATATTAAACTGTTGATTACAGACTACACCTGTCACAATGACAAAAAAAAAAGCATAAGAGAGGATGTAACATGTATGTTGAAGTCATTTATACAAAAGGAAAATAACATTTGTGAACTAAATTCAAAACAAGATATCAGTTCGCTGATCCTGTGAAAACCTCTGTTGTTTATTATTTAAAACAACTCTGCTTTATTATCATGTTTTAAATATTTTTGTCACTATTTACTTCTGTTCCCGCTCAACTTCTTCATGCAGAGCATGCATTTATGAAGAAAAAGAAAAAAAACAGATGAAACACAAACATTTACCTTTTTTATGACGTATCAAAACATAAAAAAAACTAAATCAAATTCACCATTAATCCTGCTTTTTTCATAGCATGAAATTACTTAATTGGAAATGAAACTGGAAAAATAAAGACCCCTTTTAGTGTTAAATCAGGCATGATGGAACATCCACGTCCTGCACTCATTACCTACAGTCACATCATTAAACACAACTGCATGATGGGGTACTTCTGAAGAACACAGATAATGCTGCTTCTGTTTTAATGACTTCAAACAGAGCCACAGTTTCAGATCTGTTAGTTAGTTTTGTGTTTTTTAATAAGCTGATCTGTCACGCTGCATGATGATGTGAGATGGCTGAAGCCTGATCATCTACGTGGTATAACTGTGTGGACTAATTGCCTCAGGCAGCTGTGACAGACTCATATACTCAAACAATAAAAATTACTTTTTATTTGCTTTAATTGCACATTTCTTAAGGAAATCTTTTATTAAATATATGTGATCCTGCTTTGTATTACTTCAGGTGTCCACTTGGTTACCTGTTTGAGTGGAGGGGACTCTCTGCCTGGACCTGGAACGCCTGGACAGCCTGGAAAGCTTACTGCCTGTATTTCTGTTCTGAATTTCAACCTCCTCTTCTTTCCCTCCTCTGACTCCTTCTTTTTGTCCCTGTAACAACTCTGGATTCTCCTTTTTGACTAAATCATAACTCTGTTCATCACATGTAGAGGCTAACTGGGCCAGCTCGGAGCCAAACAGCTCCTCCGACATCGCTGGGCTCCCAGCTCCTGTGGAAAACCTGCGAGGTGATTCTGTTTTTATTCCTCTCTGTAAACCATCTTCATCTTCATCTCCCTCAAAGAGTTCTGGAGTATAGAAAACAGTCTGGTCCTCACTGTCTTCATGAGAGATGTTGGTTGGTGGTGTATCTGGAGCCAGATACCCAGATTCTTCTTTGACTTTGGAGTCGTCCCCAGCTCCTCCTTCAGGGCTGGACAGAACCGGCTTCGGTGGTGGAGAGGAGACTCGGGAACACTCTGGCTGGAAGATACTACTGGCTGCTTTTGCTTTAAAGATGGGCTTCTTAAAGTTGTTGCTCTTAGGGCTACTACTGAAGATCTGGAACAGAGGCTGGGTTCTCAGATGATGATGAGAGAGCTGCTCTTCTGAGGGATTGTCCACTGTATCTAAAGGCTCTGCAGCAAGAAAGCAAAATCAGCATATTTCACATTTATTATCAGTTCAGGAAGACTTTTTATCATCAAACCAGAAAAATAACTGTCCTGTGGCTGCACAGGGTAAATAAAGATATAGTAAATGTGGGCATACGCTCAATATACCCCAAACAAAGGTCAAGGGGATTTAATTAAAAGCAACAGTCCAACATCTGCTCATCAGCTCGCTCCAGCGCTACTCAGGCACGCAAAAGACCTTACAGTAATGAGGCAAGCCACTCAACTGATCCCATGGCCTCCCACCCCCAGCTAAGAGGGAGGTGGGGAGGCAGAGAAGGAGGGGGCTAATGCCTTTCTACCACTTCATCCACTACACTGAATTAAACTTGGCAAACAGCTCAACCTCATCTTGACCCCAAAGACAATGGCTGCTCACCAAGGCGATGTGCAAACATGTCACCTCAACATATTTCCTCCTGGTGATGTCATGTTCATGAGCTCTGCAGTGCAACACCAGGAATCCAAAGGAAAAAGTACTTTCTAGATCAAGTTTGTTACGATTGGTTTCACCACATGTGAATGATATCCTTCATACCGTCTGGCTGGTGCAGATATAGATGTATGAACATGTTTTAAAACATTTTCTGAAAAAAAAAGTTGACGCTGTGAAAGAGTCCTGATTCCCGTTTGATTTGGCTGTTCAGATGATAAAGGCAAAGATATGTGTTTATACATATACATATACATATATATATATATATATATATATATATACACTTACATACACACACACACACATACACTGTATTTTCATGACCATTAGGTGCACTTAAAAGTCTTACATTTTGTCCAAAATGTACGGAGTGCCTTTTGTTGCGGTGCACTTAATGTGGTGTTGTGTGATTTTGGGAAAGCGGACGTAAGAGAGGAAAGCATGATATCGGTATGGGAGATGAAGGGTGGCCGCTGTAAAAAAAAAAAAAAAAAAACAAGTGAAGCAAATAAACACAGACTAAATAAATAAGAAAATGTAAAACTGTATAAAAAATTAGCCTGAGCAACAGACTCATGTTTACTTTGGACCTCTGCCAGAAAGCAGGACAAACAGCTGGATCTGACTGGAGCTGGCTGTGTATCTACAAGCTAATCATCAATTTAAATAAAGTTTAAAAATATTTCAGGGACCAGAAAAGGAAGCTGGGACGCAGCAGCAACGAGCGACCCTGAATTCATATCACGTGAACGGAACTAAACAACCGGTACTATGAACTCATGGTTGTTAAACCTTCAGTCCATGGTGGACGATACTGTGCAGGAGGCTCAAAACTAAACAACACAGAAACTGGTGTTGCTGTCTTATAATGTTACTTATATGCGACAGGTGTGCGTGTTCATTTCAATACCTTTATAAGATTTTTTAAAGACCATCCAAAATAACTTTGAGACTTTATCGCCACTCAACATCCATAATTTACTTAACAGTTGTGGGCAGCAATTAAATTAATAAAACAATCAGACAAGAGAACTCAGATAAGCTGGGAAGGAATAAACCCGACAGAATCCTTTAAACCAAATGCAAAAAAATAATAAGTCACAACAAGCAACACTCTCATTCTATCAGCTACTTACAAGAACAACTTGATAAAAGCATAAATACCAAATTGAACTCTTGGTGGATTTGATGATTAATTGGGCCATTAATGAGCCTGATTTTTCCTCTGCCTGGTCTGCAAGCTGATCAGCATCTTTTTGCAGTGTGTCATACTTTTCCTTTTTTCTGTAAGGACCATCATCCACAGCTCTGTTTTTCTAAGTTACCACGGCTGTCCGAACCAGCACGGCATCACCTACACACAACTATGCTTGACACAAAGTTACAATGCCTGCAAATGACTAAAGATATATATAAGTTGGATGGAGCACAGAAACTGGTGATCATTTGCAGCTGCTCTAACCGGCCACCAGCCGTCTAGCTGCTAGCACATCATATGGGACTTGACACTAATCCCGGTTTTGCAGAGTGTACACTAAACCTCTCAGTTGTTCACAGCAACAGGATACAGACATTGTTTAAAATCAGGCGTGTTTAACCAGAAATTCAAAAAAATGTTTCCATTTCTTTGCTTTGCTTTTGAATTTCACGCCAGGAAGGTGTGAAACTTAAAAGGAAAAGTCTGGCCGGCTGCCCAGACTAGCGGATCTTCCTTTTCATTTGTCAGGAGGAGAAAATATACATTCAGATACTTCTGCTGTCACACTATTTAGACAGAGCTTGAAATATTTGTTAAAAATATTACCTCATAAAACCATGGTTAAAACTTTTTAGTACTCTTTAAGGATCAATGTATCAACTTTTATTTCTTTTTAAGACCCTGTGGACACCCTGATATAAGACCCACCTCCTGTCAGGGAGGGGTGCCTGCTTTGTGGGCCAATATTGCAGGTATGTTAACAAATATAGATCATTCATCGACAAAGAGACTGAGATTTTCTAGATTTTGAACATAAAAACAAAAATGTCAGAAGGGTTGGCTTTTTTTCTGAAAAAGTGCAACATTTTACAAACAGGGATAAAAAACCAGATTAAACCGGTAAAACAATTCTAAATCCCCTTTACAGAAACTAGTTTATCTGCATTCTTAGACACACCTGAGAGATAATTCATTTCCTCTCACCTGCATTGTCACTATTTTTCTTTTCCAGCTGAGTTTGAGGGAAAACATCGCAGGTTAGGGGGCTCGTTTCATGCTGTGGTTGAGGTGGGTTTTTGGACTGACTTTGTTCTTCATCAGATGAGGTGAGGTGACTGCTGGAAGCTGACTCAGTGGAGCCAGGGGTTTGGTTGTCTGCAGGAGCCACCTCCACCTTCTGCTGCACCTGAGAGAAGGCTACCAGAGACTGCATTGCATTGCTGAAGGTGTTGTGATGCTGCACGAGTTGACGGACCCATTTAGACAAACCTGAGAGGACAAAGAGACCAAAATAAACTTACAGTGGATAAATATTGCCATCTAGTGTTCATAATAAGAGTCTTTGCCAGTTGGTAAATAAACTGGTGGGGTACCTGTGATGTATTTGTTTGGATTGTTCCGGTAACGGTCATCTACAAGAATCAGAGCTCCCCAGTCATTCCTGTGGCGGATACACCTGGAAGATGATGATTCCAGGCTTCAATATGTCAGTGATCACAAAAACAGCTAGTTCAGATGGTTAAAAGGTCAAGTTTACCTCCCCAAGGCTTGATTTAGAGCTCTATAGGCCTGGATCTCATACCAGCGATGGCCTGGAAGAAGACCTCTGGACTTACAGTGCTGGTCATTATACTTCATCTTCAGCTCCACCTACAACAAACATCATGTTTGTAAAACACATTCTTTTCATTGTTTTGCTTTAGGGTTTTTTTTTATCCAATCCTAAATAAATTCTATGTAGATCTCTAGACAATCATTTAGTTTTTAAACCAGTGATTAGATTTAAAATTGGAAGAATTATGTTAATGTTTAATTAGGCCTAAAATTACCAAAATTTTATGTTATTGATTTAATTGCAGTTACATTAGTCAAAGGAATTTTTTTGCCCATATTTATAATATATATAGAATTATTATAGTACTACTTTTATTACATTTTTTAAAAGGCTCTTTTTATTTTATTAAAATGTCGTATCTGTAATAACAATTATTCCTTCGAAGTCTCTTAAAATGTACAGTATTCACACACAGTTTGTTTTACTGAGCTGTGAGGGATATACAAACTCTATAATGATGTACAAAAAAAGGACAAAGTTCTACAAAAGTTTTGGTCCAACGGGTTTGAACATGGCTGAAAGAAGGCGGCAGCTATGGTAAAAAAAAAAAAAAATTCATTCATTCATTCCAGACACTGAAGAACAAAGTAGATCAACTTGACATGACACTAAGTAGGAGTCCAGTGTATGTTATTTAGCCAGAAACCCACACACAAGAACCCAGGTCCTAAAAATGTGAAGTATTAGCTGCCCTTGCAGAGAGATGGGCTCTGAAAGGGAAACCAAGAGGCTAAAGCGGGGCCGTGGAGGTAGGAGAGGGCAGGTAAGATGGTCTAGACAACATCAAACATCCCTGCACAAAAATGCCAGGAGAGCATCCATCCATTTGCATCTGTCGCTGCTGATTTTAGCGCTAACCTTTCAGAATTGACAAATGAAAAGTTCAGCTGGCGTCTGACGGATTGCCATGCAGGGCAGGCTGCTGAGCGGCGCTCTAACTGCTTTTGACAGGTACCGTGTGTTTGCCCAGAGCCATGAAACACGAGGCCGTGGCAGGTACAGCCTGTTCCCTCGCACGCATCACGCAATGCCACCGTGACCTGACAGGGCTGCTGGACGTAAACAAATAGGCAGGGTCACAAGAAATCATAAATGTCACTGCAAAGTTAGACTATGACTAATCACACCTCAGCCATGGTGCATCCAACGCCATAGCATAAGATTATAGTCTGCAGAACACAGGCGGAGTCTTCAGACAGCATCCCAAGCTGTTAGTCGAAGGAAGCTCATCACCGTATCACAGGAAGTCTTAAAACTGCTGCTGGCTTAATTTGCCAACAAACGAGACACCAGAACAGTTAAAGAATCCACTTCTCAACCCATGGAAAGGCCGCTAGCCTGCGGCTAGCAGTGTCATCTAAATCCATCACAGCCCATTTCAGCATTTGAGCCATCACATCTCTGGTCTGCAGGATGCCATCGTTCAATCCAACATGACAGCTTGCATATGTGAAAAAGCCAATTCTGGCTGCTAGCAAATATCTCAAATGTGCAAGAAACCACAAGCTAGAAGGGATTAGTTAAAATGTCAAGAGATCACTCGCTTGCTTTGGCCTCGTCCTCCACAGCAACCTGTTCATCCCTAAAAACATATATTTGACCAGTAGGCACGATTCACAGCTGAGCGCATCAGCCTGAGCTACATTTTACGCTGGGTGTGTGTTCGTGTGTGTGTTGGTGTGCACGCCCCTAGCAGTCCGGGACATCTTGTGCCTGTCACTGAGATTGCTGAGCGCCTCATCTGTCACATGTGGCTGAGCTGACAGCTGAGTGGCTCGTCTTCATCACATCTGTTTGTTGTTTGTGTGTCCACACGACAAGGACATCAGACTATCACACTCCAACCCAGCATGGACCAGATCGCAGTGGAGCTGCAGAGTCCTGACTCAAATTAAAATTAGCTGGCCTGATAATTTAGCAGCTACGACTTAGACAATCAGAAAAGTTTCACACAAATCTGCAACATCCAGAAGTTCTGGACAGAAACCAGTTAAAGAACTGGTTTCTTTGTCACGCTGTCAAACTGAGTGACCAATTAGATCCCAGTCGGGCAAACCTCATCTACTTTCATGATCATCTTCAGACTTTAATTAAATCTTTTAGTTACGTCTGGGTTTGTGCTCCACGGTGGACAGTGGTTGGCACTGCAACCACACACTGAGAAGGTCGCTGGTTCGAATCTCAGCTCTCTCTGTATAAGCGTAGATTCTCTCTGGGTTCCCTGGCTGCAGGAAGCCCGGATAAACTGGTTGACTAAATTGACTCTAGGAGTCAGTAGTTGTTTGTCCATCTGTGAAGACTGTTGATTTATCTCGGGTGTACCCCGCCTCTAACTAAATGATTGCTGGGATAGCCTCTAGCTACCCGCAACCCTTTATAAGCGGTATAGATATTAAGAGGCCTCATTTATAAAACGTTGTATTGCAAAGATTATTACATGTGACGTTTGTAAGGAAAACAAAAAAAAAAAACAATTCAAAAACAGTTTGCACACACGTCCGAAGGCTGTTTATGAAACAGAATCGTTGGTACATTTGGCTCGCGTGACAAAGCGTCTTTTCACTCCTAAATATTAGCTATAAAAGCTCAGGTTAAAAGCCGTGATAAATATTCATTGGTTTAATTTTTATGACAGCTCAGCAGGGAAAAAAACAACAAAAAAATATTTTCTGAAATGTGAGGCAGTAATTTTTATAGATAAAGTTGTAAAATGTAAAAAGTATTTTGTTTAGTGGACACAGGATGGACATCACTTGTGCCAGAATAGCAGAGGAGTGTCAGCAGGTGACAGATGCTGTCAACACCACCTCATCAGATGACCAGACAGTTCCAGAAAGTAAAGGGAAGTAGTCAGACATTAAAGTGGAGGGGAAAGCAGACCACAGTCCACAGGAAGAGCGTCTGCATCATGGAGGAAGCTTATTGTCCAGATCCGCTGGAACCAAATCTTTAGCTGTGTGAAGTGACTTCATAACATCTTGACCTACTTTATTTTACATTGAAAGAACATATTTTACTGGTTGACATTCTTATTAATAACATTTCTGTTATTATCTTTTTTCTTGGTATAGAATCAATACCTGATATGCATTTTTGTTCATTTTTTCAAATAATTTTAATGTTCAACATTTTATGTTAAAATGTATTTTTGATAACGTACAAATTCTCAAATTTTTCACCAAATTTTGATTTGTTCTTCTGCCAGTGGTGTCGCAGTTTCCTGTTCATCCGATTTTGTGTATAGGACAGGGTCAGAGTTGGAAGAGAGGTGGGGACATTCTCCCGCAAAGTCTTATTTTTATAAATCCCAAAAGTTGTTTTTGGGATTTTGTTTTTGTAATTGATGTACATTGATGTTTGTACATACACCAGATTTTAAAATGGTTTGGTGAACCTGATTTGTCCCTTCAGTCCTGCTGCTATAGGCTGATGTTGCAGGGGGACGTCTCTCACAGTAAACACCAGTTTGTTCAGATTTTTTTTCTTGAGCTTTGTTCACAGCTGATCAGTTTAACTACTGAACTCAATCTGAATTTATATAAACTTGATCTGAAATCTTTGAAGGCTTCTTGGATTATTAAACAAGATCAAACACTGCATCCCTCTATGGTTTCTGCAAAAGCCCTGCAAAGCACTATAATAAGTGGTGAAATATGTAAATGTTGAGCATGCATTAACAAAAGAATGCTAACCAAGACATCTTTCTAAAAGCTGACCTGTGTTGCTGACAAGGAAAGTGCACGCAGTGTTCATTTATCATAAACCGTTCCTTCAACGGCTGATGGTAAAGCCATATGTACACTGTCTTGAGTGTGCAGGAGCATCAATCATCCACTCCTCACTATGACTGATATGAACTCTTTAACATTCCACAAAAATCCCTCATATTCATCCAGTTTACATGCTCACAAGCCTTAGAATTAAAGTTCTCCTTGTCTTTAATAAAGAGCAGCTCGTCATTAAAGCGGGAAAGATGTTTTATCAGTTCTGTCTTTTTATTGCTTGTTAAAGCTACTTATTGTTTGACTCACTCACGCAGGACATGACTGTTCACTGTAAAAACAAGCCATTGGAAAAACTCAACATAAATGGAATACCACCTTTAGCAGGGTTTTCTCTGCAGAGGACTTTTAAGTTCAACCTTTGATCTCTGTCACAATAACACAACAGGCCAGTAAAACGTCATGCTATGTGCTTAAGTTGTAGCATATACGAGTTATGCCTGTCTGGGAATGCAGGCCGTGCAGGCATCCAGAGGGCTGGAGTGGTTTAAATAGAGAAAAGCTGGGCTTACACCTCTTATCCTAGCAATGGGGTGCTGTCGTGTGAATGTGGAACAGAACAAATAAATACGACTTGGTCCATGTGTGCTCTCAGCACAATGTGCACATGTTAGCACTTCTGCATGGATGTGACAGTGTAAGAACATGTCACAAAGCATGTGTGGGTTCAACAAGTAAAAAGTACTTTAAAAATAGGTTCCAACCATCATTTATCATACTGCTGCAGAGGAAAATGTAAAGTTATACAGGGAAGAAAAATCTGTTTGTGAAGCAGCTTTTTAAAAATGTCAACAAACTGGTAAGTTGGCGAGATGAGCCAGTGTGTGCTGGATTAAACTGGTAAATCATTCACAACAAATTAAGGAGAAAAGAAACCGCAAAAATAGTTTCTTGTAATATTTCTAGTTTATGGACCTCAGAAAATACAGTGCTAGTTACTTGTGCTAAAATGGCCAATTTTATAACCTACAGGTTTTTTATGTGTAAAATTACAGATAGTATACTTTATGATCTCTTTCTATTAATTCTCTGTATCTTGTCAAGTCACATTTTTTCGCAGTAGAAGATAAAACATCATTTGACAGAAAATATGAGCTGATCGTAAATGCGATGCAGCAGCATGTGTAAAAAGTTGGAACAGGAGCAACAAAAGGCTGAAAAAGTATCTGATACAAATCAGAAATACTTAATCAACAGGTCAGTAACATAACTGGGTATAAAAGGAGCATTTCAGGGAGTAACTTGGATGAAAAGATGGACAGTTTCAACAATCTGTGTAACTGGATCTATAAATTCAGAAAAATGTTTCCACAATCAACAGTGTATAATTTAATCTACAGATTTAGAAAATCTGAAGGAATCCATGTGTGCTGAGGACAAGGTTAAGGGTATAAACTATTGGTGGAGATCTTGGCGTCCCCAGGCAGTAATGCATTAAAGCTCGTATGATTTCCTACTGGAAATCACGGACTAACTTTTTGGTTTGTTTGGATTTTTCACACTCTATAACAACAAATGATCATATAGCAGATACTTTGGGACAAAATGTCTTCCCCATAAACACTTAGACACATTAAAAACAGTCGACTATCTGGGTGACAGAAAAAAGATAATAAACAAAATTCCACTTTACAACAGAGCGCAGATGGGAAGACTATAAAAACATCCATCAGGTCAAATCTGTTATCAACTGAGCAGGAACATTCACCTCATATAGACCAGGACAGCATCTCACCATGTAAAATATTATTTTATTGCTTTATTTTAAGGGCTCAGTCTGTAAAACACCCCTGCTACTCCACCTTACTCGCTGAGCAGGGGATATGGTGTCATGATGGAAGGAAATCTGTTTACTACTGATGTTACTGGTTAAATAGCAAATATGTGTGTGACTGTGAGCTTTAACGTGTCAATATCAGCATTAAAAGTGAAAAAATACTGGTATCTTTTTTTAATGAGAACTTTTACACAACATGCACATATTATGTGTCAAACTCTATAGCTATGTTTCAGCGAACTCAAAAGGATAAAATAAAAGTTACATTATGTATTATTCACCTGAAATGATTTAGTTTTCCTTTTCTATTTTTCTAATGCTGTAGGACCAAAATATATCGGTATCTGTTGATATTAGCATCTGAAATCAAAAGTTAGTATATCGGATATCGGTATGAAGCCACTATTTAACATCCCTACTGTTCAGTCACACCTACATGATAATGACCCTTATGGAAGAGTCAGAAGAAAAGCTCTACGTCTTCTTCACCACTAAATATAGCATAAAAAATTAATGTATTTACATGTTATTTATCTAGTGATATGTTGACCATTTTACTCTTTATGTCTCATTCATCTAATCAGATCCATCTACCCTGAAAGACATGTACAGAGGTAGGGTGGGAAGCCATGAGTCAATGCGCTGACCTTCTGGCTGGTAGATGACTGCTCCACCTGACCTACAGCCGCCTCACAAAACTCCTGCATTTCATAAACAAGCCTGAAGGCAAAGAGGTAAGATGGTTTTGATAGCGATGGTATGCGTAGAGGAACAAAAACTGCAGGAATACAAACTTTAAATTATCCATATTTCTCAAGTAAATCCCTGCTTTGAGGTTTTACTGCAGCTGTTGGTACAGAGAAAAATACATCCAGTAAATTCAGAAAACAGAAATCACACGTGCAGCGGATGGACAACACACAGATTCTCAGAACTAATAAACCTTTTCCAGGAACTGAGAGAATATGAGCATCAAACTCATCACTGCAAACAAACCACAAACAGGTTCCATCATGTCTTCTCCTTTTTCATTCCAACTAATTAAGCCGTAAAATATCAAATTACTTTCAAAACGATTACAGAAACGTGTCGTTCACTGAGCCATGTTTTCTATGCTCACTACTGAGGGAAGCAGAACCAAGGTGCCCATATATATGCATGTTGCTATAAATCACAACATAACCGGTGCATGGAGAAGATAAACAGCAGCAATGAGCACCGTTATAATCTGAGCAAAGCTGTAAACAGACCTCTATACTTGACAAGAACAAGGTTAGTATAGATTTGTGTTTCTGCACTGGACCATACAGCAACACTCAGAAAGCATACAGCAAACACTGAATGCTGTTTTCCTTCATCAGCTGATGAATGAATCACAAAATGTGCCTCTCTGTTCAACCTGCTTTGTCTCTAAAAACAGAACTGTCTCTGAAAGAGTACAGTGTGCAGGTTTAGCATGCTAAGGAGTCTAGGGGCATGTCTTCATGGTCATTAGTGTCAGTGTCCGTCTCATCCTCTCAGCAGCACATAACGGATATCTCACAGACCTTTACGGCCCCCTAGGACCTCCGTTAGCAAAGCTGCCTTCGATACTCTACAATGAGAAAAAAGGAGGGAAGATGGAAAAAGCTGAAATAAAGGAGAGACGTCAAACTTAAAGGCAAGATTAAGAAAGTAGACTTATCTAAATAAATGACATGTTCCTAAATTTCCAACATTTTCCTAAAATCACTTATTTTAATAATGATAATTAGATGCACCTTATGGAACAATGGAGAACACAAATAATAAAAAAAATGTTGTTAAAATAAAAAAATCATATCTGGGCAAAAGTGTAGAAACAAGCTTGTTTTGTTGTGTAATTTTTGGTGGAAATAGGAGAAAGTTGCTGTAAAAGACAGCAGAAAGTTAAAGTGTCACCACCTGAGCAGTCACAGCTATGACACAAGCTGGCAGGAGATGGAGGGGCTCTGTGGAGATCTGCACATGCAGCACATAAACAAATGCTGTTGATGTGAAGCGCAGATCATGTCATTAGAAATGCACGGTGTCTTCACGCTCGGTCAGCTCCACCTTGGCTCTAACTAGCTTTGGCTTTGTCAATCCTCCCCCTGGTGCTGTGCGCCATCCACTCATCTCCTGTTTTTTCCTGTCTGTTACACCACCACATCACTTTCATGATACTTCAACTGCTGTTAACCCAATAAATAAAATAACAGAGAAAGAAGGTAGCAACAAACTTTGACAATCCCATTTCAACATACTATACATTAGTCATTTCAAGCAGAATTTCTATAATTGTGCCTTCCTTATTTCGCAGCCTCTGGTGACCTTAATGGCCAAAACTGTCCATGCACAAAAAACTACTATAAAATCATATATGTTTACCTTGTTTTGTCATGTACTTTAGAGCCAAATTGATTAGATTATACTTTTAGATTATACCTCTGCAAAGCCGTGGAAGTAAAAATCAAACTAGTATTTTTGTTTTACATTCACTTGAGACCTGCTAAAAGCTACAAAGCACACAGCCATTTTAAGAATTGCAATCATTTAAATTGGTTTAATCAGTTGAATAATTTCTATATATAAAAAACTCCTCCCTCACCCACATTTCCCATCCCTGGGTAGAGAGGGTGGTTGTTCATCTCAAGCTCGGGTATTCTACCAGAGTCCTGGGAGCTTGAGGGTCCTATGCAGTATCTTAGCTGTTCCTAGGACTGCGCTTTTCTGGACGGAGATGTCTGATGTTTCTCCAACGATTTATTGGAGCCATTTCTCCAGTGTGGGGGACACGGCCCTCAGTGCTCTGATGACTACGGGTACTACTGTTGCTTCTCCAGTTTCTCGTGTTCCTTTTTCCTGATATTTCCATCATTGGGGATGGATATATCGATCACCACGGCTTTCCTTTGCTGCTTATCCATGATCACTATGTCCGGTTGGTTGGCCATTACCATCTTATCCGTCTGGATCTGGAAGTCCCAGAGGATCAAAGCCCTCTCATTCTCCACACCTTGAGGGGAGTTTCCTACTGGGACTTAGGGGTCTCCAGTCCATATTCTGCACAGATGTTCCTGTACACTGTGCCGGCTACGTGGTTATGGCGTTCCATGTATTCTTTACCCTCCAGTATCTTGCACTCTGCTGTGAGGTGCTGGATTGTTTCAGGGGCTCCTTTGTATAGTCTGCACCTGGGATCCGGCCTGGTATGGTAGATCTGTGCCTCGATCGCTCTGGTGGTCAGGGGTTGCTCCTGTGCTGCCATGATTAGTGCGTCTGTGCTGTCCTTCAATCCAGCCTTCTCCAGCCATTGGTAGGACTTGTTTATCGGCCACTTTGGTGATCTGCCGGTGGTACATCCCATGCAGGGGCTTGTCCTTCCATGATGGTTCTTCCATCTCATGTTCCTCAAGACTCCATTGTCGGAGACAGCTCTTTTCAGACTTGCTCTGTTACCCGGACATTGTCTTTTCGACCCTCATGTCTGAAATGTACAGCTCTGACATTAAGTGGGTAGATCGACTCGGACTTTACCCGCTTGAAGACCTAGTACAATGTTCGAGTAGACTATCTAGTTCAGACATGCAAGTTAATATGCAGACATTAACCTGAGAGGAGGAGGGGGAGACGGGAGGGCGCATGCTACCATGTGAAGCGATGACGTCATTTCCTACCAAACATAAAAACAGAAGACTAGAACCTAACATGAGTAAGGAAATAGCAAGAAACTGGCGAGACAACGAAGTCAAAGAAGTCCTGGGCTGATGAAAGTATAAGAAAATGTGTGCACGGAACAACGTGTGATTCTGTTTATGACGCATCAAAGCCAAGTTGGAGGATAAATAAATAAATAAAAGATAAATAAAACCAAACAGCAAGTGATTAACAAGCTCAAAACGGTAATACTACGAGGTCAGCGACCAGAATAGATGGCAAAGGTAGCGTGAAACTACACATCGACACCCACAGACCTCTTGTCGCGACAGCAAATGACCTGTCCTGAACATCTGGTAAGTTATATTCTGATTTAATATGTTTTGTTGTTGTCATTGTTGTCACTGTCCCACAATGATACAGAATGAGGATTTTCCAGGATGACAGTCTTAGACATTTACAACCTATCTCTGAACGCAATTTACTGGATAATCTCTGGTACTGTCGTTGTATGTGTGAATGGACATGTCCAGGGTAAAGTGCTGGTGGTAAATGTCCGGAACATTAACCGGTTGCTATGTCTGAAAAGGGCTTAAGTTCTTCATCCCTTGGTGCCCTCTTCCTGATATATTGGAGCCTTGCCACTGAGCTGACTTCTCAGTACTTGCCGGTCGTTTACTGTGACAGCTTTCCTTTTGGCTTCTTAATGGTTCCAGTTCACCTGTGGTAAGCCCAGGTACTTGTAGGTCCCCTCCACATCTTTTATCCGGCCTTTTGGGAGTGCAATAACCTCCGTATGGATTACCTTCCTTGCTTCGTTATCATCCGCCTACATTTCTCCAGACCGAACGACTGGTAAAATAGTATATTTATATATTTATATATA
>JBAMHX010000010.1:1100718-1117973 GCA_037177515.1 Pseudomugil tenellus | reverse complement strand
AATAATTGTTGATGGGTAAGTACTTTGAGGGACAACGGTAGTTGTGAACGTCAAAGATTAGAAGCTACATTAATTTGATTGCAGTTGTCTTTTGAATTTAGTTTCGGTTTCATCCCGCTGCGATCTTGTGGCTAAAATGTCCCATTGACCACATATAAAACTATATTAATCCCACAGCCACTCCAGATTAAAAACATTTATTCTTTAATGTCAGCATTTTATTGGTAAGTTGTGATATTTATAGGTGATTTCATAGACTGAAAAGATTTTTAAAATTTACACCACTAGCAATCACACAGCAAAACAATCTACATAGCTTCAAAAATAACACTGAGAAAATGTAGAAAAAGCCAGGATGATATCAGATTATAATGATTAAGCAATGCTATGAAAAATTTGTGATTTAATAGAAAATGCCCGTCAGATACATTCAGACCATTTCTTTCATGCAATGGCCCATGCATCCTGTTATATGTGCATATGTGCTATTTGTTGTGCATGAGCACTACGATAATGAGGACTGCTCCTGGATTTCCCTGGTCGGGCCAAAAAAGAAAACAATTGATATTCCCAGTCTGCATTTATAAATTGGAATTTCAATATATATGTGAGAAAAGAGTTTCAGTGTCTTCTGCTGTTGACTTTTCATTTTAAAATACTACATTTTTGATGAAACTTAATCAAACTCAATATAAGTTAACAGTAAGTAAAAGATAGAAAGCAGAAAGAAGTGATGACCTGAGCGCTGACAGCTAAGGTGAAAGGGTCTGCAAAGCTTCAATCAGCCACACGTCTTCCTACGCTGACAACACAGGTTAGTGAAAGCTTCATCGTGCTCTGACAGGAAAATGAGTAAAGGGGAGGACAAGGTGGAGGCAGGAGGGGGGGCTCAAACTGAAAGGTCAACTTTATCTACTAAGGATGGGGCAGACACAGCAACATCGCTTTGGGAATTTTTTTTACGGATCACCAAAAAAGGATGCTGTTATTTGGTGTGTGTTTGTGTGAGCGCTTCTACGTTTGTGAAATTCATCTTTTTTCTTCCTCATCACATAAATAAAGAGGTGATAAATGTCTTACAATACTGATTACCAGTTTTTACCTATAATTTATCTTCCTTGGGGATATTTTTGGTTAAATAAACCAGTCTAACCAATAAAAGAAATGTCTACCAACTGATGGTACTAAATCACCTGAAATGAAGAACATGTCTTAAGATCAAACAATTTAATGCCAAAACCCAGTTATGACCCAGTAATTTCTTTGCATTAAACTACAACTTCATCTGTTCCATTAGTTAGATCTGAACCTAGAAAAGCTGCTTATTATTCACTCATGGTCAATTATGAACACAGTCTACAGAAACCATGAGACTGGCATGATGTGCGAAGACAAATCTGACATTAGCCTTCTCTTCTTCCAATGTTTGCTGACTTTCATTTCCTGTTGTCTCCTTCCTGGTTCCTGTTTCCCGGGGGTTCTCCTTTCCAGCAACCCAGGTTCATCTTGACCCCTTTAATGCATGCCATTTCCCTCTATTTAAACACCTGTTTCCACCACAGATCCAGCCCGGTTTGGGATGGGACATGTTTTCTTTTTTTTTTTTCTTTCTATGTTATCAATTTTGACCTGAGAGAAACACATGTTTAAGAAACCACCACTGAGCGCTAACACAAAACTTTATTGTATTTTGTACCAGGGGAGTAAAACTCTGGTATTGTTCTAGTTAGGACACAAAAAATCTTCAATCAATTGGAAAATTGGAATAAAAGATAAAAGAAGAGATCAAAGGATATAAAGGACATCAATGGGTGTAAAATTATTTGTTAAAGGTTACGTATGTTGCAATTTTTTTATTTATTGTTTATTGTACAACTTTGTATTGCGTAAAAAGGAATAGTGTGCAATTCTTTTTTAAGGATGCTGTGAAATTATTTTTGTTATAAAAAGGCTTTTGAAGATAAGTCATCGACATCTTTCAAAGCCCTTTATCAAACTTTGAAACTTAATTTTTTTTTGTTTTTTCTTCAAATTGATCTTGTTTAAAAAAAAATTTGTTACAAAATAAACAGAAAAAAATGGTTTATGCAGGGTTGTTTTATTTTAATATGCATGACAAGGTTTTGTCATGTAAAGCACTTTGTGTTGCCTCTGGCATGAAAAGTGCTTTAGAAATAAAGTTTGATTTTATATCTTACTGAACTGACCAAAAAGAGTGTAAATTGACATGGTTCAGACTACTTTGAAGTTAACCATTTAACGGACACCTGCAGCCTCTACTTACCTGCAGGTCTTTAATGTTTGGGAAAGGAATTCCTATGGTGACCACAGCTCTGGCGTTATCATCTGTAAAGTCGAGACCTTCGCTGACCTTCCCCCTGCACACAGCAATGAGCAAGGCACCATCTAGAACAAAAAAACAACAGTTTATATCTAGACAAAAAGTGGTGAATAACTTAAAATACACCTCTGAAAAACGGCATGATCAACTTCAGATGCATGTCACAAGTTAGGATTCTGCTGGTTCATTTTACAAGTGATCCAGTGAGTTTGATGATGTGTGGCAGACTTACCCCCACCCTCAGAGTATTTGATGGCATCATAGTATGTCTGAAGCAGCTCATCAAAATCCCCTTTCCCTCCACCACGAGGCTCAGTGATGACAGTTTTCTGCTGCTCAAGTTTCTCCCATAAACTGGTGTTGGTCCATCGGTCTCTGAGCTTGTCCAGCATCTAAAAGAACCCCAAGAAATATCAAATAGCAGATAAAATTGTTTATGTGTGTAAATGTCAGCTACTACTTTTTTTTATAGGAAATGATGTTCTGATACTTTCCATTTTATTTTGTGCTTTTATTATTTTATAAGAACATCGCTCCTCTTCTACCTGTCATCATTAACAGTTCTGGTTACTGCTGATAAGATTCCTGCTTCTCAACAAAACAACAGCTTTTGTGAGAATTTCCCCAAGCGGTAATTGGAATAGTATGAAAACAGTTTTTTTCTTTCCTTAAATGAAAATCCCAAATAATTAATATCAAGCCAGTCTGACCATTATCATCATGTAGGTGTTTTGTTGTTGGTTAAGGAAGCAAGGCTTCTTTCACACTAGTTCAAACTGAACAACGCTATAAAGAAAATGCGAGCAGCATCTTCTGGGAAACAAAGTGTCTACAGTTTAACCAAGGAGATAAACCACACAAGGCTTCATAGTTTCAGATAAGCTTCCAGCAGCATAGCATTTAGCTTCCCGTGTTTTCTCCCGTGTTCTCAAACAGCTGGGATTGCTTTTCTTCCCTTGCACTTCGTGGAGAGTTTGATGTGTTTGAAGTTCCTATGCAATAAAAAAATCACTGTTGCTTGACTATTGTTAGTGCAAAAAGTCAGCTAGTCTCAAGGGAGGCACATTGATCTAAAAGCCCTCATCCTTGCATGGTCCCACTCATGTCTGTGCTGTGCACATTATATCCTTGAATAAGCATGGCTTCACAATCAAAAAGAAGCTTCACTGGCTTGGAAATGTGTTACGGGGGTCAAATAGAAGTTCTTCTCGTAGTCAGCAGAAAACTTCTTAACAGGCTAACGGTGTTGAGCTGTAAAGCTGGAGCCAGATTCAGATGGGGCTTCCATACGGGAGGAAAGTGTGCCGTACCCAGTGACATCTTCTCTCCATTAGTAGTCCTGTGGTGTTTACCTGCATGAGCAGTCAAAGCGTTCAACAACAACACGCGCAGGGCTAAAGAGAATTGTGTTGTGCAGTTTAAGTGCAGCACCAAGCAAACAGGAAATGAGAAAGCAGGAGTGTTGATGGTTTCTTGCATGTCAGTGTTATTTCCTCATCAGGCTAAATGAGGCATGGGAAAAATTTAATCAGATTGGTGACTCCTACCGCAAGTGAGGTCAGGACATTTGCATCAATAAAACATTGCACATGCACAAACTATGCAGTGTTACATGGACAAGGACCCCCCCTTACGTGTGTCTTCAGCTCAGCAAACTGTTTGCCCTGCAATTGCTTTCCAGTGCAATCTTCTGCACATGAATAATTCATGTTATGTACTTTAGGCAGATCTACCACTAAACAAAACAGCCATTATCTGCCAGGCTGCACTTGGAAAAAGGAGCTGAATCTGCAAGGAGATCAGTATGGAGGTAAAATGTTCTCACTGATAAAACTAGGATGGTATGGTGAGTAAAAACGCGATGTAAGCCACTATCAAAAACTAAATAATAGTATATTTGAACATTATATAAGCAGTGAACGTCAGTTCTGGTGAGAAACCAACAAGATGAGATAATATCATTTCACCACTTGGGTCCTGTTCCAATAGGCCCTCACTTCTCGTCACCAAGTCCAGTTTCCTTGTCATTACCTGCATAAGCTTTGAAGTCATGCAGCAAAATAGTGAGTCCACAGGGACGCCCCTTCAAGTGCCAGATTTTCACACTCCAAACTATCAATGCTTGAGCACAAGACACAGTGACATAACTGAACCGTGGCACATGGGTCATGAGAACTCCAATACCTGGGTGCATTCTTAGTTCAAAGGACCTTTCCAAGGCAATGCAAAGCAAATTTATTTGTATAGCACAAATCAACACAGGGTGGATTTACACAACACTAAACATTAAAACACAGGCATGATTTTAAATTGAAAAAAAAGAAATAAAACAGAGATTATAATTAAAAATGATTAAAATCATGTATATAAGAGATAACAATTAAAAATTATTAAAGTCACAATTGATTTCAGATTAAAAAAAAACATACAAACTTAACTGAGTGTTTCAGCTGATGTGAGGATAATGAGGATTTCTTGGACAATGATGATGACTTTGATAAGGCGATTTGCTCTTCCAGTGTCAGAGCGCCGGACTCTCCGGTCGCCGGCTGTTGAATGCTGAATGGTATCATTAAAATGACAGGTTGACACGTTAAGTTTTCTGACACCGTGGGAGAACAGGCCAACATCAACATCACATTTGGAAAGGTGACCACAAAGACGCACGACTGGTTTGACGCAAAGTCTGCTGAGATAATTCCAATCATAGAAGCCAAGTGGGCCGTCCCGGTAGAATAGTCACTAATCAGTCACTAAGCCAGAGTAACCTACAAACTCTCAGGGGTACTAACAGCAAGGCTCAACACGTTGCAAGACACTGTGCAAACAAATATTGGCAACAGCTCAGCAATGACATCCAGAAAGCCACCACATCAGGGAACACAAGAGGTGTGTACCACAGCATAAAGAAAATGCTGGGTCCTACCCAGAGTAAAACAGCATCCCTCAAGTTATCTATTGGAGAAATAATCTCAAACATTATTCCCACCACTACTCCAGACGGAACACGGTGACCTCCGCAGCCACCGACTGCCTGCCAACCATGAAAAAACTTGATGCAGAGGTAACAGTAGAAGAGCTCAGCAAGGTTGTTGATAAACTGGGCTCTAGGAAAGTCCCCGGTAGTGACGGGATTCCTCAAGACCTGCTGAAAGAGTGCAAGTGCTCCCTACTGCACCCTCCTCACAAAGTGCTCTGTCAGTGCTGGAAAGGAAGAGCCTTACCGCAGGATATGCGGGATGCTAAGACTGTCACTCTCTACAAGAACAAGGGCGAAAGAAGTGATTGGAATAACTACAGAGGAATCTCCCTTCTTAGCATTGTGGGCAAAGTATTTGCTAAGGTCATCTTGACCCGACTGCAGAAGGTAGTCGAACATGTCTATCCAGGGTCACAGCGTGGTTTCCGCACAGAGTGGTCAACTGTACACAAGACTTTCTCCCTACATGAACTCCAGGAGAAGTGTAGAGAACAGTAGATGCTCCTGTATGTTTCCTTCATTGATCTTACCAAAGCCTTTGAACTGGTCAGCACAGACTGCCACAATATCGGCTGCCCATCTAAACTGCAGTTTGATTGAATCTTTCAACACAGACATGAAGGGAACAGTGCAGTTCAATGGCAGTTGCTCCAAGCCTTTCAGTGTCAGCACATTGTTTGGGCTTTTCTTTGCCCTGCTCCTCAAGCATGCCTTCGGCTAAGCAACGGAAGGAATCTACCTTCGCACCAGATCGGAGAGCAAGCTATTCAATCTCTCTCGTCTCAAAGCCAAGACCAAGATATGCGAGACGCTAATCAAGGACATGATATTTGCCGACGACACAGCTGTCGTTACACACCTAGGAAGAACTACACTCGCTAATGAGCCATTTTTCCATGGCCTGCAAAGACTTTGGGCTGACAGTTTGAAAAAAACAAACGTCCTAAGCTGAGACACTACCACTCCACCATTTATCACAGTAAACAACTACCAGCTTGATTTCATCCATCAGTTGACGTACTTGGGCTCCATCCTCACCAATAATCTCTCCCTTGACGCTGATCTCGACAAGAGGATCGGGAAGGCAGTCTCTACTTTAGCCAGCCTGACAACCTGAGTGTGGACCAACTCCAGACTGACAACCACAACAAAGATGACAGTGTACAATGCCTGTGTCATATGCACTCTGCTGTATGGGAGTGAGACATGGATGACATTCGTGAGACAAGAGTGGAGACTGAACGCTTTCTATATACGAGGTCTGCGTCGCATCTTAGGCAACTGGCAAAACAAAGTCTCCAACTTCAAAGTTCTGACTCAAGCCGGCCTCCATAGCCTGTACACCATGCTCCAACAACATTCACTACGTTGGCTTGGCCATGTATGCTGCATGGAGGATGGCAATATCCCAAAGGACAACCTCTCTAGGGAATCGGCATCTGGGAAGAGAACCGCAGGGCGTCCGTACTTGCGATTTAAAGATGTCGTGAAGAGGGACATTAAAGCCATTGACAAACACGCAGTCCTGGGAAGACCTTGCAGCAGACATCCCAAGGTGATAGGACACCCTGATAACACAGATCAAGTCCGGTGAAATAAACATGATGCATGCATCAGAAGAAAAGCAAGCCCACAGGAAGTTATGCAACTGCGATTTTCAGAGAACCAGCTACAGTTTCTGCAGCAGAGTGCCTGTCCCGGCCTTTTCATCCACCAACGATGTCCGCAACGCTGTCCCAGACAATGTGACGCAAACCAAGACGAAAACTAGAATATGTCATCCATAGTCAACACTGACTGATGGAGGTAGAGAGGCCGAGATGTAAACGTATGTCATTATTGACTTTGGTCAGAGCAGTCTCAGTGCAGTGGTGCTGTCTAAAACCTGGTTGGAAAACTACTTAGTAGAAATAACACGCAGATCAACAGGAACCAAACCTTTTCTGATTGGACCATTCTCTCATGTCTTGGCTTTCAGCAGATAAAAGAAACATACAACAGAAACTACCGTATTTTCACGACCGTGGGGTGCACTGGGTTATAGGGCATAGTTTTAGTTACAGGTGCTTTTTCTGTTTGTAACACACATAAGGCAGAAAGGGTTTTAGGGCACAGGCACATTAAAATACACCGGTAAAACATGCATGTTTACCTCCATAATATCTAATGTCAGCAATATCTAATATCACAGACTCACCAAAACTGGACAATAGAAGATGGAAAAATGTTGCTGGTCTGATGAGTCTCCATTTCAGCTTTACATTCAGATGGTAGGATCAGAATATGCTGGAAACATCATAAAATCATGGATCCATCCTGCATTGGGTCAATGTTTTAAGGCTGCAGCTACATTGGTTTGAAGGATATCTTCTTGTCCACCTTTTGACTCCTTAGTAACAACATGAAATGGTTTAACAACCACAGACTGCCTAAGCATTGTTGTGACCATGTCCACCTCTCTATAACCACATTGTAGGATTTTCTGATGGATACTTCAAGCATAATGATCCACCATGTCACAAAGCTCACATAATCTCCAACACTATGATGAGTTTATTGTACAACAATGGTCTCCACAGTGCCCAGATCTCAGTCCAATAAGGTCAGCTTAGGGATGTGGTAGAACAGAAGATTCTCCTCATGAATGTGCAGCAGCTGTGTGATGCTCCATGTCAATATAAAGCAGGAACTAAGGCAGTTTTGAAAGAAAAAAGGTGGTCCAGCCTGGCACTAGAAAGAGGACCTGATGAAGTGGAGTGTTTATAACTTTTTACCAAGTATGAGGTTTGTGAATGGACAAGATACACAACGCCTCTGGGTTAGTGTGACAGGTCATCTCAACTGCCATCAAACTAAATGCAAGGCTATCGGGGTATTTCACCGTGGAGTGGAAATGATCCTCTGCACCCCCACAAAAGGCTTTCAACCATGACAATTTTACACACTCAACATAAAAACTACTGACACAGAAATTACAGAGAAGAGCTCCTTTATGATTAATTTAATAGTAACATCTGACAAAGGTCTGGTGTTTATCTGGCAAACTGGGCTATGAAATTTCAATCTACATAGATGTCTACACAACACCTCATCACTTTATCATGCTGATGTGAGAGATATATAGGTAGACAGCTAGAGTTACATTTATGTTTTTTTCATAAGTGTACGGTAGAATATCCGTCTATTTAATCACAAGCTGGTCAGACATAGATTTTGAAACTGTAAATTCATTCTTTTGCTGCCACTTTTAGTCTTAAACAAAAGATTTTACAGCTGAATAGTTATGTCAATCCAACGTGAATGGAAATGAGCAGTATTTAGCACATCAGGGACACAGAAAGGGTGAATAATTTATCGTCCTTTCTAGGCATGGTAGGTGCAATGCTCTGCTGTTGACAAGGTAAAGTGGGCCAGGACTCTGCCAATTGGGACAGGGTGATGAAACAACAAGACAAAGCAGTGGCCTGTAGTCTCTTTTTGCATTTTTACACTATCTCCCCCATCTTTCACCTCCTTAGCATCCGGCTTTCGTGTCTCTACTTCCCCACGTCCCTGGTGTCAGTAAGCTGTGTGGCGACACATCGCAGCTCTTCTAGTGCCTGCTGAATTATGAAAGGGGTTTGGAGGCGACGGCATTAATGAAACATGCAGGCGAGAGCCACATTTCGTAGTGGCGAGGGGAGACGTGTTGTTGCAGTGTAAATTATTCAGCTCCAAAATATCACAGCAACCATCACGCCACGAGTGGTGGCAAGAAGCCACCTGCCACCTCTGCTCTGCCACCCTCCCCTTGTCAACCACTCCACACATTTCAACCATGCTGCTAGTGACAACACCACGCTCTGAAAACACCAGACCAAGGAAACCAATGTTTGACTTTACTTCGGCAAGAAGTAATTCTCAAAGTACTCATTAGATATAGTGAATATGTTTAGGTGTGAAACTCTTTCATGAGAAACAGACTGACTTGGTAAGAAAAATATGTTTAATGATTAATACTGGCTTAAAATAAAGGCTCAAAATAAAGCCCTCTGATTTGTGAAAACCTGCAGCATTATTAGATTATTTATTCTAAAGTTGTATCAACGCCAAGTGTGGACTAGTTCTGTAATGTATCTTCATGAGTAAAGCAGATAAAAGGTCTGATGTCATTTCTATTCCAGATGCTCTGAACCCACAACATTTTGTAAAAAACAAAACTGAATACCACTCTCAGGCTACAAAAGCTGACAAATCCATTGTAAAGGAAGGATGAACATTTATCAACTCTGTAGTTTGAAATATACAGAAAGGAAGAGAAAAGGGGAATTGCACTAACATAAAACCTCTTGGATGTCAAAAGAGAATGGCAGCACTGGATGACCGCATGCTCCTTTTTATAGAAAAGAGAAGAAAAAAAACCTCAAGCCAAATGAACACTCCAGGAGGGAGTAAATCATCAGCGAGCATAAAAAGAGAACTACAGAAAAGCACTTTAAAGCACCCTGTGTTGAATTGTGCTATACAAAAAAATTTGCTTGCCTTGCCTTACAGCAGAGCAAAAACAGAGGGCTCATCCCAAGGTGCAAACTATTGATACGTCCTAAAAACTGCAAGGCCAGAAAAGAGTCTGCACAAAAATAAATAAACAACATCTCATAAAACCAGAGCAGTTCTGGAACAGCACTTTGCAGACACATGAGATTTAGATCAACATGCAGCAGAACGACAGGAAGCACAAAGTATGGAACAGGCTCAGGATCAGAGAAGTACATCATCTGTAAAATACATGGAGATCTGTGACGGCATGGACCAGCGTGGCTTCGGGTGACATCAGGTCACCAGTGTTTATTGATGATGTGACAGAAGCATTCGAAAAAACTCTGATGTGCACACAGACATACATGCTGTTTGCAGTCAACTCGAACTGAGCGGACGGATAAGATTCCCCATGACCCTGAATATGAAAGAGTTCAAAAGTAAATTAGAATGAGTCACCTGGTCTAAACCTCTGAGCTTGTGTTTCACTGTCTAAAAGACAAACCTGGCAGATCACAAAGAATCATACCCTGTCTGGGATGCAGAGGTTCATCCTTTTATTTTCACATGGAAAAAAAGCACGTTTCTACACACTAAACAGTTGTTTTTCAGGGTTCCTACAGGTTTTTATAAGTCAAATTTAAGAAATTTTAAAACCTTTTTAAGACCACCCAGCACAGTATATAATGTCTATTTCACGACCACACTGGCAGAAACTAAAGACTAAAATTTAAGAATATACATTCATTTGCATCACCAGTGACTGATTATTAAGTTGACCTGTTTTGTGTGTAAACTTCGAGGATAGCAAAAAATCGCGTTAAAAAACCATCAAAAGGACTTCCAGTGTGACTGGATATGTGATGGACGCATAATCGTTTAGCTCAGTCTCCAATGAACAGATGCCATACTTGAAAGTCACTCCTCAAAAACACTTTAAAAAACGTTATGAGAAGGGGCAAATCATGAAGAAAACAGAAAACCATCAAACAACAGATGACTGAAGAAGTAACAACCCAAAACGAAATGATGGAGAAACTCAATGTAGACGGTGGCGGCCGCACGCTAACCAGCAAAGACGTACCACTAGATAAAAGAGGAGATATCCTAAGCGAGATTCTAAATGTATTTAAAGCAGCTTTTAAAAGGAAAATCAAGAGTCATTCTCAGGACTTAAGGGGGAAATTGGCAAGAAACTGAAAAACGAGTTAACAACGTTTAAACAGGAACTGAATCAAAAGCTAACTGAATGCGCAGCTACACTGCAGTCACAAGGCAAGGCCATTATCGAAGCAGAGGAGTGTGTTGCGGAGATGGAGAGCACTGGCGAGGTAAGTAAAGAGGCGCTACTCAGTCTACTTGCAGAACAACGAAAACTTCAAGAAAAAGTTATTGATTTGGAGAGTATATCCAAGAGAAATAACATCTGTATTTACGGTGTGAGGATTCAGAGGGCTAGTCAGCTATACATTTTGTACAAAATCTACTTACAAAAGAGCTGCCCGTACCCAACAGCATCTCTCAACACCACTCCACTTAAACTGTACTCCACCACTGGAGTACCGGCGCGCGGACTACGGTGATGCAGGACGCAGTGAGGGAGCTAAGAGCGCAGGGCATTGAAGTGGCCAATATACGAGCAAATCCGAACCTCTGCATTGAAGAAAAGATATGCAACGCATTTCCATGGCAAGACGTGGATAATGAGGGCAGAGGATGGCAAATTGAATCTCTGGTCAGACGTAAACTGAAGGAGTTCCGAAGAGGATATTAAGTATGGAAAAAGAAAAAGACAGGGGATATATCCTTCAGCAGTCTCTCAACATTGAGGTAACATATATTACATGAAAATTGTTAGATTAGTTCAGACATGTCTAGTGAGTGGAGTGTACATGCAGGACAGTCACTCCACCCCTGGCAAGCGCCAACCCTGCGCTGGAACTTGAGTCTCTTCTCTTCCACAGAAACTTAAAGGGATCAAATTATTGTAAATATTTGGAAGATGTTAATATTGTTCTAAACATGTTTTGTGTTTTTTTGTTAGCAGTAGGGGTTCTTATTTCTGGTTCACTGAAAAACTATATTTGAGGAAACTATGGCTTTACAATAGACCTTAACAAAATTAAATGATAAAGGTATTTTATCCTAATGTTAATGAGCTTCAAAACAAAAATAAACACAGGAAAATTCTTTGCAAATTGTCTCTGTCAGTGGATAAGATATGGATAATGCATAAGATTTATGCAAAAAGTTAGGCCCGACTTTATATATTGTACTTTCACGACCATAAGGCGCACTTAAGTCTTAAAATTTCTCCAAAATGTACGGAGCGCCTACAGTGCACCTAATGTGTTGTTGTGTGACTACGGGAAAACAAACGTAGGAGAGGACAGCATGAGAAAAGGAGGAAGTGTGGCCACTGTGGAAAAAAAAACAAGTAAATGAACACGGACCAACAGCTAAATAGAAGAAATTGACAAAAACACTAGTAAACATGCGTGTTTTACCGGTATGTTTTAACGTGCCGCGCCCTAAAACCTGTTGCGCTTTATGTGTGTGTGTTAAAAACAAAAAAAGGACCTATAAATGAAACGGAAAATACGATGATTATGCACTGATTTCTTTTTTTTTCAAAACCTGACACAGAAAAGTGCACAGGCTGAGCCTGTGGAGAGATATGGAGAGCCAGGTGCCTTACGCTGATGTCCCTGGATGATTATCTTATCGGCTTTATGATCACATTTGTGACCTACCGTTTGGAATTAGCAGATTTCTGGTGAGTCGCAACTGCTGCGGACTGACGCAGTAGCATGACACTTGTAACAATGCTTAACACTGAGCTCTTGCCCTCTGAACAAACTGAACCACAAGCTGGATGCCATTGATTGGCAGACTGGCTAGGGTTTTTTAAACTTGTCCATCATTCGCAGACCAGAAAAAGCTAACAGACTCAAGGTTGGTAAACAATGACCCTAAAGCCAAACAGAATGCTATTATCTAATGTGGTTTCCTCTACAGCCTTGAAGATTCTCAGCTAAAAGGATTGTTCACAGATGCTCTGACCCGCCTCGCTCGTCCTAAATGTCTCCTCACTTCTGGACTCTCTCAGATGGGACTTCCCCGTAGCTGCAACCATCTAGAGGAAGGAGCCGGGAAATCCCACCCCCTCCCTTCCATTATGTGTCTTATTTTGTGACTGTTGATCACTTTAAGTGTTGAGTTGTTTTTTTTCCAAGCATTGTTGTACTGCTCCCCCACAGGGATACTACACTTTTTTTCATCTCTTACTACCTATGTGTTGTGTTCTGTCCCCCACCTGTAAAGACGCACCGTTTCAGGGTGGCTGCACCTTAGAATAGTTATTACCTGTATATGTCTGTATATGTCTACTGTGTGTTTGGTTTTGGCTGTAATAGAAACTTGAATTTCCCTCTGGGGATTAAAAAAGTATACGACAGTGGTTTAGCCTAGCCCGTCACTCCCACACTTCCACACACAGTCAGACCGTGATGAGTTGAGTTATTTCTTTCATAAAAGTTTTACTTGATACATAGACATAAATGCAAAATGTTAAAAAAATATAAAATACATCTTTTTGTCTTAAACGTATTTATAATAAGTCTTAAGTCTGATGTATGTCAGGTGTATTGCAACAGGAAAATTCCAAACACTTACAGGAGAGTGGACACGAAACTCATCCATTTTCACCTTTTTGGTAAAATAAAATAATCAAAATTAATAACAGTTTGACTGTTCAGCTTAATACCTCCTCAAGCTACTTGCTCTCTTCTGGGCGATGAGGAACTCTTAAATACTCATCTAGATTAAAGCAGCAAACATTCAGATTCAGTAATAACTCTTGATTCTTCAGTTTCACAGATACAGTCTCAATAAATGTGGTGTGAAATTTCACCTTAATTTTAGCTCTACTGGATCCTTCATTGGTAATATGACGATCCTGACAAAACAGCCTCATTCAAACGTCATGTGTGACTCAGTTGTGAAGTCACTTTGGATTTTGAAGGATTTTTAACTTAAAACTTTATACAAAATTTTCTGCACTCTTAACGGTAGAAGTTTTTTTTTATATTTGAGATGTTTGAGATGAGAGAGACACAGGCAATATCTTCTCCGTTCAGCCGGCCTAGATTTGAGTTCTGGCCTGGGACATATACATAGCTGCAAATCATTCTCCTCTCTCAGGCTACTGTTAAAAAAAGGCAATCAGTGCCCAAAAGTCCTTTTCTGAGAGTGATCGGCATTAAGAGAACAACAGCAAATGAAGAAACTGTGTTCATTTTAATCACACTAAATCAGATTGGTGTGAACAGACCTTTAGTTACATATCAATTTGATTACGCATCAATTTGATTAAATATCCATTTAGCTTAAAATTTCAGCCCTTAAATGTTTCAGGTAACCAGTTCTGATTTTCCTTTAGGGTCAGCAGTCTCTGGAACATCTTACATTCATCAGCATGTAAGATATTAATATTCAATAATATTAATTCCATTAAACCGTTTTAATTCTTACAGCGTGAGATTCTTTTACAAATTAATGGTGCCTCGCGTGAAGATTCGTTACACAACATTACTGGTGGAAATAGAAAAGAAGCCTAAAACTGGATATGTTTTGTTTGTATTTGGAATAAAGATACTTTTTCTGGGTCTGTAATATTGGGAATACAGGAGTTGAGGACAGGTGTGCAAGTCTATCAACCTCGGTTCCAAAGACGAAGAGTGAGACATCAAACCCTTCTCTAACCCGTCGGCTGCAGTGGCTCTCCAAACCCAACTGTAACAGTGGACCTGCACAATGTCTGCTGAAGAGCAGCTGCAAAGCTGGACATAAAATGGCTTAAAACTCAAACCACCCGAAAAAGACTTCCAAGGACAAAATGTTTTCCTTTACAATACTTGTAAGAAATAAAAAAAAATCATTCCATAGTCGTTTCTGTTCTATTCAAAGAGCACAAAAAGTGATATTTAGAAATATTTTCAACATAGCTCCATTTAAAACTAAAAAAGAAATAAATGAATCACTTCAACAACGTTTACTAATCAGATCTTTCTTATGCTTCTGGAAACTGAAATCACTATTTTTACTATGCCAGCTGAACAATAACCAAGATATTAATTCCAGCAGCCTTACAGCAGTGTATATTTTAAATGCAGTGAAAGAAAAAACTTCTTCACTGGAGTGGTTGACTAAAGAAACAAAATGATGACTCAGACACCTTTCAATATGTGCTTTTAAAGTCTGAAAATGTGAGCCTTAAAAAAAGGGGGGGACAAGCCCCAGCTCAGTTAAACAGCAGTAACTCTGAAGTTTCCACTGTTAAAACGCAAATAAACATCAGCAGTGATATGCTAGACTGGATAAACCAAGCCATGAACGCAAACAGACAGAACCAGCCTCCGCTTGCCACGGCTGCTTCAGACAGACCGGAGCTGCTGAAGACGGAGCGTGACTTTGATTTGACACGCGCTCAGAAAAGCCAGGCGCCAGCGCAGGAGCATCTTCACACAGACAGCATGGCGACATCACCTAATGGCCTTATCTCAATGTCCTTTAAAAGCATCTTGTATTCCCCATCATCTCTTCACCTCTATAAAACCCTGTTTTTCTTTTCTTTTTTTAATAAACCACCAGACCCCTCTGCTGGTCCCTCCTTTGGCAGCTGAGACCAGACAGCCTGTGGTTTTAATAGACATTAACTGGGACACTGTTGTGACTAAAACAAAAAAGACAGAGCCTCTTTACGAAACTGTGCAAAATTTAAGGGGATAATGGCTTTAATCTGTGTGCCTTGCAGAAATACTACAACATTATTAATTGTCTTTGAACAAATCATGAGAAAACAGTAACAGGGATGTCTAGATTATAGATGTTCTTGTTACAAGTATTGTAAAGGAAAAATTAATAAATAATTAATAAAATTATAGTAATTTATAATGAAAACAATTATTATGGGTTAATTGATGTTATAATGTGAATTGTTAAAAATCACATAAGAACTAATTAAGTCTTTAAGTTTTATTTAATTTTGTTACAACATCCAGGGACATGCAGAAAGATAGAGGAATTCTGCAGATTACTTTTTAGATTTTTCTCTTTTTGTGTGATTGAATATAGCTGAAGGAAATTCTTTTTGGCATCATGATAGCATTTTAATGCCGTTTTCTTGAATTAACCTAAAATGGCAAAGATAACAAAAACTGTCCCATTTAAAACCATTGTTAACATAAATTTAAATGCCACATTTATCAGAACACAAACTCCCTCCGTCGTGTTAAGATTTCACTTTGAATCACTTGCCTTTTATTTGTAAGTTTTAAATTTAATCCAATATCTTTTTCATATTCAGAGCATTAAATGGTCATTATTTGAGTTTTTCCTTGGTTTTACTTTACAGTTTTTTGGAGTTTTGTTTACAGCAACACTGAAAAGCAACCGGTCATTGAAATGTATTTTAGCTTTCTTTGTTTGTTTTTTTTCCTAATATCTCCCATATAATGTATGTCAAGAGATCTTTATGATTAGCAACATTGGTGTTTGACACAGCGATTAATTGTGATATCCCTGCATCCAAACTGAACTCAGATGTCAGTGCATCTTATTGACCTTTTCACTTCTCTGTTATTTCTTTCCATCAAATAAACCGTGCGAAAAGGAGCAGACATTATCACCTCAATGTACTATATGCACAATAAGGATGTCTTCAGATGACCTATCCTCTGTTGAATACACACAATCTCTCACAAATGTGCACATCACAGGACAGACGGGACTCAGTGGCACCAACAAGGCCTCCATGGGCTCCAATTAATACCCAGCCTTTCATATCCCCTTATCTCCTTATCTTTAAGAGCTGACTGGAGATTAAATATTTATAGATCAGCATAGAGAGGGAGAAGACTCCTACATGGCTATCAATAATGGTAAAAAAAAAAAAAAATCATCCCACAGCTCCTGGTTGCTGCCAAGCTAGGATTGTGGGCTGACGAAAAAGGAAGATAAAAGGAGAAAACGGCAAGATCTTGGCTTTCCCTCACGGTTTACATGGGGGTATCATCTGTTTGAGGATGCAACCGGATAGTTGAAAACACGGACTGCAGGAGAATCAAGCTAATGATGAGTGGATGGGATGTGCTGAAACACCAGCCCAACATGAAAAAAGGAAAATAAGCCCAAGGCAAAAACAGAAATGGCCAAGGGCAAAACCAAGCTGGAAAAGTCTGTTCATCATATCAGTTTAACTTCCATGATCTGACGTTTTTGTCTGGAAGAAGATGTGACTGGAGAACAAGCAAGGTGACCAAGAAGAAGAAAACCTGCAGCAAACAGTGAAAAACTATTTAATTTTATTTATACATACATTTTATTTATATAAATATATACTACGAAATATATACT
>JBAMHX010000010.1:1084072-1100629 GCA_037177515.1 Pseudomugil tenellus | reverse complement strand
TATATACACATACACATATATATATGAAATCCACTTAGCACTCAGTAAGCTAATGTGACAACTGAGCAACAGTGGATATTTATTATTTATGAGCAAAGACGCATAACAAACAAAGCAGGACAAAGTGTCTATGAGTGTGCTCTCAGAAGTGCCCTCATTAACTGAAAGAGGATACAGTTCTGTGAGGATGACGCCATTTAACAAGTTCCTGACAAGTGCCTCTATTGATTAGCGAGGAGCTTTTGTAACATGTGATACTGCGGTATCTAAAACAATGAAGTTTGCCCTTTAAAATCATATTCTGCATGGCAATGCTTCATATCTTGGATGAATCCCTTCAAATAACAAAAGAATATTTTAAATGACTCCAATTTGTGGTCTCTAGTTCCCCCCAGTGGTAATATGTATCTGTAATGTTGATGCTTACCTGTTTAAATCCAGTTAATTCCTGATGCTTTTACCAGTATGCTTTCAAACATTGTACATCTAATTTATTTTCTCCTGTTATAGTTTCTACTCTGCTCACTCAGGACCTGATTTTGGCTAAAACTGACACTTAAATTGTACATTAAGTTTTGATTAAAATGCACTGCCTCTGATGAAGATTGCATAACACATTTTGACTAGAGTGCATGATGTTTATACCGAAGAAATAACCCAACATATAAAAATGACAGCACAGTTTAATGTCTCAAATGAAAGATTAAGCTAGTTACAAAAGTCATGAAATCTCATTTACCAACTGCATTTACCCCGCAGATTTAGTGCATGAGAACATTCGGACCTGTTTAAGTACAGAATGTAATGAAACAATGAACCTATGTTATTTTTGCAAGGGTCACAGTGGTATGAACTTTTACATTTATTATTTATTTCCAAAAAATAGTCATTACTCCATTAGTGATCTTTCACAAAAACAATATGTTGCTTTAAAACTTGCAAAAGATACCCAAGACCAGTGAGAACAGGTCAGTGATCATACGCTCAGAAATACTCAAATGATGCTTTCCAAAACAGCCCAATGTGACATATCTGATACAGTACCTGAGACATTTTGCATGAATTTATGGCAAAAACAAAATGCTCAAAATCCCAATGAGTACAACCTGATTTTATATTCAATTTTCTTACAATTTTTTATGTTTGGGGCCCTTAAAGTTAACAAGGCCTACGCCTTTGAAAGCAACAGCTAAGGATATATCCTTAACGCCCCCAATCCTCCTATTACCCAATCCTCGAATACACACAATACAATGATGTAAAGCTGCACATGTTCAGCCCCAAAGCGCCACCTGGTGTTAAAACTTTGAACAAGCCCAGTATGTCAGGACAGGATGCATCCTGAGGTCATGACCTTTTATTTGCACGTGATTTATTTGCCTAAAGGATGCTACATAAATTTTGCATAGCCTAAAAATTTTAAATGTTATGCTGGAAAAAGATTGGAAACTTTTTTCTTCAGGTTTTATTTAACTTTTTTTTTTTTACATAGTAATTGTGTCAGAGTATATTAAATAGTAACCCTGCACTGAAATTACTGTAAGTGCCCTTTAAATGATTAAGTATTGAATCTTTTTACTGTTTTAGGCTTCAAAACTAAACAGAAATGACTTATTTCTTCCTCTTAATCACGGAGGAGAAAGAAGCGACTTTCATGACACTAAAATCACATGGAAATCCTTTTAGAGCTTAACGATCATGTGTATGATTGTATATAAAAATAAAAATGGTACAAACAGGTGTTTTACAACATGTAGGATAACGGACTAACGCGCTACAACTGACCTTTATATGACCTTTTTCTACTTTCCGGTTGTGGTGAGCCTACCTTGTAGGATGGCAGAAAGCAGAGCACACCCTTGGACATAACCTGGCAGACATGGAGCAGTAAGGCGCCCACTTCATCCTGAAAGGCATACGTTTCAGCATGCTGGAAGGTGGCACAGAGTTTTCTGCCCTGGGGTCCTGCACCAATAGTTCCCACCCAGACCTGAGGAGATCAGAAAATATCACATTTTATCACTTACGAATCTTATAAAATCATCTTAACCAGCTCTCAGTTTGAGATTTGAGGTCACTGTAATCTCAAGGTGAGACTGTGACATCTGCTGGACAGAAAGGGAGCAAACAGAATGGTGGAGCAAACTCATTCAGCCTCTTCATCAACAACTTCAACATTCACCGTCTGTACAGCTTCATCAAATTCCGGTTCACAGGGAATCTGGTTCCCATCCTAGCCATTAAGCAGTCCGCCACAGAGAGGCAAGGCAAATTAATTTTGTAAAGCACTGATAAACACAGGGCGCTACACAGAAATACTAGAAAGATTAAAACACACGCATGATTTCAAACAAAGTAAAAAAGAAATTAAAAGGAAATAATTAAAAATGTTCAAAATCATAATCTTTTCCTGATTGAAGAAACATTTTTTATTCATCTCAAACTAAAAAAAAAAAAAAATAAACATGATTAACATGTTTAAACAAAAGAAAACCAAAGCAAACTTTCAAAGTTAGAAAAAGCTTTGAAAGAAGTCGATGACTTTCATCAAAACTTAACTGAAATACTGAAATGCAGCAGAGAACAGGAGGGTCTTTAGCATGGATTTAAATAAACTGAGTGTTTCAGCTGATCTGATGCTTTCAGGGAGTTTCTTCTAGACACGTGGAGCATAGAAGCTGAATGCAGCTTCAGCTCCATGTCTCGTTCTGACTCTGGGACTCTGGTTCAGTCGGGGCTTGAGTCGTACTATATATAGAGTCACAGGTCACACCGCACAGCAGCCTTCTTGCTGTGAGGCTGTGTTGCTAACCACCACACCACTGCCAACTTCAACATAATTCCACATATTTAAACATATAATAACATTTAAAAAACACAGAAGTATTTTTATTTTCAAAGTATTCCTGACATTAGATTAGGTGGACAGAACCTGTAAGACCCTTTGCATATACCTGACTGTAAAGTGAATCTCCAATATTGAATGCACATTTTTAAATATCAGAAAGACATAGGACTATCGATCTGACATTCAGATGTTTCACATAAACAGTTTCAGAAAGATTTCGTATTTCAAATGAGTGTATGAAGTAGGGGAGGAAAAAACTTTTGCAACCTGCTGTCAAATCCACAATTTTTAACAAAACGGATCATTTTCTCATCAAAACCTAAAATCCAACCTCTCTCCGTCTCAGTCTGACTTATAAACATCAGGCTTCAACTTTTTCTTAGAGAGTTCGCTCTATATAGAATCCCTCCCAAAAAGAAGTTGCCATTTTTATCTCAATTAAATGTAAACTAAATTTAACGCCGACACGCTGATCCATTCGGCAACAGCTTTTAGTTCCTGTGGCTGATAGCAGTTAAAGGTTGTTTATAAAATAATAAACTAGCCAGTGATTTGAGTCAGGCTTGCTGCAGCAGGCCACCTTGTAAAATCTGTAAGATTGAGGAGCAGATAGCTGTTGAGAAAGTTTCTACAGCAGCTAGAGGAGCTTAGACTGGCGTTCACATGTAGGTGAAACAACCAACAGGGCAGGTGGAGCAACATGGAATCCAAAAAGATGCAGCAGACTTCTAAAAGGGGGCAAAGACATTTTCAGAGAAGCTGCGATAAAAGTTCAAACTTCTAACCCTGCAGCAGACGCTGCAAAAGCCGTCTGCAGGAGTTGTCCCAGTAGAAGAGATCCAGCCCTGCTGGGACTGTTGCTTACATTAAATAGAAAAACAACTATTTTCTTGTCTTCATGAGGCTTGTTACTGATCTTGCTTGTTTTTTTAATAACTTTATTCCACCCCTGTTGATTGTTGTTAATACAAATATTTAGGTTATGCAAAACTGATGCTTACATTTATTTGTTTCTGTAATAAATGAGGCAGATGTAATAATACAAGTCTGTTATTCAAATATTTCTTCCAAATTTCAAGTTTTCAGCAGATTAGTCTCCAAATCATTCTGCAACATTTTCCTGCAAACTCCTTCACTAAATGTTTATCTGTCCAAGAATGAAGGCCAAGCAGAAAAATTTACCTGAGATTTATTGATCACATGGTTAGCCTCCAGCTGGATGGTGAATTTAACCCCCAGCTCAGATGAGAATGAGCCCATGGGTGACAAGGTTCCAGACGTCAGAACGATGCTGTGAACCGACCCACTCAGGTCAGAGAAAGCCTGCAAAGTTCACACACAGAGTCGAGTAAAGCAAGTCATCAACAAGCTGCAGATCTCTGCTGCTTAACTCTGACTACGATCTCACCACAGCAGGGTTCAGGCACCAGAAACTCAGCGTGAGGACCTCGGTCTTGATTCTTGTGCTCTGACGGTGCCGAGGGCGTTGCCTAACGAAAAAACCCTGAGCATCAGGGACATCGGCTGGAACCTGACTGACCCACGCGTAGGTTCTCTGCAGAGCTACTCGGTAGTCTTCAGCGAACCTGTGCACAAACGCAGCCCGCTTTAACAACTGCTGATCTGAGCAGCTGGATTAAAACTTTAAAAACTCTGAGCTGGTCTCTGACCGGCTGTTGTCTCTGTACAGGAAGTCAAGCACCATGAAGAGGTTTTTAAGGACAACAGACGTAGGTGCACTGACGGTTGGAACCTCCACCATGTTATCTTTTCCTTGAACCAAACCGACCCGCTCTTCCTTCTCCAACACTGCAGCCAGGTTTTTCTGCCACAGACACAGAAAAACAAAACAAAACGCTGTTGATTAGTAATAAATATGTAGCTCAAAAACAGCATTCAGAATTCTCCACATAGGACCAAATCCTTCCGTTAGGTTAAGTCAAATCATTAAAATAAAGATATTTAAATCACCTTCAGAATGTTGAATGTGTCAGCTGTGATACCCAGATCATGAAAGATGCTCAGGATATCCTTTCCACTCCACACTTTACTGGCACTCTCATATCCACGCTCAGATAAAAGGTCTTGGCTTTCTTGGATCCAGCTACATGTAGGAAAAAGAAAATGTGAGACCAAGTCCAGTCTTTCACTGCTGAGAGTAGAAAATGACTCACTTGCTCAGAGTGTAGCAGAAGTTCCTGAGAATCTCATGTTTTTCGCGTCTGATGTTGTTCTTGATCATGATGTCCAGCTCGTCTCTGGATGTCTGCAGGTTGCTGTGCTCCAGCGTGTAGCTAGCACTCTCTCTTGCACAGTCCTCAATGTTGTGAGCCTCATCCAGCACCAAGATCTGGCCTGCCAGGTCAATTTCCATCTGATGGGGGAAAAGCAAAAAGCTTGAAGTATGGTCTGGAACTGTAGTCTATCATTTAGATCAGGAGTAGGGACAGTTCCTGGTCCTGAAGGTTTTTGATGTCTCCCTGTCCCAACTCACCAGATGCAGATGAATGATTAACTTTACAGATCTTGATAAGCTGTTGGATCCATTTGATCCGAATCAGGTGTGCTGGACCAGGGATACATGGAAAAAGCGCAGAATTCCGGCCCTTAAGGACCAGGGTTCCCCACCCGTTCACCTCCACCCCCTACCCCTCCCCCCATTTTAAACTCTTCTCACACTCTCTCTGATCATGGGGTCCAGCAGGTAGTTATAAGGACAAAAGATGATCCGGGAGCCTTCCATGAGTTCGCGAGCGACATAGTAGGAACATGAGCGGAGCCGCTTGCCCAGAGAGACCAGGTCCTCGATGTCCCATGCTTCGTGCATACCATGGACCCGTTGGAGCGTGTTCTGGTCCCTGATCCTTTGGACACCATGGTAATACCGGCATGACCTTCCCTTTGACATGCACATGTTAAAAAGTGACAGGACATTAGAAAACAGATACTAAATGCAGTAAACATGTCAATAAATGTTATTTTCCAATATGCAAATATAATTATGGTGGCAGCTGGATGGACAAACGCAGTTAATCAAGACCTTAAACAGGCCAATTACACCACTCAGCTATGATCAACCAAAAGGTTTTCAAGTGTTTGGAAGAATTAGCAGACATGTTTGAGCTGAATCTGGGCTCACTTGGTGCTGATGGCTCACTTATGGCACTGCCAGGGGTTGTTTGGGCCAGAAGCGGACCAGATGTCAGTACCCAGTCTAGCTGGGATTAAGGCAAATGCCCTGTGGGCCACATGTGGTGGCCAGCAGCCATGCAAACATTTAGTCAGAGTCATGGAAACATTTGGACCAAAGAAATATCTGGGATAATGGAGCAAACTGAATTACTACAAAAAGATCTTTCATGGTCCGTGTTGTTCTGGGCCACCAACCAGCCCCAAAAGATGCTGATGATTAGCTTCATTCAAGTTCTTAACAAACAAAACACACTTGGAAATTTAAGTTACAATCATCCCACCTTAACTTACTTTACAGGAAATAAACTTCATACATGATTTTGTGTTTGCTTTTACAATTCAAACCCTTAAAGTCTTTCACCTAAAATAGTTTTTATGGTTGACAGACATGTTGTGACGCAACTGTTTCACTGGATCTTTGGTTATGTAACAGGACATTTTTGTTGCAGTATCTGTTACTGTAGTACAGTTTGGCTGGATCAATACATATAGCTTTGTCGTTGTGACTGGTCTGAAAACGATTTCTGCAGTTATGAGGCCTGGAACCGCATACATCACTCACATCTAAAAAATTCTAGTTTTAATTTTATAAAACATGTGAAGATACTTGGAAAAGAGACCGATTAAAATACATTTTTAATTGTGAAGTGAGGTCATGTCACACACACGGGAAATCTGGTATCAACGGGTTAATAAATCCATCTGGACTTTGTGGTTTTTCTAATGACTTGGCAGGCAGAATTTAATCCCAGAACTTGAAGAAGTTCCTACAGATGTAAAAAGTCTCTGTTTGCATCAGGCCTAGGTCACAGTACCTCTATTTTAGGGCTGTAAAAAATATTGTTATATCGCATTATTTTTTTAAAGAGACAATATATCGATATGCAAAAGAACTGTATCGATCTTTTTATGAGCATATTTTAACTTATATGTAACATGTGAGGTAGATTTTAATTTCCTTATTAATCTTGTACACAAAGAGTTTCTTTAAAAATAAAATGGGGGGCTGTGAGTTTTCTTACTATTAAATTCTAGTAAATAAAAATTGCAATTTATTTTGTTTATAGCATCACAATATATCGCAGTATATTATATTGCTATCCCTGTACTATGATACACATCGTATTGCCAGATTCTTGCTGATTCACAGCCCTACTCTACCTGCGGCTTCATGGCTGGTTTAGTATTTTAATCTCATTAGCACTCCTTTTCTACACACACAGATAAAATTACTTTGTTCCTAAACTGACTGGTTTAAAAAAAATTCTTTGAACGCAACCACGTTTGCACACAATGACCAAAATAATGTCTTAAAATAATCAGTTGGTTAAAAAGACAAATCTAAAAGGGCTAAAACAACTAATAATAATAATAATAAACTAGTGATAATCGATATATCAGGATTTTTACTCCTTTCATATCTACCTTTCATATCTACTGCCAAATATACAAAACAAAGAGAATGTTTTGGTATAAATCACACCAGAGTCTGTCGAAATTGGACATTTCTGTCATCAAAATAAGCGTCCTTTGTGACTAATCCAGATTCTTTTGAATTTCTCTCATCTCTGAGACACTTTTAGGTTTTATTCCTCTAATTTCAGCCTTGACCAGACATGACATCAAGTACTTCTGAAGCTTCCTGCGATCGGGTGTCTCAGCTTTTGTTGCGGCTTACATGTTCAGATGTGGCTCAAACAGTGAATTCAGAAGATGTGTCAAGAAGGGGCGTCTCATGTACCACACCTTACTGACTGTCAGCAGAGATGTCCCTTTGGATGTCACACCCTGTTCTTTATGAATCCAACAGCTCGAGGTGACATTGTCACACGAATACTGTACATGGGCAGGTTACAGACAATCTATGTCCAGGATGAGGTTGTCTCCTTCCATAAACGATGTGCTAAAATTGAACATCTGGCTGACACTGAGCCTAGCTTGATGAATAAAAAAGGAGTCAGGGATTAACAACTTTCTGCCACCATCAGAGCAGCTTCCAGCCTGAACACAATGTTTCTGCATGAATCTCTTTCTGTACAGGATGGGAACTTGAAACTGGCTTTCTCAGACCCTGAGGTTATAAAGCCTCAGTGTCGGTGATACTGTCTCTGCTAAAGGGTGATCTCTGGGACAAAGTGAGACCATTGTCATGGAAGGCAAACACCTCCAATGACAGCATAATTGTCCTCATTACAGTAGGCGCCTCAACGTTAGCACAGTAAAAAGGGGCTACAAGTGTCTTAAGTCTGAAAAAGAAGCTCGACAGTATAGTGTGTCAGAAAGAGTCCTGTGATCCAATTGTGAATAATTGTTCCTCTGGGGTTTGAATCTCATTGGCCTGCAAAAATAAGACCGGACATTCCTATTTTGGATAAAATTGTATAAAAGTTTTGATCTTACTGGGGTTATTTTAGCTGCACTTTAATATAAAATGTTTTGTGCATGTTTGTGAGTCTCTCTCCTTACATCTTTGGCCTCCAACAGGTCTTTGCATCTTTCATTGCGGTTGGAGTGAGGCGCCACGTCGGGGTTCACACAGGTGTGGTCTCTGCTGGACAGGATGGTCATGGGCACGCCGGAGTACACTGTGCGCTTCAGCTCGTGTGTGATCTGAGTTATCTGTTTATGTGTTCGCGTGCCAAAGAAAATCTTGGGAATCTTCCTTCTGGTGTCTTTGACGCTGCTTTTGGATGAAGAGCACGGACAGCGGGAGCAGGGTTCAGGCGACTAGACCAGAGGAAAAGAAACATACACACAAAAGGATTCCCAATTGATATCAACATTTCACTGCAGGTCGTCTTACCTTTTGCATGCACAAGATTAAAGATAAGCAAAGCTCTACTGGTCACCTGCACAACTATACATAGTACAATGTAGTGGAATGTGTTTTTGTCAGCTGAACAGACCGCTTTTTTCAGTGGCAGGATACTTTATTTTGAGTTTCCCATCCAGGTGTTGATGTACAACATTCACCGTTTCAGACAGAGGTGGAATATCTGATGTCAAGACTGGCTCAGTTTCCATCCGCTGAAGAGGCTAAGAAGTAGTGATAGGCAAATGACACCGAGGATTCAGAGCTCCTGTTACTCTTCCGGAGGACAAGCGATTCAAACCACCATCAGAGCTTGTGTCAAAAACACTACCGTCACGTGGCCAATGATTTCTGCAGCTTTAAACTGCATCACTGGTTTACATTGAAAATATTTTGAAAGCTGTAAGTGGCGTCTTCTGTGGATACTCGTTCTGTAAGAGGGATCTTTGCTCTTATGTAGATTGACTTAGGAATGGTTTAACTTAAGTAAGTAAGTAAAATGTATTTATATAGCACCTTTCAAAGACAGGGCAAATCACAAAGTGCTTCACATAAAGGAACATATGAAAAGAAAATACATAAAAAGATACAATAAAACAGTGTACAACAAAATATACGATGGTCATAATACCCACAATCTACTGAGCAGCGTAGGCTAGCAGAAACAAGGTTTTAAGTTTACTCTTAAATGTATCAATAGACTTAATCAAACGTAGGGAGGGTGAAAGATCGGTTACCTCGGTGCAACAACCTGAAAAGACCGGTCTCCTCGACTAACTTAAGCATTCTGAAGGACTCTGATGCATCTGATGCTCGATTGTGGTCATTAATCATTCATTGAGATAAATTTATTTCTCACGTGGCTACGCACAAGTAGCATAAAAAACTAAAACATACAAAAGAAAAGTTATATATTATTGTGTCACCATGCTTGAAAAGGAGCGGGGAGAAGAAAAACGTATACCTGCCCCCTTTGAAAATACTACAGATGGTCTGCCAAAACTTAAAAAAAAGAAAGAAAAAATACCCATTTAAAATGAACATAAATGCCATCCATACGTCACATCATTTAAATTTCCGTCCCTCCGTCCGTCCATCCATCCATCCATCCATCCATCAGCTACCACTTATTCCCGAAGAGGGTTGTAGGGGGGCTGGAGCCTATCCCAGCTGACACAGGGCAAGAGGCGGGGTACACCCTGGACAGGTCGCCAGTCTATCACAGGGCCACACATAGACGAACAACCATACACAGAGACACTCACGCCTATGGGCAATTTAGAGTCTCCAATCAGTCTATCTCCAAGGTGCATGCCTTTGGAGTGTGGGAGGAAGCCGGAGTACCCAGACAGAACCCACGCTAACACAGGGAGAACATGCAAACTCCACACAGAAAGGCCACCGCCTGACACACATACACATCACATCATTTTTGTGTCATCATTACAGATAACACTTGCAGGTGGACTGTAAGGTGCTGAACAGCTGGGGAGTCTTCCAGCATCTCTTTCACAGCTCTGACCAGCAGCCCCGTCTCAACAGTCTGGAAACATCCCAAAGAAGGCCACTGGAAAGGTCCTACTTAAACCTCTTTAGGAATTACAGGCATGGAGAGAATCTTTAAAGATAACTTCACCAAGGCAACAGACCCAAAAAAGGACATGCTGCAGTTTGTCTATCAGGCTGCTAGAAACTAGAAGTAATGGCAAAAAACACAGCCAGGTTCCCGTTCACGAGCTGTTCATCAGCCTGTAACACCTTGCAGCTCCACGTTGAAAGCTTAAATAAGTACAAACTCATTCTGTGGATTATAAATGTGTTCACAAACAGATCACAGAAGGTGATTGTGAATAAGTCCATGTGACATTTTCCTCCACTGGCTCTCCGTAAGACCATGTTCTCTCTCATCATCTTTTCAACCTCTACAGGCGACTGCAGACCCAAACTGTCACATAGGGAAACTTTCTGATGATCGAGTCCTCATATCCAAATTGTCCAGCCACACAACATTACAACTCAGCACTGTAGTATTTTATGTAGAAGTGGGGAAACTCCTGTCTTGAGTTCAATATAAATAAGACTTAGGAGATGATGGTGAGCAGAAGCATGAAAGCCAAGGCGGCATCCACCATCATTAACAACAGGACAGTGGAGATTATGGAGTATAAATGTTAAGGAGCAATCTTTGACAACTTGATGAGACTTTCCTCAAATGCAGCAGAAGTCCAACAGACGTGTCATCGGAGACAGTACATGCTCAGGGACTGAAATCATTCAGGGCCAAGTAAGATTATTCTCGCTACATCTGATCATGTATTCATTGAAAATGTATCAATCTTTTCTGTTAGGGGCTGGTTTCACTCCACAGAATAGAAACCACCTGCTGAAAATTCAGAAATCATCCAGCAGCCTCCCAGAACTCATCCTACATTACATGCTGAGCAAACAGTGGAATCAGCTCATATGAGCTTACAGGACTCGGCACATATACTTAAGTTTTACCCCAACTTTTATTGAAGCTTTTTAGAGCTACATCCATGCTGGCGTTGTTTTAATGCCCCTGGGGGGCAAATAAAATTATCTGGATTGGACTGAACTATTTTTAAAATAACACTTTATAAACCTGAACAAACATGTTTCGCTTAATATTCTGTTATGTATGTTATTTTCCTGTGTGGGCGAGTGCGTTTGTGTATAAAAGTAATAATATTATAAAACTATTTTAGACATATTTAATGTTACTGTCTGATTTGAAAAGATGGGTGTAAAACCAAGAGATAATTTAGTCTATGATCCAGATGTATCAGCTCTTACACATCCAGCTGGATAAAACTTTCTGTACGTTTCTAGAATGTAGAAACCATTACATGACAATCTAAAATATCTATTTTCACCTTCTTGACGGATTCATATACATTAAACATTTGAATACATATTTGGTAAATCTGTTTCAACGCAAATAATATATCAGGTTTCTATCCATTGTTGGTTAACGTCCTGACAGTCTGAACGCTTGTCCGTGTATTCTGATCCAAAATGCTTCCATCTCAGCACCATTATCCACTGTGTGAATAGGCTTTCTGATGGACTGTCTTGTACACTCTTTTGAAAACATGAAGAAGAATAAAGAATTTGTATCCATAAATAAGGTATCCTGTCACTCTGCACCAGGTGACCTTTTCTGGCTCTGAAAGATGATAGGCTACAATTGTAATGGCTGAGAAAATCTAGCAGCTTCATAATTAGTTGTCCAGTGACGTGGTGAATTTTTTATCTCCTCTCACAGGTGAAGTGTAGCTGGCAATGCTTATGAAATCGATCCTGCTTATGTGCTGGGCTCTTATAAGTAGTGTACTCTGTAGCCATTCAGTGCTTCACATGAACACATAACCTAATCACAGGCTTCTCATACTGGGATGAGTATGTTGCCATGCCATATTATGAGCAGCAATACACACACACACACACACAGATAGATATAGCGATAGAGAAAGACAGAGAGATATAGACAGAAAGAGATAGAGAGATATAGAGAGATAGAGATATAGTTAGAGATAGAGAGAGAGAAAGAGATAGATAGATATATATATATAGAGAGAGAGAAAGCTAGATAGAGATAGAGAGATAGAGACAGCGAGAGATAGATAGAGATAGAGAAAGAGAGATAGAGATAGACAGGGAGATAGAGATCAAGAGAGATAGAGATAAAGAGAGACAGACAGCAAGAGAGAAATAGAGATGGGAGACATAGATATAGAGACAGAGAGATATAGATAGAGATAGAAATAGATATATAGAGAGAGAAGATATACATATGTGTGTGTGTGTATTTATGTATGTGTGTATGTACTTGTGTGTGTAAATATGATATACATGTTATGTCAACAAAAGACAAAGCTAAGTCTGGTAATGTTTACTCCTGCATCCTCTGTAAATTACCTGAATAACTCCCAGAAGAATGAACGGTATGTGATGTCACGCATTGCAACTTATCGTGGGGATCAGAAGGTAGCACTTCTGATGACAGATGAGTGGCTAGAGTTTCCCGCCAGCTCAGATTTTCCAAGCATGTTTGCCCATCAAATATTACAATGTGTGGTGAAGTGTAGGCCAGAGAGAGCCCTCTCACAGTTAAGAGGGATAACGAGCCCTGAGCCCATGTGAAAAATAAACAGAGGTGCTGCAGGGCCCCAACACCAGTTCAAGTTACCTTTCTCCTCTGGAACAGTTACGCTCCACAGCCTGGACGGAGGGCCTGATCACCTTACCTGCTGCTGCCACATTAAATAGAGGCATCCAAATATCCTGCCCCAAGACGGCCAATAATTACTTATTCATTGGCAGGTGGGGGAAGGAGGGGGAGGTTGGGGGGAGTGTAGAAGGGCATGCTGATGAATAGAGGCCCTTGTCAAAAGCTGCAGCAGGAAACAGCTGACACAAGAGTATCCTTTTACGCGGCTGCCTCATGAGATGCCAAGACAACAAGATTTCAAGCCTGGCCCCACAGCCCAAAGCAGACACCCCTAGAAAAGAATGTAGATGGCTGGTAAAGGGGGCAAGCAGGGCGCCAGCTCTACTCGCCACCGGAATATAACCGTCCTATCAGCTCGTAGCGTTTCCCAACGGCATCTACGTTTTAAAAAGTTGAACAGCAGGTTTCAGAAAGCTTTCACAGCCTCAAACACACAACATGGGAGATGTGAACTTTTTTTTATTTGTATTTATTTGTAAATCAACTCAACCTCCTGACTGTCGTGTGGGTTGACAAAGAACAGAGGTCAGGGGTGTTACTGAACACCTCAGAATATTCACAGGTAGGCTTCTGTTGCTTTACTCCCGGCCAACACCTGAGACATGGAAATCTCACACTCCGGAGGGCCAGTCAGGGGGCACTAAGGGCCACAGGCAGTGGATCACTTAGGTATTGCTGGCGCCTCTCACTGGACACCAATTTGCTCCTCATACCACAGCTCTGGAGGGCTTGGAATTCACTCCAATAAGGGTGGGCTTTAGTAGTCGATACCTTGGAGGACATGACACTCAACACCCTCCTCCTGATATGACCACACTATCCAGGTAGGGGCCCTGGCAAATATCTGCCCGCCAAAGCACCTGTTTATCCCTGGGGCGCAGTAACCAGCGGGTGAACCCCATTCAATATTTATCCCCGTGGCTTTCACAGATCAGCGGCCCAAGCGAGGCAAACCCTCTTAATTAAAACTGGAGCTTGCTTCAAAGGGCCCCATTCAGGCCATCAGTCAGCGCTTGTGGGACAAAAGAGCCCGGGTCATGTAGCTGAAGTGAAACTGAAGACCAACTTGCTTTTTTGACTTCACTTTCCCTCCTCCTGTTTTTCCACCTCCCAGCATCCACAGCTCTCAATCCAAGCTGTGCACCTGTAGTAGGTTGAGACGGAGCTGTAAAAGAAAACCACCCTGAGGAACGGCTACTGTACGCTTGCACATCCCTGGGTCCAAAAAAGCCTCAACAGAATAGATACATTTATATTTGAGCTACATATATTATGCATTAAATGTATAATTTGTTAAATATATCTATTGTTAATAAAACATATATAATTTATAACATTTGTAATTAATTGTACATCTTTCTAGGTGATTTAAATGAATGAAACTGATAAAATATAAATCATTCTATATAATTTGATGTTTTTCTGAGCTGTAGTGAATCATGAATTCATTTAAAATGTGACATTACCTCATCACCAGATCTTGACATCTGACTGGCTACCCTGATCTACAAATCCATCTCAAATAAAAGATTCTTGCTGAGGGAGACAGAATCTTTCGACACAGCAAAGCATAATATATCGTATGCTTTTCTTTCATAGCAACCCTGTTTGTTTCCATAATTATTGTTAAAGAAAATAACATTATTTCAGCTGTAGTCTCAACTTCAGACTTTGATGCATTGTAGCACATAATTAATAAAATAATTATTGCATATATTTATTTCTAACTTTAATACATTAATAACATATTTAATTATTTAATGCTGCATTTATGGATTTCAATGTGCCGCTTTTTTCTTTCCATAAATAACTGGTCTGCATCTTTACTTAATAAATTCAACTAGCAACAATCACTTCGCCTCCTGTCTCCAAAACCGCCTGGTTTAAACGGCAGCATAAAGCACCAGGAAGCACCAATGCTAACATGTAACATTGCAGCGTGATGGAGAGAAACTCAGATAAAATCAGGAATTTGCATCTGAACCAAACAGTTCTGTTCTGACATCTCATTACAAATACATCTGCCTCGTCATTGTGGGACTGAAACTCTGGGAGCTGCTGCTAGAGTCATAAGTCATGTCTTCCTTTTACCGTTTTTATTTCGGCTCTAAATAAAACTGCTCATGTGTTTCCTATGACTATCTTTGTTTTGAGATGGATCATCAAGGTCCTGATAGTTTACATGGAGACAAAGGGCATTTTATCTGAAGTATTCTCTCTTCATATCATAACCTATGTTGGGCTTCACATCTGTCTGGATCCTTATGGTGTTTTTAAGGTGAACGTAGGATCTGTCCCTGGATTCTCCAGACTCTGACCACTGATATAAGTCACTTCTGATATGTGTAACTGCATACCATCTCTATGGATCACCTGGAACCTGTTTAGCTTCACTTTTTACCTTCTACTGTAAAACTGTTCCTCATCAGGTATTACTTTATTTATTCTTAGATGAACTGAGCTGTTATCTTCTGGTTTGTACTGAAAGAAATCTGTTTTTTGTTTAAGAAATAGTATTTACATATCCTACTTTGTTCCAGGTGAATTTACTCTGCCACAGTAATACATATCTGGATTCAGAGTCTTTTGTAGTAATCTCACATGTGTCAGCTATCTGTAAAAACCAATCATACATACAGCCCTTGACTATTTGGATAATTTCATTTAATATGATAAATCAATCATCCCTTGGTCTTGTGCAGGTAAATAAAACTCCGAGGACACAAATGAAAAAGACTCAACCCTCATTTAAAGGCTTTTTAAATTTGTGGAAGTGTATTGCCCTCCAGTGGTGATAAAGTAAATGAACCAGTTGTCAAGTGTGCAATTTAGATTTTAAAGGCCAGTTAACCATATGTCAACAAAATAAACATAAAATGTTCACATCCTAAAGAGGAAAAGACTAAAATCTATGAATTTATGATAATAAACTTCTAAAGTAGAACTAATATAATGTGTTATGATGTGTCTGCCTCATTTAAGTTTCTAATAACAGATGGAGCGTCGACACTGGACTCAAGACGATCCTCAGATCATTGACGACAGCAGGACTTTCTGCACCTGCTGTACTGAGGAAAGTTTGTCTCTAGTCAAGATGCAAGATAAATTGCATAAATTCTGCAAATGAAGTATTAGAATGTTTCTCACACCTCAAAGGATGACAGAAAAGTCTTCTGACGGGGATGATGTTGATGGTACACGTACTATAACGTTTTGCCTAAAATTCCTCTGGAGAGGTAGCAGACCTATCTAACCAACAACAGACATGTCTCTAACCAACAACAGACCTGTCTCTAACCAACAACAGACCTGTCTCTAACCAACAACAGTCCTGTCTCTAACCAACAACAGACCTGTCTCTAACCAACTACAGACATGTCTCTAACCAACTAAAGACCTGTCTCTAACCAACAACAGACCTGTCTCTAACCAACAACAGACCTGTCTCTAACC
>JBAMHX010000010.1:1068429-1083972 GCA_037177515.1 Pseudomugil tenellus | reverse complement strand
ACACACATATATATAAACGCGGTCACATGGGAGAGGATCTTTTAATGAAGTGGGATATATCACTCCAATTAAAGCATTCCCAGTTTATGATGTAATACAGTGATCTGAGTGCTGTCAGTTTATATCGTCCCATTATTTAATAGTGGACTATCTGACAAACATACGCATCAAAAGTGTCTACAATATTCGGCCAACATTCTTTCTTGGCTTTTGCTGCAGCAACAGTTTTGATTTTAGCCTGAATTATGTAATTAAATTCTCAGCAACAGTCCGCAGGTAAAATATTCTGCTCTGCAGGGTTTGTTGATGTTGGTCAGAACCTCCTAACAACACCTGTTTTATGTGAACGCGCTTATCTTAAATGGAATACTCTGGGGTGAGTTAGCGAGTTGATAAGCAGCTTTGTAGTACAACTTATCCAGAACCCGATTGTCTAAGTAAGTCAACCAAAAAAATCTGGGTATGATAATCGCGCTTCACAGTACACGCCTCTGGACCAAAGGAATCTCATTCATCATCACTGTTATTATTCTCATTATTATGCTGTAATGGGGCTGCAGCATGTATGTGCTGCAGGGGGCTCAAGGAGATAAAATATGCAAAATCAGACAAAGTTATTATTCTGAAGTGAGAGTGATTGGAAGTGAGTGTGGTTTCCGACACTTAAACAAAAGTTTGAAGACTTTTACCTCCATAGTGTTACAGTCAGTTAACCGTGTAGATGTCAGCAGTGCGCATTCACAATCAGCGCACGTTTACGATGAGCGAACATGCATGAGTACCTACCTTGTGTTCTGCAGGACGAATGCGTTTCTTCTCTGATCGAAAGTCATCGTCTTTGTCACGCTCAGAGCTGAGAGACACCTGGAACTTCTCAGACAGACGAGAGGCTAGCGACGGTTTCCTAGCTTGTGACTCCTCAGATAACGGAGCTGAAATACAGAAAACAGACGACGCATAACACTCCATAAAATTCTTGCATTCCATAAATCAGATGAATATACAGGAGCGAGTTTGAATCTGAGACAAAACTTCAGAACTGAAAAGAACTAAAATGTTCCACAAGCTTTGTATATCAGGACTGATTACTGATTCAGAGAATAAATGAACGAGTTTATTACGTCAGTTCCAAATTAGTTGATAACCTTATTATAGTCATATGAAAAAGATAGAAAAAATATTTTTCCCTCATGGAACATCTGGTACAAACTGGACATCTGCCACGGTGGTAATTTTCTATTCTACAGTCATTTAGCAGAGTGAGTGGCAGATAGACAGACACACACTTTTATTCATCCCTGCTGGGAATTTCTATTCCATTACAGCCATCACAGTACACGAGTTGGGAATCTCTACTTTGCACCTAATAGAAGCGATGCCTAAATATGACCTCAACGCAGAAGTACAAGTTCAGACAGCAACCAGAAACACATGGACGGGGGGAATTGGGATCCTCCAGCAACTCGAGGTCAAATGGAGTCATCTGGTGCAGTCCCATACAGTACGAGTGTCCCGGAAGTGGAAAGATGTGGCAGAGTTCGACCAATGCAGTGAATCAACGGAGGTGTCTCTGCAGTTGTGTGTGTGTGTGTATGAGCAGTCAGGTGTGCGAGTACATGAACCCGTCCTCAGTCCATCCTTCCAGACAGAAAGAGTTTTGGGGCAAGAACATCAATCTGCACACATTCCTTTCAGAGCTTGTTTTCCTGCGACCAAGCCCGATAGGGAAGCTGGAGTCAGAAAACAGTGAATTGTTTGGGTCAGACTGGCCCATTTTCCAGCCTTGAGTCTTTGCATTGTCTCAGGAATCCAAATTAGCAGAAAGAAATTGTGTCCATTTTCCAGCGATCCGAGCAGACGCACTCTCCTGCTCGGAGAGACATGTTCTGGGGCTTCTGGGAGAGCGCGTTCTGGAACCTCAACCAGTTTTGGCATTTATGGCATCACCCGGTTCTCACCAGCTGCATTAATTCACAGCTTCACATTTTTTTAAATCACCAGAAACATAAATCCAGTGATGTACTCATCTTCCACATCCTTAATCGGAAGCAGTGATAGATGCCCCAGATCCATCACATATCCGACAGCGTACGTTCCACGAGGACACGCCGGCTCTCCTCTGGGCAGAAAAGATTTGATCCATTGAGACCAGCGACTGACCGACTCCATTAAAACCTTTCTTTAAACACTAACCTGCACTTGTGTCTTCCCAATCGGCATCAGACGTCACACACACGTACCTTACTGGATGTATTCTGTCGTCAGTTTCTATTTTAGCTTGTTTTATTTATATTTCATCTCTTCCATTTTTCCCTTTTTAATTCTCATTTTCTTAGCACCACACTGTAAAGCTTCTAATGCACCAGTATAAAAATATGTTGTACATAAAAACCTAAAGGCCTTAGTTAAAATGAGAAGCAGCCGCCAGGTCATAAAGCAGAAGCAAACTCACCATGTTGTGGGAATGATGGCTGGGTTGTCTCTTTGCAGGGGGACACCGTGAGGTCGACAACAGGCTGGGCTGCAGCAGTTGCAGCTGCATTGGTGCTTTTATTGTGGCAAACACACTGACAAGGTGTGGCTTCTGACTTCTTATACTCTCCGAGAATTTTTTCAGACTCCTGCGTGGAACCTCCTCCTTCCTGCAGCTTGGCTGAAACAAACCATGACGGACAGATGCAGGAGTAGGAACAAGACATTTGGATTTGGATCAAATAGTACAAGTAGGCCTGTCGCAATAAGCAATAAGTCAATTAATGGCGTGATAAGAGAAAATGAGCGCGTTAAGTTTTCCATTCGCAATAAATTTATTTGTTTTTCTCTTTCTTTACCTGGATTTACTGGATTGCAATATGTGTCACTACGATGCATCATGAGGGCAATTCAGAGGCAGCGATGCTTTTGTCTACAGCGTTGCCTGAAATATGACAAACTGAAGGAGATGAGACGTTCATTTAGTTTAACTTTGTCACCTTAAATATGTTTTTAAGTAAAACATGAGCCCTTATATGAGCAACACTACATAACTGCTGACTGGACCCTAAGCTCGTGTTTGCAGACCAGATATGGTCCATATAACCAGACTGCTGAAAACCTGTAAGACCATAAACTAGTCTGCACATCAAGCTAAATGTTCTTTAGAAATTAATGTTTATTCTCAGACGCGTATACTTCGCATTATTACAGCTTTATTATTATGTTAGTTGAAAACTGTCTAAAAATGACAACATTAAGTGCTTAACGCAATATTATCGCAATAATTTCTGAGACAATTAACTGCACAGAAAATGTGTTATCGTGACAGGCCTACGTACAAGTCGTTTTAAAGAAGAAAAAAATATAAACAAAAGAGTAATGTAGTCAGTGTATTTGGATGATTAGAAAATGTCATAAAATGCTGTTTGTGGGAATTATTTTGGTTTATTTGTATCAGTTATTTCACTACGGTGAAAATCTGCAAACACACACTCTTACCAAACTGAGCTTTCTGCCATCCCAGAGCAGAGCAAAGCAAAGCCAGACTTTTCCCGCTACCTGTAGGACTCTCCAGCAAACAGTGCTGTCCGTTGTTCAACCCCCGCACAATCTGCACACACAATAACACCACAACATTTGTGTTAAACTCTGCAACAAAACCAACACAAATCTATCATATCAGACATGTGAGGAGAGTTTTCATACGCATGAAGACAACAAACTCCAAACACACAGGTAGGTGATGAGGCAGGTGGCAAGTTTTGAGAATTAAACTGAATTTATCAACCAGAATGAGTTCAGCCTTGAGGATAAACTGTTGTGTTTATGTAAACGCGTGTCAAAAGGAGCCTGTTAATCTGGTTTATCTCAGTTAACCTACAGGACGATGCAAACTAAAAGTTCCAGGCAGTCATAATAAACTAATGCTAGACCTCATTTCCATGTTTCATATCAGGATAATCCCGTCTCAGTCATGAAGGAAATAAATCGTAGATGCTGCAGCGATGGTTGTGATGAGGATCTTCATCAGAGATCATGTTTCTCCAGTTTTATCTTCTCTTCTACAACTTCTTGTTAAAACCAGAATAAAATGTAAACAGATAAAATTCTTAGTCTACTGAGTTTTAAAGATCCCAGATTTACCCATCATGGCTTAAACCTCAGACTGCAGGTTTCTATAGTTTCTGAAGCAGAACCTTCAGCTACCAGAACCTCTTTGTGGAACCAGATTCCTCTCTGAGTTCAGGAAGCAGAACCTCCTTTCTGCCTTCAGATAATCGTGGTGACTCTGATCCATCCCTTTAGTCCTGCTGGAAGCTCAAAGAAGCAACACAGAAACCCAAATGTTGTATTTTTTAATGCTTTTTGACTTTAATAACAGCATCAGTAATGATGGGAAGGGTTGTACTTTATTTATCTGACATCTTCTAAAACCAGTCAAAATGATGAAAAGATGGATGATTTGTTTCATCCATACTACACAACTATTATATACATGTCTAAAGACACTTCATAAGATTAACTATGTATTATTCATTAGTAGTTAACTAAAAATAACATAATTTCCTAGAACTCAACATTGATCCACGTTTTTAAAAAATGCATAATAAAATAGATAAAAGGCATAACACTACTCACTGAATTCATCATAGCCAGCTGGGATGGATAAGCCTTGCAGGGGAAGAGGATCTTCACCCCCCCAATGGTGTACTCCACTCGGCGTGTTGTCATCTTCACCTGTCTTCTATGTCTTCATCACAGGAAATAAAATGCTTTCTAAAAACAAATGTCAGACGTTCAGCACTATTAAGACAGTAAAATACTTATTCAACACGTCATGTAAAGTCAAAAGCTAAAGATTATGTCACAGGAAGAATTTTGCAACAATTTATGAACTATTATACAAACTTGGCATTCTGTCTGAGCCGCGTTTGTCCCCCAACATCGATATAGTTTTATGTCTATTAACCGACATACCAACAGCTAATGCTAACAGTTCCGTTAGCCTCTTTATCAACCAGTAGAACTTGTACGTAATACTTTAATAAGTAACGTTAGTTTAAAAAGAAAAAGTCCAAACCCTCATAGATACAAATAGACCTACATTTACTTTCAATTTTACCCTCACCTTATTTTTCCCATTAGTCTTCCCGCTCTCCAAAATCACATCACATCAAGCGGATGTTACGCATGAAGGACGTTACAACTTCCGGTAGTAATTTTCAAAATTAAATCCTATTATCGTCCTTGTCTTACAAAAAACACCAATTAAATGAATCCATTTCCATGAGACATTTTACTTATTTATAGAATAGGTATTGTTCTAAATACGATTGCTATGAATCAGATATCTAACTTTTATTTTTTACACTAATGGGAGCCTGACAGTTGGCACCATGTACAAATAAATATGACTAATTAATCTTAACAGACTAAAAGTAATAATGTATTTAAATGTAGAGAAGTTTAATAGTGGACATAGACATACTAAAACCTTTCTTAATTATATCTTTAGGGACATCTCATTTTATTTTGTTTTCTTCTGGTACCTTTAAAACGTCACTTCCGCTATTTGTATATGTAAATAAATATGAAAAATGTTGTTTTTCTTTTTTTTGCAAATGTTACACCTGCAATACATTTTTCTGTATTGTGATTAAATTAGATCATTTTTTCTTTGGTTTGATTAGACTGATGGTGGTGTTTCAATATGTCCACCTGAGGGCGAGATATGCTATAACAATGACCTTTCTTCTGTCATTAATGTTTCTCCCCATGTTCCCTACTTGAGTTGTATATATATATGTATATGTGTGTGTGTGTGTGTGTGTAAAACATGATGCTGTGGTTGCAGTGATTTAAGCTCCTGCATTGTTTTCTTGATTTAGAATGAGATTCTTGAAGACATTGCATTAGTTTCAGGTCTATCGATCATAAATATGCTGACCAAGAAGTTCAGAGTCCACTCAGAATGAACGTTTACACTCAGGAGAGGCGTTTGGAAATTACCATAAAAACATCCAGTCCTTTGGGAACAATCATTGCTCAGTTTACCCAAAAGAAAAACAAGCATCTATCACAAAATAAACAAACACAGTTACATAACTTTAGAGAGAATTTTATTTAAATATGATTTCCATATAAGAGTTGTTTTTTTCCACATTTACACTCTACACATGCACTTCAGCATAACTATTAGAGTAAGGGTGGTGAGTACTGAGTAGAGGAAAAACAAAAAATGAGTTACAAAATGGAAACTCTCCAAAGCAAAATGTAAAATGACAAACAAAAGGATCCAAAGCAAAGTAACAGAATGATTTAAACACGATGATTATCTTTGTCCAGCAGAGTTCTAGTTTGTGATTAATGCATGATGCTACACGCCTGGAAACTAAAGTCTGGGAGGTTATACGTCGTTTGCTCTGACAAAAAGATTTTATTGTGATTTGTGCATCTGTCTGACAATGTCAGAAATTGCACTTAGAACCACAGAAAGAAAGAAAACAAACAAAACATCATCATTTAACAAAGACATCTCTATTATTCCAATAAGGTGAATGTACGTTATTAGTATCCTTCACAAACCAAAGAGATCAGCCTTGTTCTGCTCCACACAGCTCCTAAAGGGAATGGATCATGTTATCAGACAGCCTCCAGCTGCTGGGCGGTCATCACAAACAGAAACCCATCCCTGGTTGTGTCATTTGTATGGGAAAAACACAACCGCTCTCTTCTCAAAGTCGCCGTAAAAGTGCAAAAATGTCCTTTTAGAAAGTCCATGCAGAGTGTATTTACTCACAAATGAGCTTTTTACATCACTCAGGAAGAAGACAGCTGCAGCACGGAGGAGCAACGGCTTAATGAAATGTTTCAGAGTGAAGCAGACAAGCAGGGTGGACTGGTGGAGACACTCCCCTCCAAACGGGGACGACATACCTGTACGTGCAGCTCTGATGGACGTCTGAGTGCACAAAAATAATCAGAAATAAAGCTGTAAACATTGTTTTTTAATTAAGTCCCTCTGAGTTGCAGGAATTTTTAGATGGAACAGAAAATCAGAGGAAGTGATACAAACATGTGAGAGAGCAGCGGACTGCTAAAAGGCATTTTTAGAGGATTAAAGATTACAACATAAATGGGAGAAGCAGGTTCAGGGAAGCGAAGACACCAAACAGATGAAAATTTTATCATTACCAAATAAGTGAGAATTTTTATAACTTAAAAACACCTTAAAAAGAAACATATTGACACCCATTACGTATCATTTTATATTAATATGCACAATTAACTAGCTTACCGAGTCATGACTGTAGCAGCACCTTTTGTTTATATTCAATATTTAATCTCCAGTGATTCAATCAAATAAAACAAACATGTATACGCACGGTGTCTGACTGATTAGAAAAGCTGTTGGAGCTCCTCTAAAATGAACTCTGGTGTCCTATCATCATACCATAAAAGACTGTATAAAAATATATTTGCTTTACATAAACAGTTAAATACTCAGCTATAAAATGCATAATATTTACATCAGAAACATTAAACTTCATTCTCACAACTTATCACAGACAGATGAAATAAGACACATATTCCAGTGTGGGATGCAGAGAGATCCATCAGCACAACGGTCCCAAACCAACCTCTGTCTGGTCCAGGATGCACTGGTGTTGCTGGACGTCCCTTTGGCCGACACACTGTTGGTTTATTGGCATTTAAAGAGAGTCTGAAGACAAAGACACACAAATAAAATTCATCCAAAGCCAGAAAGTGATCTGGAAACTGCTGCGTAGTGCAAACGCTGCAAAGACGTCAGGAACAGAAATGTCTTTGTAGACTCAGCGCACAGCTGGAGTGTGTTTCAGCACACACACAACGTGGTCTTGTTATGCTGCTGGAGAATAGCAGGGACGCTATTAGACTCCTTCTGTTTTTTCTCAGCATTGTGTTGGGCCAGCGGCGGCCGGTCTGAAGTTCTGCGACGGGCTTTCTTTGCCAGGACGCCTGACGGGGGCGATCCACTCAAAGTTCTTTTGTTGCTGGTTGTCCTGCTGCTTACTGGGCAGTGACTGGGCAAATCGCCGCTGCTGTTTGAACACAGCGGAGCCAGTGCGAAGGGGTCGGACAGACTCATGTGGTACAGGCTGTTGCCTCCAGAGAGTCCGTCCCGTCGCTCTAAGGCCGGGAGGAAATCACAGATGGACGAGTTGGAGTCTTCATCTGGAGGGCGCTGCGGGAAAACAACACTTACAGCTTACCAACGAAGAGAATACACATTTAACACCGAGTAAGAAAACTCTGTGGTGAATCAAGATTCGGCTTTTTCCCCCCATAATCCGACATATTACTCAAAGTGAGAGTAGTTCTAGTCACGACGGGACTGAGGAGGAGGAAGCAACAAAACGTTCAGGCGTGTATAAGAAACATCATCAGTCAGTAGGGCTGTGTTGAAAAGATCGATTCTCATTTCAGTTCCTACAGATGGATCCATAAGTCCAAAGATCAATTTATTTAATACATTTCTATTGCTGAACTTTGACCTTTCATTCACGCTACATGTAAAGAAATGAAAACAGTTAACATGGCGTCAGAAAGCAGTAATGTTATGTGGCTACTTGCATTAGTGTGACAACACACTACATAGACATGTTTATCTGTTTCATAACTTTATATACATATAATTTAACAAAAAAATAATAACACTGAACAAAATTCATATCTGATCAGAACAGATTGCAATGAATCGTGAAAATAAATTCTGAATCTTGAGAATTGGAATTGAATGGATTCTTAAAATCTGAATCGATAGCCAGCATCAGTCATGTTGTTATTTAGAGGTGAAATGGTCAAAAATTCCCACTTCCACATGCCCGTTTCCCAGTACACCCCCGGTCTCGCTCATTGGAACGTCGGGTGTGTGGGTCTTAACATGACTGAGGTTTTTCTGATCATTAAACCAAATATTTTCCTTTTAATGTGCTTGGTTTTTGGTTTTTATCTCTTGAAAGACAAAAATGAGGAGATGCCAGGAGAATTATTCCTGCTTGTGTCTCCAGAGATTCCAGCACATTGTGCCAAAATGGCTCCACCGTGGAGCATTCCCATATGAGGTGCAGAAAGATCCCAACATGGATCCCTGCGTTGTGGAGTCTTCATGTATCTAGTAGCACTGATGTCAAATTTGATCTAGAATAATATTTTGCTTCCCTGACTTATTTCCATTGTTTGATATGATTGTGTTTCATTTGATGCACGATATGAAAAATTTCCACCGAAACCGTTTTTTTTATATTTAGTATAATTTGCAGTTTGTGCTGAATGCAGTGATGGAAAACTGGTGTATCTGTAACACCAAACAAACCGTTTTGGCCCTTCAAACATTTTTTTTCCATGTCGTAGCACAAAAGTGTGGTTATTCAAATAAAGTGCATCCCTTGAAAATTCAGTAACGGATCTATGGCTTATCTCCAAAGGTGTCTGAGTTTAAATATAAAATTATATGTAGTTACATACTGTGACAGCCTAAATTAAAAAAGTGTAATCAACTCTATAAATTAAAGTGCATCCCAACATTAGGGGAATTCTGTAACCCTTACACTATCTCTTCAAAAGTTTTTATAGAATTCTGAATGGATAGATTAGCCCTCTGTGTAATCGTCTTAGCTTTAGCACCGCTAGCTGCTAACATTTACTTAAATTTGTTGTTTTAAAACTTTAAATCTTTTTATCTCCTCTCAGACTTCCCAGCAATGCAGTTTCATCCATAGATATGGTTTCCGCTAAAATACTACGTATTGATTATTATTATTAGTCATGCAGCCTGGGTCCTGCTGGTATGGCACGCATACTCCGCCATCTTGGCCTGCTCTCACGCTGTGTTGCCTGAATAAATAATATATAAATAACCCAAAATTTTTTATATATTATCTGGGATTTTTATTGGGAAAAATTTACTTATCGAACAGATAAAAAAATAACGCGAATCGGCAGATATTTTATCGGTCCGATAGATATTGTGCATCCCTAGTTTAATTGTTGATCATTGTCGTGCCATAATTCATCGACATGGATAAGCAAAGGAGTGGCAAGAGCTCTAGTCAGGGTTGCAACTAGACGTCGTCTCCAATGCATCTGTCCAGCCGTCCCTACCTGGAGTAGTGGAGTGTCTGCTCGGGATAATGAAGTGGGAGGACACTGGGACACCTTGGCCAGGTCCAGAAGCACTTCCTCCTGGTGCAGTGTTTCCTGTGACGAGCCCGGCTCCTGCAGGGCGATCACTATGGCGCTGGTGTTATCAGCACGCAACATTCGCTGGCGCCATCGCAGCAGAGCGTGGCTCACCAGCTGCCTGGCACTCGACACCCCACATGGCGCCTGCAGCATGAAGGTTTAAAGTCATCTTCACATGAGCTGATCAGCACATAGATTTTTTAACACTCACCATTTCCTCATCATTGTTCTGACACATGGAGATGGCCTCCTGTGGTGGAACCATATTCCACAAACCATCGCTGCCAAGGATGATGTAGCGATGTTTTCTGGGGTCCAGGATCACCACGCTAGTGTCTGGCTCAGGAGAAACCACAAACTCTCCACTGTAGAAGTCGTAACTCCACAGATCACCTGTCATAACAGATCAAATTTAGGTAAAGAACAGAAAACCACCTTCATACAGCCTGACAAGCAACCTCAGACAAGATGTAATAAGTGTAAGCAAGACAAGCAGTAACTCAAAGCATTAGCAAGTATTTACCTCTACATGTAACTCGTAACCACTTCACTCCTAAAAAGACAAAACACTTTTCTTTCGCTTTGTCAGGAACTGACCGACACTGCGACACCAGCTTCACCTGCAACTCTGCCGTGCTACGTTCATTTTTAAACATGACCTTTAGACAAAACATAAGCAAATTTTGCATTTTCCTCTGAATTTATCTGATATTTGGAACACTGGATCCCAGACATAACCCTAAATCATCACAGCAACCATTTACATCACCTAGACCACCTCTGCATCAACGTCGTATCAGTCCGCTGAGAAAAAATGGGTCGATTTTACTGATATTTATGTAAGTTTTTCATTATCATCTTGTGATGTAGACTAGAACAGGAGCCCCAAATATACCTTTACATCACAAAACCTGGTTTCAACCTGTAGGCAGCGTTTTTTCACATATAGCCTTCTCATTTTAACTACTGTTGGGTTTCATCACAATGAAGTAACACTAAAATACGCACATTTGAGTGTATTATGCTTTTAACTGAACAAACGTCTGCAATGTGGTCATTTGTCATCGTGCTGGAAAAACATAATTGAATAAACACCATCTAGAAATTCACAAGCAATAACAACAATATCAGTCCTGGATATCGTTATGGGCCAAAACTTTGCATCCCGAGCATCACCAAGCAACTTCCCTCTCAGGGAATCAGCTGTTTATTCCTGAGGCGCATGGAGAAATAAAAGCTGCCATGCCTTCAGAGTCATGATTTTATTTTTGAATAGTTTACAAATTCAACAACATATATTGTATCTATATTTATATAAACTCTATAATTACACACATAAAATAATTACTGGCCGTCGCCTTATCATTGAATAAAAATATAAATTCAGCTAATAAGTTTAATGTTTTTTTTAGGGCTGACAGAATTAGTGCTAAAGAACCTGAACCTGTTGAATTAATGTGCTCATTTTTAATGCATATTAATTGATATTATCCAACAGTAATATCTCAATGTTTCCAGCGTTAACCGCGATATTTTTTAAGTAAAAGATTGAAACAGAGAAACGTAAATTTATTCTGACCTAATGCTCGGGCTACTGCCAAGAAAGGTATTTGGTCGATGACGGTGCTCCGACGGACTGGTCCGTTGTGGCTGAGCCTTGGCCTCTTCCAGACCACCCGGTTCACTCCTGACTTTTTGATCACACTGCCAACAGATTAGAAGAAAGAAGATTACATTTATTTGACAAACTCCTCCATGATTACACAGCCCGTTTAAGACAGATATATCGGTTTCTTTTGTCAGAAAAAGGGTTTAAAAATCAGCCCAACTTGTCTTTCCAGACTGTGTGTTTGCTCCAACTGCAGCCTTATCCGATAAACCACCAATCAATCAACTTAAAAACACGTACCACCGCCTCCCACAGACAGATAGAATCCGCAGAATTGCCAACATTTCTTCCACATTGGTGACATTTGGGGTGAATAACATCATTTTCCTCCTGCGCATGCATTAGACGAGAGACAGTTGCTGCTGCAACACACCTAAATCCTAACGGGTCAACATGTTTGGGCAGAACTTCACAACAAGCTATTGAGGAGAGACATTTCATTTAAATAAGGTGTGTTGGAAAGAAGAAAACGTGTTTAACCTGAAGGACTGCGGCTTTCGAGGACCGTGAGCAAGATTCAACTGTATTGTAATAATAGTAATGTCGCAATAACCGCATGTTGACATTTGCGCATCGATTAGCCTGCACCACCTGAGCTTTTAATGCTGCTATTCTTACCCCTTCCAGTCCTCCCTAGAAGCACACAAGAGAAACATGCCGGTTTTCTAAGTTCACAACAAGGACATGACAGCCGCAGTCTAAGTTGTCGGTCTTTAGGAGACTTTATATTTCATGATAAAGAAATTAATATTTCCTTCAGCACATCCTGCCGTTTTGCATTGCACTTGTTCTGCGACATTCCTAAGACACACTGTCTACGGTTGATGCCGCGTTGTGATTTGCACTTAGACTATTTAACAGAACCATTTGGTTTATCTGTTGTTGTTTGACAATATAAGTCAAAACTATAATCTATTATTTTCTTTTTAAACGCTTTAATCTACACGCCTCTTCGCCACATATTCTGCTTGGGACAATAAAAAAAATTTATTTTGCTTTTAAAACCGTCAGCTTTGTCATTTTAAAAAGTGATAAAAGTATTTAGCTTACAATAAAATCAGGATAAATTGCATAATGTAGAATAAAATACATCCATCTTTTTTTTCTGTGACAATGCATGCAATGTTGAGACAACATGCCGCAGTGGAAATTCCTTAACTGCGACAGCCCTAAATAGTAATGCATGATATGTAGACATACAGCAACTTCTTGTAAAGGTCAAGCATCTTTTGGATTCATCTTACAGTCTCAAGATCTCGATACTCTGCAGCCTCTGAGTCAGTTATAAACTCCAATTTGCATGAAGCTTTACTACAATATATATATATAAAAAGATAAATGCAACCTCACGAACAATAACACAGCACAATTGTTAATGTGAGGTTGTATTTATCTTCTTTTTAGATGTAAGAAGAAGGATTTCTATCAAATTCTACACAGGGGTGTCGGAGTCCAGTCCTCGAAGGCCGGTGTCCCTGCAGGTTTTTGTTGTCTCCTCGCTCCAACACAGCTGAATGAAATTAATGACAAGTTTGACAAGAACCTGTTGGATCCTTTTGATTTGCATCAGATGTGTTAATGCAGGAAACAACCAAACCTGCTGGATACCGGCCCCCGAGGACCTGACTTTGACACGTGTTCTACAACAAGACCATCAACAGTCCATTTCATAGAATGAATCACTTTTTATTTGATCATGTCAGGACAACGGTTCAGTTTTTGTCAACAATTACACAACCCGTCAATACTGACGGCTGATCAAAAAGCAGACCAAAGACGAAATGAAGGACATTATCTTTTGAACCAGATAATATTCTGATTTTCTACATTTAAGCATTTCCTAAAGGTGCTGAATCATAAGAAACACTGATCGAAATCTGAGGGTTGTTTTCCAGGAAACCTCCAATCTCCAGACTCTGCCAGGACTTTTGTTTTGTAACCATGTGCCATCATCAACAAACCTTACCTCCCTCCAAGTCCTTCAATCCGCTCCCGCTCCCTGGGTAACTCAGGCTTGTGGTCTTGTGTGACTTCTACAGCTTTGATAAATGGGACCGAGGGGTCATCTTGGACTCCTAAGACCACAGCAGAGTCCCCCACATGGGCCACATACATACGGTTTCCTCGGAGGACCACAACACTGGCGGTGGTTCCGGACGTACTGGGTAGACCTGTGAGGGTTTTAGGCCATTCAGCTGAGGAGATACAGAAAAAAAGAAACTCAGAAGTTGACTCATAGTGTCTGCAAACTCTTCACTCCAGATTCCCCTATCAAAACATTTAATGAGCTTAAATTATCATGATTATTATGAAAGCTCTTATCTAAGACACGCACTGTGGAGATGCGATTAAACAACCAGCTGACACACAGCAGCTGACATGTCCCGGCAAGTCCACACACCGGTATCTGCACAGCTAAAGCTCAATAACGGGCACGAACAGCACGATAAGGCCAATATAAGTCACGTATGCTTTAGAAAAAAATATTTAAGTTAATATTGTATACATTTTGTGACTTTGTGGCCGAGTTTTAACTAGCGAGCGGGTGCTATCCCTCGCGCATCCGAGGAGGCGGGCTTTGTTCGGACTGAAGCCGGTGGCTTTGCTAACTTTGTTAGCTTTGTCACAATTTCATGTAGAGAAAAAGCCAAACGATCATTTAAAATAGTGTTTGATGAATAAACAGCAAAGTAAAATATTGTGTTCATAACAGAGTGTGACTAAGGTCTGTTTTCTGCTAGCATATGCTAGTTTATAACCAGATGAAAATGATCGGGCGTAGAATCTTCTAGTAAGTCTGGCTTTTAGCTAACTGCACGCTAAGGGGTAAACACAACACGTAGGCCGCAGATTAATATTAGATAGAGGAATTTATTTATATCCATATTTTTATATGAAGACACAAACACGCATAATATAAACAATAACAGCGATTATCTGTATTATTCTGCAGCATTGGTGTGGGTAAACTTACGTAGCTTTTTCCACATAGCATGGTGGCAGGCTACAAATCCTTTGCGTATAGCTGAGCAAACTTCCCGGTCACAGTCAGACCAGAATCCCCGCTGCTTCTTCATAAACTCCCACAAATAGTCTCGTGCAAACTGAGCCGCTTCGCGACCCCCGTGGCCGTCGAACACGGCGAAGAACGCCACGGAACGGCGGGAACGGCTCGTGAGACTCGGCTGAAGTAAAGGCGAGTACCGACTTCCCGGTGCTGTCTGCACAAAAATACTTTGGCCTTCTGTTCGCCCTGACTCGCAAGAATCGTTTGTAACCTGGGGAGTTTCCACGGTTCCACCAGTAAGGTCTGGTTGGACGTCTTCAGCCGAGGAGTCCAATGTGCAGTTGGACCCTACACTCTCCTCCCGCTCACCCGGCGTTGGCTCATCTTCTCCCGGCTCAGGTTCTACAATGACCTCGGTCACATCTTCCATATATTTCCTGCCTCCCTGATCGGTGAACACACTCACTCGCATCAGTAATGCGTTTTCCATGGCTCCAGATACAAGAAGCTCTCCAACCTTTCAGAATATCACATATAAAATCAGCAGGTAACAGTTTAATGCAGAGCGACGTCCTGCCTTTGTTTATGTCCAGACGTAGTAAGCATGCTCAGGCGCAAACCTTACGCGATGACGTCACGGACGTGCTTCTTCTCGGGAGCTGAT
>JBAMHX010000010.1:1055066-1067965 GCA_037177515.1 Pseudomugil tenellus | reverse complement strand
CCACCTGATGATACATCCGTCTCAATGAGAATATCCACATGTCTTGCTGATATCTCTTCATGGATAAAGGCTCGCCACCTTCAGCTAAATCTTTCGAAAACAGACCTCATAGTCTGTCCAGCCAGTCCTTCCTCACATCTGCTAATAAGTGTGAACTTTGACTCTATAACACTTGTGCCTACATCTGCTGCCCAAAATCTTGGAGTCATGATGGATGACCAGCTGAATTTCAAGGTCCATGTTGCCTCGGTTGCCCGTACTTGCCCATTTGCTCTGTACAACATCAGGAGGATCAGACCCTACCTGACAGAGCTTCTCAGATGTAAGTTGCTTTGGAGAAAATGTCTGTAATGTAATATTATGATTCAAGTCAGCTCCTGTCAAATAAGTGCAGTCTAGTATCATACTATACATACTATACCATACTACACTACTACACTACACTACTTGCTTTAAAAAACAAGAAAAAAAAACCTATAAAAAATTATGTTCATTTTCTTTTAAATAAGATCAAATTTCTTGTTCTGTTGGCAGATAATTTATATTATTTCAAGGAACATTAACCTGTAAAGAATTCCTAAAACAAGTACAAAAAACCTACTAAGAATAATTATCCTACGTTTAAAAAAATAAGCATATGTGTCCTTGATTTGAGATGTTTAATCTTACATAGATTTTAGTTTTTGCAGTGTATACCATGCCATGCCATTTCTATTTATGTAGCACTTTCTCAAATGCAATACATGGTTGATGAGACTGCTGCACAAGTAAAACACAGAACAGAAATGATCAATATAAACACGAAACACAAAGAGTAAAACAATACAGTCAGAAACAATAAAAGTAATATCAAACTCACACGGGGTTAAAATCCCACCGAACCATCCATTTTCTTAACCTCTTCATCCAAATCAGGGTCACAGGTAGCTGGAGAGTAAGCCAGCAGTCATCGGGCGAGAGGCGTGGTACATCCTGGACAGTTCACCAGTCCATCGCACGGAAACACCAAAAGACAAACAACTAGGTGCACTCACATTCACTCCTAAACACAATGCAGAATGACTAATCAACCAAACATGCATGTTTTTGGACTGTGTGGGTAAGTCATAGTACACAGAGAACCCACACTAACTCCATACAGAAAGCCTGCTGCCTGAACCGAGGCTCAAACCTACAACCTTCTTGCTGTGAGGCAGGAACGATAACCACTGCGCCACCGTTCAGCCAAAGAAAACAAATGTTTTGAAAATAAGATTGGAAAACCTCAACTAATAGAGGTTTCCTTGTGTAAATGAACTTCATTCAGAGCTCGGAGCCAGAACAAGAAAGATTTCTTTTGCAATTTTGGAACCACCAGCAACTACAAAATCTGGCTTTAAAAAACAAGAAAAAAAGCAAACAAAAAAATAGGTTAACTTTCCCTGAAATAAGATACAATTTCTTGTTCTGTTGGTAGATAATTTATGTTATTTCAAGGAACATTAAGCTGTCAAGAATTCCTAAAATAAGTAAAAATCTTTAAAAAATCCTACTAAGTAAGAATAATTATCTTACGCTTAAAGAAAATAAGCATATGTGTCCTTGATTTGAGATGTTTAATCTTACTTAGATTTTAGTTTTTTCAGTGTGGTCACTGGGGTTCAGCAAGCTGGACAGATAAAGTGGTGCGAGACCATTTAAAACCTTAAAAACAAAAAACAGAATCTTTACAATTGACCCTAAAATAAATATAGAAAGTCAATGAAGTCAAGTTCAGTATCTAATCTTCTTCCAGAAAGTTTAAGCTGTAGCTCAGGACGAAGCGCAGTCTCTTTCAAAAGCAAAGTTGGGAGATCAATTCCAGGCTTCAAAGTCAAAGTGTCACTGGGAAAGGCACTGAAGCCCAAGTTGGCCCCTGATGTGTGAATGTAGTGTTAAGCGCTTTGAGTGGTCAACATGACTGGAAAAGTGCTATTTAAGTACAAGCCCTTTGTCCAAGCAAGGGCACATGTTTGGGCTGGGTTGATACATAGCAGAATTTTAGAGTGGATAATGAAAAAAAGTTTCCATTTATAGATAAATCCAAGTTAGATGATTGAGGCAGTAACAAAACTCCCTTTCTCTGAGGTATGCTCCACTTTTTGATTTCCATCTTTTTTAGGATTTATAAACTGAGCAAAACGCAAAGCTCAAACACAGCCCAAAGCTCTGAAGACTAAAAGGACAAATTAAAAGAAAATAACCAGAGAACAGTCCAACATTTGTCACATCACAATAAGCTCTTCAGTTTACCATTAAAGCAGAAGATAAAACAAAATGTCAAGTAATGAACAAACATTTTTCAACATTTTAAACTTTTTTTTTTTTTACTCTGAGTGTCATCAAGAGTTGTTTGGGTTTAGTCTAAATTAAATTTAGCATAACAAGTAAGGAAATTAGATTTGGTAAAAGAAACAACCCACTCATCTAGTTTAGATGCAAATCAAAAGTATTGAAAGTCTCAAATGTTGGGTCAAAATATATTCAGTTTGTTACTATTTTGTAATTACATCACTGTTATTAATTTAAATCTCAAACTTTAAGCTAATTATGACATAATAGTCATATATGTCAAAATGACAAGTGTTTTTTTAATGCAAATCAATGAGATTCTGAGAGTTCTCTACAGTATTAAAATGAACATTTTTTGTTCTCATAAACAACCAAATGTATTGTACTAGTTTAGTATTTATTCATCCAGATATTTGTAATTTAATTGTGTCATTACTAATGTAGTTTTAACCTGCCAAAAACAGTAAGAAAGATTTCATAAATATTGTTTTTATAAGCATTCCGGCTTTCAGTGTAAAAGGTTGTTTCCATCTGCTGCACGATTACGCGATTACGTCATCGCTTGTAAATGTGTGCGTCAGGACGGGGGCACGGAACTGCTGTGGGGTTGACGAGTAGTCATCTGAGATGAAGCGAAAAGATGGGAATTGTACATCGATTATAGAACCTCGGCGCCAAATTTCGAGCATATGACTGTTTGTAGCCTCACTACAAAGCGAATGTTTTCTGAAGACTCCAGGAGGAAGGGCTGTAATCGCAGTAAGGTAGCGAATGTAGGGGAGAGCTGGGAAGGCTTGTAGCTGCTGGGCTTTTTCACAGAAACAACATGGCTGCGGTGGAGCTCGAATGGATCCCAGAAACGCTGTACAACACCGCTATCTCGGCTGTGGTGGACAATTACAGCCGAGCAAGAAGGGACATACGGTCACTCCCAGAAAACATACAGTTTGATGTCTATTATAAGGTAAGATTTGGCGATGAGGAGGCTCAGGAGTGTGTATCAGCTGCTAGCCTTAGCATCATGTCGACAACGGTACGATGGGTCTGATGAAGAATACCTCTAACTGGGAACACACCAGTTAACAGTTTACACTGCATGACCTATTTTTAAGACAGCAGGATAGATATGTTTGTCTACCTGATGAGCATATGTTAAATTGAAACATTGACATTGACCCTGGTGGTTATTATGTCAGCAAACCTTTGGATTAATTATTTTAATATAGTAAACAAAGCGTTTTATGAGTTTTTTAATCATTTCTTCAAGTGATCAGCATTATTGAAGGAAAAAGCAGCCTGTGCTGTGCAGCCAGAGATGCTTGTTACAACACATCTAAGCTGATCTGGGCCAGCAGAGGGAATTTGTTCTGGATGACAGACAACAACAGCCTGTTTCTAACCTTCAAATAATTAGTTATTTAGTGCACTTGGCTTCACAACACAAGAAAAAAAGCGATATTATGAACCATAAGACAGACATGGTGTCGTTTAGCATCACAGGGTGATGTTGCCTGTCTCACATAGGACTAATATACCTACAAATGAAATGATTTATGTGTGAACTAACAGGACGAGCTTTGTGTATATCACAAAAGGTAACATATTGCAGTTAAGACCTGACGCATGGTCATTATTTATAATCATGTAAATAAAAATCCTTCATTACACCTGAAAGTGATCCACTGTTAAGAAGCTTTCATGCAATTAGATATTTATAGTTAACATGTGTTTTTATGTAAAAACATGGCAGAAATTGGGGAATAGTCTATATTTGCATATAGTTTTGCAATCTGGAGCACCCCCCCGAGTAAATTATTTGTTATTTCTCTGACCATGGGGGCTAATTTGACCAGTCACCATATACTCAAACTACCCAAAGTGTAAGAACACCACAGCTGTGATTCATATTGTATATTTTACCTCCAAAAAGCTGATCAGAAATCATGATTTACAGACAAAAAGCAATAAGGAACAGTCTGTAGATGTTAGCTGCATTACGTCATTGTAAGTGTCAGAAAAGGGGGAACAGCGACGTTGGATATATCTAACAGCAGTGTTAGTAACATGTCCAAAGTATACAGAGAGTTTGCACGAGTCTATCTGAGTGATATCAGAGGGAAGGTGATCGTTCTGACGCTAAATAAAGCAGATTTGTGCTTATAATAGTTCTACACATAAGATTTGGCTTCGGAAAAACAAAACTTGAACCTCAAATCTGAGGTTTGGTATTGAATCATTAATATTTAGAAATGTTTGTAAATACTGAAAAGGCTGAAAAAGTTGCTCTGAAGATGTTTTGTGGAATGTGTTTATTTTATTTTTTTATTATACACTTTTATTTTTCCATCAATCATGGCCGCTGCCAGATCTCCACATATCTTTCTGTTTTACTGTAAAACTGAAATAAGTCATAAACGATGAGTTTTAGTAGAGAAAAAAGCTAAATATAGCTAAGTTAGAAAGTTTCTTAATTTTCTAACCTGCACCTGTTTAAATATCTGCTTTGGGATTAATTTCACCTCCTTTAGGAGTTGAAGTCCAGTGCTGCTGCTGAATGTCTCACATTAAGGAAACCAGGTTCTGCTGTAAAGGTGTGAGGTAAAATATTCACGTGTGGACGGATACATAAGCACGGACATGCTTCCAGATCTGCATCATATCGGATAAATCTAGCTTTATCGGATAAATCTAACTACTTACGGTAGTTAATTAAATCCAGTTATGCAGTAAAACAGACGGTGTTGTTGTTCCACCTGAATTTGTTCTTGTTATAACAGATGCTGGGTTACCCATAACCCCGCGGGTGGGTTATAGTACATTAACTAACCTATCATAACGTTACCACTATGGTCTGATGTTAGTTTAATGTTGAATCTCATTGTGGAAGTTTCAACTTTAAGAAAAGTCATGTTTGATCCCAACAAGGTGAATAAGTCACAGAGCATTCTGGTTCCCAGTCTGGAGTCCCCCAATGAGACCAGTGTGTTTTAAAATGAAGACCGTGTCCACACAGCCATGACTTGAGGTGTATTTTAGGAACCTGAAAACCTTTGAAACAAGATCTCAAAGCAAAAAGCATCGAAATCTACTTAATATTTCTAAAATATGCATATGTGGGTAAAACTACCAACATATACTTACTGGGACACATCTTGTCCATCCAAGTGAGACGGTGGAGCTACAGTGTTTGAGCAGTTTGTGTCTGTCCTGGCAAGCTGGATTTATCCTGAAACCTTCATTAATGAAACAAGTCTGAGAATCACCACAGTGCAGATGATTTGTCCCACTTTGGGCAATTTAATTTTAGTTTTCTTGAATATCAAAACCCACCCAGAATCCATCAGTAGTGGTGAGAAGCAGCTGATGAAAGCTTAAAACCAAGCATTGGCTGGGGGGTTCCCCGCTTTTTGGTAGTTGCATGAAGAAAATTAGTTACAAGTTGAAGATTACAGAAGTGGAAGCTGTCAATACTGAGGGGAGATAAAGGTTTATGCATCTGGTACATCCTACTGTAGCTGATCTAATGGTGTGTCCTCAAAGTAGTACATGTCGTCTCCTGGTCAGCAGTGGGGTTACCAGTCGCTTTTTCTGTGACTAATCATGAAGTTGAACAGAAGTGAGAGCAGTTTGCTGCCTTTATGTCTTAAGTTGTGGAGGAACCTGACTTACTGGTAAGTAGATAACTCGCTTCCAGTTTGGATCCACATGGCGGCTGTATCAGTGCTTCAAATTTACTCACTCAGCCCAACACATTTACAGAAAAACCGCAGAAACTGGATTTTTTCCCTCTGAATGCTAGCATTAGCATGGGAAATGCTGACAATGCCACTTTGATTAACCAGGATGTTTGCAGAATTCTGAAACGAGATAAAAAAGTTACTGGATCACCACTTGGTACAAACGCTTCTGAACACTATGATTTTATGTTGGTTCTTCCAGTTACTGCTAAGGACTATCTGCATTTTAGTGGACCAGACAGGCCGTTATTTAGTTCAGAACATCTGTAAAATTATAAACGGAGTTGCCATGTTTGCAAATAATTTCTTTTTTTACCTAATTTTGTCTAAAGTGCTTCTTTCTGGTGATTTCGTGGCAACGTGTTGTGTGAATCTGATCAGTACGACACATTTCTGACCACAACGGTCATTAAATGACACTGAAGCAAGTTTCTCTCTGTCATATTTTTATATCAGTATTTGCACTGTTGCTTTTACACACAGCTGCATTTTAACATACATTTTATGGCAAAGCGACACAAAAGAAGCGCACGTGGTGCAGTTAGAAAAAAGAATTTTCAAAAAGGAGCAACTTTGGTGTAAATAAACACTCCTGAGTGTGTCACTGACCGCTTTAATGAGCTGAACCAGGTCATAAAGTGCTACTGCCACCATCTACACCCCATGCTGCGAGAAAAGCCCTGATTTCATAAAGCTTTGTTTTATAAACCTTCCTTGTGGGCAACCGACCGAGACTTTTAACGTTGCAAAGCATGTGAAATACCTTCTCAGGCAGCCGACCACAAAATGTGTCTCATCATTTATCTATTTGTGAGCACAGTGGCTTTAATTTAGCAGCGTCGCCTTCGCAAGTTTCCATTTTGGAAATCACCACCCAAACAGAATGTGTCGGGTTTTATCAGCCGTCCACATGAGCGCCATGTCGGGACCTCACCCACACACAGATGTTGGTCCACAGAAGACCCGACCGTGCAGCGCTACTTCCAGCTCGCTGCATTCTGATGACGGGCTAGACATCAGCAGGTTTTTTTGTTTAAAGCATCGTTTAAACCTTTCCCAGGATGGGAACGAAACGCTACACTGCAGCCTCATTACATTAACTAGTTGTATCAGTTATTACATGTGTACACTGAGTCTCTATGTTTACCTTTTCCATCCCATCTCAGCTTTACCAGCAGGGCCGGCTCTGCCAGCTGGGAGGGGAGTTCTGTGAGCTGGAAGTGTTTGCTAAAGTGCTTCGGGCCTCAGATAAAAGGTAAGAGCCTTATTCTACTAATTTGTCCAGACTGACCCATCAGTTATTTTACAATATGCAACTTGTACATTTTCACATTTAGCTGCTTTGCCACAGATGCTTAAATCATCTTATCAACTGTGCAGCCGGTTTTCCCTCCAAAATCTTACTACACCAGGTGCAAAGTTGGTGCAATGCTACACATTCTTCTGCGTCAAGTATATTTGCATGAATCCCAGTTTACGTATTAAAATTAATCCCTGACATGTTCCATATAACCAGACTGTTGAAACCATGGAGACCATGAACTAGTCTGCACATCAAGCTAAATGTTCTGTAGAAATAATGTTTTATTCTTAGCCTTAGTGCGGCATTATTAATATATTAGTTGAAAATGGTCTAAAAATTGGAACATTAATTATGGTTTATGGAAATAATTTCTGAGACAATTAATGAATTTTTGCTTGATTGGATTTAGGTCTGGACTTTGACTTGGTGCTTCTAGCAGATGGATATTATCAGATCTAAACCTTTATATTGTAACTCAGGCTTTTATTTGGGTCATTGTCTTGCTGGCAGGTGAATCTGCTTCCCAGTCTAAAGTCTTTTGCAGCCTCCAACCAGTTTCCTTCCTGCATTCAGCTCCATCCATCTTCCCATCAGCTTTCCTGTCCCCGCTGAAGAAAAGCCCCCCCACAGCCACCATGTTTCACAGTGGGCACGATGTGTTCAGGGTGGTGAACAGTGTTAGTTTTGCTTTGGTGTCATCGGACCAAAGCACCTCGTTCCACATGTTTGCGGCGCTGCCTCCATGAGTTTGTGGCAAACGGGACTTCTCATGCCTTTCTTTCTTCTTGCCACTCCAGATGTGTGGAGTGGACAGATTCTCCCATCTGAGCCGTAGATTTCTGCAGCTCCTCCAGAGCGACTGTGAGCCTCTTGGCTGCTTCTCTGAACAGCGCTCTCCTTGCTCGCTCTTTTTGTTTAGGTGTCTTGTTGTGCCATACTTTTTCCATCTCTTGATGATGGATTGAACGGTTCTCCTTAAGATTCTTGGAATATTTTTTATAACCTGACCCTGCTTTAATGCCTGGTGAGTTCCTCGGTCTTACGCCTGTCGCAGTAAGTCAGTTAATTGGATGATAAGCCGGCCGAAATAATTTAGTTTTTGTTTTTTCTCTCTCTCTTTACCAAAGACTGGTTTCACTACAGCGCATCAAAGTGCACGAGAGCATTTCAGCGGCAGCGGTGTTTCTACTATGTAGAAGATGACTTACTGAAGGAGATCAGACACTCATTCAGTTGTACTCTGCGACCTCAGATATGTGATCTCGTTAAAACAAGACCCCGTATACGAGTAGACACTATAAGTTACTTCTGAGTGGACCCTGAACTCCAATGTTTTAAGACCAGGGGCCACATTTATAAAACTTTGCGTAGAATCTCTGCTAGAATTTTGCTTAGCAAAAACAAAACAAACTAGTTGTTACGCCAAAGTAAAAGTCTGAAAAAACATTGCGAACGCTCAGGTTCACGTGATTTCCTTTTATAAATCACAACCCTGCCGAAAGGTTGCTGGTGATTTTGTTTCACGTTCCCGCCTTTTCACACCCACTTTCAATGCAAAGCAGCTCATAAGTATGTCAACATATGAATCAACGAGTGTCTGTGTTGTACGGCGAGTCCAGACAACTGAAAGGGCTGAACATAAGGTTTCAGGGACTCTAATCGAGGTGCTCGTTAGTGAGGTGGAGACACGTAAGGAATCTTGTTTGGGGGGTTATAGTAGCGGCGTAACAAACGACAGGAAGGCCGCCGCGTTACCGGGTTTGTCAGGATCACGTCTGCATCACAGGTAACTTGTACGTTAATGGAATGAAGGTTTTTACGGGTCACACAGACAACCTCATTCTCACATGGAGCCCTTATAGCAACATGAGTGAAGTTAATCGATTACGTTTAAAAACCGGACATTGTTTAATGGCTTAAATGTATCATCTTATCAACTGTGCAGCCGGTTTTCCCTCCAAAGTCTTACTACACCAGGTGCAAAGTTGGTGCAATGCTACACATTTTTCTGCGTCAAGTATATTTGCATGAATCCCAGTTTACGTATTAAAATTAATCCGTAAATTTCAGGCCCGTTTTTTTGCGAAAGCCCCGACATGTTCCATATAACCAGACTGCTGAAACCATGGAGACCATGAACTAGTCTGCACATCAAGCTAAATGTTCTGTAGAAATAATGTTTTATTCTTAGCCTTAGTGCGGCATTATTAATAGTTGAAAATGGTCTAAAAATTGGAACATTAATTATGGTTTATGGAAATAATTTCTGAGACAATGACACAGAAAATGTGTTATCGCGACAGGCCTACATGCTGCTGTTTTCTAACAAAGACATGTGGAAATGCTCTCTTGCACACGTTCATGTGTGAGAGACAATAAATGGACCGTAAGGGTGGGACTGTCTCATGGGATCTTTATAAGACTCCTTCAACTGATTTTCACTTTGATTTTACTTTGTAATAAAGTACTTTTTAGGATCAATAGCTTTATTGCAGGAAGATCCATATTTGCAGTTGCTGCCATGCAGAATCAGCCTTATAAGGGGAGGAAAACGCAGAATACCTTGTAATATTAGATTAGTTTTAGGTGTGCTTAGCAGCGTACTTCTTAAATGCTGTGGTTATTGATTGTTGCCTTTCTCTCCACAGGCATCTACTGCATCACTGTTTCCAGGCCCTAATGGACCATGGTGTAAAAGTGGCCTCAGTTCTAGCGAACTCCTTCAGCCGGCGCTGCTCCTACATCGCTGAGTCTGACGCCCACGTCAAGGAGAAGGCCATCCAGTTCGGCTTCGTGTTGGGTAAATGTAGTTTGAACACATTCAGTGCTCGCAGTGGGATGGGAAACTGGTACTCGGCACAACTTTGCTGGATTTGTTTGTCTTTTTCCTGCCTGTGTGGCAGGTGTGAGAAGCTGCAGCGTCTCAAGCTGCCATCGAGCTGTAGAAGAAGAATATTTTAGGTGGAGGAGATGAGAGAATCAGGGATGAACCAGTATATAAGAACAATTGGGTGGTATTCTGTAAGTAGGATCAGATTGACTGATGATTTTTCTGAAGGTTTGGACTATTTATTTTATGTATTATTGCTTGTTTTAATGTGAGAGGTTGTTATTTAAATATAGTTGTAATTTATAGTGTAATGAAGTGTTTTTATGTTTTCTATTGTGCATATTTCTTTTATTTCCCTGGTGCATTAAAGGGAAACTAAAGGAGAAAAACAAACTATCAGCTAATGGCCAAAATTACACAATCTGTGGATCCTGGAGATGGAAGTTTTGTGTTCAGCATGGAGCTGATATTATTAAAACGCAGTGTTTACTGGTGAAACAGAAGGTTTCACATACCAGATAATCAGTTAGTAGGTCTAAAATCCTTTTAATAAACTGATTTTTACTAACATTTTCTGTTCCTAGCACTAAAAGAAAATATTTAAAGCATCTAAATTAAGTGTGGTCTTTTCAGTCACTTCTGCAATCTGATTGGCTGTTTAATTGGTTTAATTGGTTGTTTATTGGTTAAAAGTCTGCAGACAGACTGATACAGACGACAAACTGCAGTTTTATTCTCTGTATATGTACAGAAATGTCTGTTTCCTCCTGGTTTTTGAAAAGATGTGACGTTGAAAAGGAAAACTTTCCCAGGTGTAACTCGTGTTGTGTGTTTCGGCATGTTCATAGTGAGGTCATTATTTTGAACCAGGTCACCTTTTTTCTTATTGAAAATCTGCCTGGTGGTGCTGTGGTGCACATGTAGGGACTACTACTACATCCTTCACATTTCTGTTTTACGTTTCAGCTTGTCGTGCTGTCTGAAAATCTGTTTTTGATTCTAGGTGGCTTCTTGTCTGATGCTGGCTGGTACGGAGATGCAGAGAAAGTGTTTTTGTCGTGCCTGCAGCTGTGCACGCTCCACAGTGAGGTTCTCCACTGTTACCGGGCCGTGGAGTGCTGCGTCAGGTCGGTTTCCAAACCCATCTACTCGTTTCATCTTCACACACCTTTTTTGTCACTAAGTAAGAGATTTATATTATAGTTGTATAAACCACCTATTTTGTCCTTTCAGATTACTTCACGTCCGCAACGGCAACTGTAAGTACCACCTGGGGGAGGAGACCTTCAAGCTTGCTCAGTCCTACATGGACAAACTAGCCAAACATGGCCACCAGGCCAACAAGGCGGCGCTTTATGGCGAGCTCTGTGCCTTGCTCTTCGCCAAAAGTCACTATGACGAGGTAATCTGGTTAAATCAGAGATGCTTCTGTTTGTTTTGCCGCTAAGAAACCTGAATCGATTGTCCTCGTCTCTCAGGCATACAGGTGGTGTATAGAAGCTATGAAGGAAATTAGTCCGGGGCTGCCTGTTAAAGTAGTTGTTGACGTCCTCCGACAAGCCTCCAAGGTGAAATGACTTTTCCAGAATCATCTACAGGGTGTGTACAGTGTGTAACCCTGGCTTTGTGTCTTTACTGCAGGCCTGTGTTGTGAAGAGGGAGTTCAGAAAAGCAGAGCAGCTGATCAAACATGCAGTGTTTCTAGCAAGGTAACCTGCTGTGCCTTTAAAATGAAAAATGTCATTCTCTTAGTCGCTTTTATTTCTGTCTGCTTTCTGTCTTACAGAGAACATTTTGGACTGAAGCATCCCAAATATTCCGATACACTGCTAGATTATGGATTTTACTTATTAAACGTAGACAACATCTGCCAGTCAGTTGCTATTTACCAGGTAAGCATTGTGTTTAGGTACAGAGGAGCTCTGCTACCTTTACAGATCAGTTCTGCGGTAATTAAATCCCCGAACGCTGAGTGTCGAGATGTTTTCATCTCGTCCGCCGCATATCCTTCATGTGAGAGCGATAACTCCAACAGTTTTCACAGTTGGGTTTTGATGCTCAAAATACCTGTTTAGGTCCCCAAGAGGACGACCTGCATCGAATTTTAGCATTTTAGGATTTATGGTTTCCCCACCAGGTGGCGCTTTATGCACAAAAAATCACATTTTTGCCTACATATCTGAAATGATTAACTATTGGATTTTTTATACTCAGTATGCGTGTTTAGGTCCCAATAGGATGATTTGTATTGAATTTTACGATTATTGGATTTATGTTTTCCCCATCAGGTGGCGCTTTATGAACAAAAAATGTAATTTTTGGTTATATCTCTGAAACTATTCGTCTCATTGATCTGAAATCAAGTGCAAATGAAAGGTCGTGACCTCAGGATGCACCCTGTCCTGATGTCACACCGGGCTGGTTCAACGTTTCCACACCAGGTGGAGCTTTGGGACTGAACATATGCGCTTTATATTATTGTATTGTGTCTATTGGAGGATTGGGGGTGTGCGGGGATAAACCCCTAGCCATCGCTTCCAACAGCATAGGCCTTGATTATTTCCTATTATTATAAATGTGCTAAACTTTTCAGTACTTATTTTTAAGTCTTTATGTTTTATTTTCTTTCATCTTTTGATGCCAATAAAAATTATATATAACAAAGTAAATTAAGCATCATATATGTATATATATATGTATATATATATGTATATATATA
>JBAMHX010000010.1:1040115-1052307 GCA_037177515.1 Pseudomugil tenellus | reverse complement strand
TTATATATATATATTTATTGTTCATAAATACACCAATCTACCCCACAATGACTGGACAAATGCAGATTTATCGATATTGTTGCCGATTTATTGGTGAATTGTCTCATTTGGTTGTATTTTGCTGCGTTGACTCTACTCTGAAATGATGCAACACGTTTTTCACAGCTGGATGATTCTGTTTTTGTAAACCAGGAGGCAGAGGAGATGCACATCAAAGCCATCCAGATTAAGGAGCAGCTACTAGGCCACGAAGACTACGAGGTGGCCTTGTCTGTGGGTCACCTGGCCTCTCTCTACAACTATGACATGAACCAGTATGAAGATGCAGAGAGGCTCTACCTGCGGTCCATCGCCATCGGTCAGTAGCAGAAAACCCTTCAGATGCGTATTTAACTGCTTTCTATTGCTGGTAAACCATTTAATTAATGACGTCAGTGTGGTCAGAAAACCTTCTAGTCACATGGCTTTTTAATGTTGGATAATTGGAATCACAATGTGAATTATTAGGTTCCCGAGTTCACCAATTAGACACGTTTTTATTTTCAGGCTGGTTTTGCAGAAGGAAAATTAGTTTCACAGGAAGCTGCAGTAAAAGTGGAGAAGGATCATCCAAGCGTATAAATGTACCTACACTGGTTTTCTATTAATTCACTCTAACTTTGCATTTATAAAGTTTGAGCAGTGAATGAAAATGGTACCAATATGAGCATTTATTTCCTTTTATGAAATTCTGCTGCAAATGTCATATTTCATCTCTTACATGTTTCTAAACCAACATTTAAACAACCGATTTAAACTAAAGAAGCTGAATTAATAAATGTAATCTTTGAAAACGTTTCAGAGAACAGGGAGTGTGTATTTTTTAAAGCTTTACAACACTTATCATCTCATTCTGTTTTCATATAAGGTATAAAAACATAAAAACCACTTTAATGTAAATATAGTTAATTATTTATGAAAATGGATGAGTTTATAATATAACCAATTTTAGCTTCTGCCCCCCCCTGCAGGGGGCGCTCAAACCTGAAAAGTTACGGCTATTTCTCTGAAACTACTCGTCCGATTCACCTCAAATCAAGCGCAAATGAAAGGTCATGACCTGAAGACGTGTCACATGATGATTCTGGACCTGAATGCTTTTCTATTTCTATATGTGTTTTGAGAATTGGAGAAATTGCAGATTGGGGTGTTCTGAGACATACCCCACCCGTTGCTTCTGAGTCTTGGTTTTGTCTGCTTTTTACGCAGTTTATAAATACTGAAGAGGATATATGAGGCGAAATGCTTCTAGTTTTCTTCAGTTTGTTACCAAATGTCAGGATTGTGTTATTTGTATCCATCCCAGACTCTCTGTTCACTTGCTTTCCAGGTAAGAAGCTGTTTGGAGAGGGCTACAGTGGGCTGGAGTATGACTACCGAGGCCTGATCAAACTCTACAACTCGGTGGGGAACTATGAGAAGGTGTTTGAATACCACAATGTACTGTCCAACTGGAACCGGCTGAGGGACCGCCAGTTTGCAGTCGCGGACGCTCTGGAGGACGTCAACACAACGCCTCAGCAGACCCAGGAAGTGGTCCAAGCGTTCCTATTGGCTCAGAGCCTCGGCCCCCCTCGCCCCTGTCTTGGCTGAAATCTTTTTTTCTTTCTTTATTTTCTCCTCACGAGGGGAAAAGAGGAAAAAAAGGCCGAGTTTTAGTCTGTTGAGAACTCGCAAGTACAACCCAAATGTGATGCTGAAGTTGCACACAGTTTCATAATAACACGCCGTCAAAACTCATCACCGACTGGTCGGTTGGCTTTGTAGTCACTGTAGCTGTCAGCACACACACACACACACACACACAATTAAAGATTAAACTAAAAAAAAAGTAGAGAATACACTTACCAGACCCCATCGACTCACTCACACCATGAAGTTGCAGCTTCAGAAAGACGCTGCTTTTCTCTGAGAGAGGAAACGCTCCGACAGACGACCTCTGCTCTCTTCTCGCCTCACGCCTTCGTTTGTTTTGACTTTATTTTCTATTTGAACTGGTGAAGCTCTGAATGCCATGAGACTCCTCATCCCGAGCACAATCATGTTGTTCAGGGCGTGTTGGACCGCATCCTTCTGTCACTCGCTGCAACACAGATGGATATTTTTTCACACCTGTACAGTAAAAACAATACAGCAGATTGTACATTTGTTTCAGCTTTTTTCTCTCTGCGATGAAATGAACGTGGATTAGATGTCCAACAGTGGAATGTGTTAAACCGGTGGGGATGTTGTTACACCAAACAGGCTTTCAGAGATCTTGTTTTTGAGTTTCGTAGTCCTGACATAGCAGAATTGAAATGCCAATAATTTATTTTATTTGCTGACGTGTGTGTTTATGTTGCCCTTTTGTTGGCGCTTTGTAAGCGAGCCGTGAACTAGAAACAAGACAGGAGAGCAAAGAGGAAGGTGCTACATGTACTAAGGCTCAGAAGCATCCCTTTATTTGTTTATCTTGGAGCTTCGTGTGTGTGTGTGTGTGTGTGTGTGTGTGTGAGAGAGAGAGTCAGCCCGCACAGATTTAACTCTGGGTGCCTAAGCGCTCCACTGATAACCAGCCTTACACCAGCTTGCAGGTATCTGTCTCTAGACGGACCCATACTTAGAAGTGCTTCATAAACTACCCTGAAGGACACTGCGATGGGACCAAATCTGTGTGTGTGTGTGTGTGTGTGTGTGTGTGTGTGTGTGTGTGTGTGTGTGTGTGTGTGTGTGTGTGTGTGTGTGTTGCTAGCCTGCTAGCTTGTGCATCAAGCCTTTCCTCTTCACTGCATCCTGTCAGAAATCCCTCTGAAGACATTTTCTGCCTCATTCTTTTTTTTTAACTCAACCATTGTTTCAGTCTGAAATCTCATCTGTTGTTTCAGTAAAGAGCCGCTGTCCTACTGGACCAACTGGGACCAGAGAAACACATAGTCTCTTTTAGCTTTTTTAACGTTTAAAATGACTCGTCTCTTGAACTTTTCGGCACCTTCTGTTGGACAAACTGGAATAGTGATTAAAATAACATTTATTTGACAAATAGACTCAGATGTGACTTTTTGACAAGTTCAGCTTTTTTTAAAGTAATTCAGATGGGAGATGTCTTTCTAGCTTTATTTTGATTGGACGTTACAACAGGAGCGTTCTAACTGAGAATGTGGACACGTGCAGCTCTGCTGGAAAATAACAGATGAGATTTTGTGAAAATAAAAATAAAACTGATCCGATCTTTGATATCTGCAACATTACTAACAATGTGATGCCTTGAATAAATGCCCCACTGTTTGTTTCTACATGAATGAAGAAAACAAGCTTTGCCTTCAGTGCTGCTGGACTTGTTTCTTGTTTGTGGCTTTGGTTGAGGAGGTGCAGCCTTAGCGCACCCCCCCCCCCACCTGCTCCAACGCGACGCTTCAGCCTCACCTCAAACCTACGTCTGCTGGGTTGCTCCTAATGTCTTTCTGAATTTCTAAACGCATATCTGTCGTAGAAGCTGCTTCCGATCTGCATTTCAACGGGAAAAACAATGATTGACCCTCTTAAGATTTCAGCTTCGGGTTAAACGAGCACTTCCCCTCCTATCTGTCAATTCATTTTTCAGTAAGCCTTCATGTGAAGTGGTTTGTTCCAGCTTTTTATGTTTGGTTAGGGAGAGGGAAAGGTGGGGGCTCCCAAAGCAAGCGGCTGACTGATGGGAAGTGCATGAGCGCCTCCATTGTGACCTCCTGAAACCTGAAAGGGAACGGTGCTGGAAGACGTGATCTCTCCAGTCCCCTGCTTTTCGTTTGGGGGAGATGATGGGATGGACACCAAAACGCAGCCATGGGATGATTTCACTGTTTCTGCTTCACTGTTAGATGCAAAAACATTAAAAATGTATATCATTGACCAGCATGCAGTTCTCATCTGTATCTGTTTGTTACAGTTAAAACATGAACTAGACACCTTTTTGTTTTGCCAGACGTCATAGCGGGCAGAAATCTTCCACTGTTTTCAGGTAAACATGTCAAGTAACGGCAAAAACATCTGCAACACGTCAAGACTACAAAAAAAGTAACAATAATAAAAAAAAGGGATAAAAGGACAACTGAACATTTTATCACTTTATTAATTACACTATGAATACAAATCATTTGTTGAGGAGCAAAAAGGGCTAAAACAGGCCATAAGCCAGCTTCAGCAACATCATTTGTCAAACAATGATTTTAAATTGGGAAACCACATGAAATGAAACATTTCTTGTACAATTAAATTACTATAGTAAAGAGTCAGACTCAATTTATAGTGGAACCAAAATGACTATATAATGTCTACATGAAAGTAAAAACTACATTATTTGTAAAGCCAAATGATGACCAATGCTTTAATAAAAAAATAAATAAATAAATGTACACACATATTTAAAATATATCTATATATAAATATCTAAAGATTCATCCCAAAATAAAGCTTCAATCACATTTGTTTTGGATCCCAAATGACTAAATTAAAATACTTTAACCATATTATTTATTGTAAAATAATGACAAACTAATAAAAATTAAAAAAAAAAAACATCCATAACAAAAAGATTTTTCCCGTCTTTTGTTCGGGGATCCAAAATGACTTCATTAAAAAATATGAAATATGTTCACATTAAAGGTAAACAAAATAAAAAAAACTCTTCAAACGGTTGCAGAGGAAAAACACATTTTCATAACATATTTTATATATAAAAAATATGTTTTTGTCAAATGGTGCGTAGAATTTAAAGCAAAATAGAAAGTAAATATCTAAAAAGAAAAAAATGATTAAAGCTTAAAACACATTTGTATTGGAATCAAAATGGTGACATAAATAAACGCTTTCTACAAACATACATGTTCCATTATTTCCACCAGTTTTTAAACCTCAAATATTTATTCATAATTAAAACAAGTATCAAAACGTTTCATAACATAAAAAGTGTAAACATCTGTTCATGCAGCTGCAGCGTTTATTAACGAATGATTCATTTATGTTCTGATGAAAGAGCTAAAAGAAAAAAGACTTCCCCATAAAACCAGCATCTCCAGCTCTAGTTGCTAATTTAGGACCAAACACATGGATGGCTTCATGTAGCGCTTTTTGGAGAGTTTCATGCGGATGCACAACCGGCAAAACTGAAATATAAGGAAACAATAAAGGAGGGATATTAACATACTTAAAGGGACAAAATGACAAAACCTTAATGAATAAAATGCTTTCATAATGCAGATGTTTTCTTATCATTTACCAAGAACTAAAGAACAGTGAACATGCATTTCTTAAATAAATCAAAACAAACAAAAGACCTCAAACTAAACATGACGCACCTCATTCCACTTATCTACGGGCGCTAACTGGTTTTAGAAACACTGAGGATTCACGGAGCTGTGCAGATCCTGCGCAGGTCAGACACAGGTTGCAAAAGCCAATCAGGAATAATCATGGAGAATGAAAAAATGAATAAATTCAGGATTTAACTGGGAGGTATAACGGTCACAAGAGAAAAGGCCGATGTAACCGTTGACAAAATGAAGAGCGCAAAGTGCACGTGGAAGATTTCAGGCTTAATTACTTCTTCACCTACAACCATAAAGGTGTGCTGTCCAACACATTTGCACTTCATCAACAAATGATTTATGACATTTTTTTCCCCAGTAATGTGAAATTTCTCTCCATTTTTTCCGTTACCTGACAAGCACACCAAATCACTCAAAATCCAAATAAAATATTTACAAATTTTACTTAAAAACACTTTTAAATGATTGACTTAAATAATAATTCATAAAAATGAAAACAAATCAGTCACTTTAACAGTCAAAATATATCAACATACTATAAAAATGTAGTTTTCTAACGAAGTGCACCTAGAAATACACCCAGTAATAACAGATAGAATACATTTTTACCAGTTTCCCCAGATGTAACGGGACGTGTGATCCTGCAGATAAAACATATCTACTGCGTGTACAAACAGCAGAAGCAGCTTCGTGACCTGATTTGTTTTAACAATCCAGCGTCTCTAACTGCAACAGTTTTATATTTCAGCAATAATGAAATGAATAAGTTGCACGTTACAAGAATCTGGTTGTTTTTCAGTTCTTCTTTGGCTCCTCGCTGATGAGGTCCTTCATGTGTGTCCATATGCACCACACCTGCAGGGAAACATGCGTATGAGTGGAAACTACTCCAAAGGCTGAGAGGAAAATGTCTGGTACCTCCGCTGACAGAGCCAACAGACGCCCTGCAGCCAGCAGCAGCGTCCCCAAAACCTGCGTCCAAAGCGGCAGCTCCAACCAGCTGGACAGTAAACCTCTCTGATCCGCATACAGCCACAAAGGGAGGCAGTGCAGCCCGCCGACCACCCACACCCCCACAGGAGACCGAAAGCCTGACAGCAGAGAGATTTAGTCTGCTCATACATACACGCTATCGTTGCTTCAGCTACAGAACGCTGTTACCGTCTGCCATGATGGCTCGTACGAAGCGAGGACTGCTGCTGAAGGAGCTCTTCCACTGGTCACCTCTGCTGGCGTGGTTACACACAAATACACACCACTCCACAGCAGACACCAGCCAACCCCACTGAAACATGACAAAGAATAAAATGGAAGTCGATAATATCGGCTAATATCCGATAATATCGGCTAATATCCGATAATATCGGCTAATATCCGATAATTTCAGCTAATGTCCGATAATATCGGCTAATGTCCGATAATATCGGCTAATGTCAGATAATATCGGCTAATGTCCGATAATATCGGCTAATGTCCGATAATATCGGCTAATGTCAGATAATATCGGCTAATGTCCGATAATATCGGCTAATGTCAGATAATATCGGCTAATGTCCGATAATATCGGCTAATATCCGATAATATCGGCTAATGTCCGATAATATCGGCTAATGTCCGATAATATCGGCTAATGCCCGATAACATCGGCTAATGTCCGATAACATCGGCTAATGTCCGATAATATCCGCTAATGTCCGATAATATTGGCTAATATCCTATAATATCGGCTATTGTCCGATAATATCGGCTATTGTCCGATAATATTGGCTAATATCCGATAGTATCGGCTAATATCCGATAATATCGGCTAATATCCGCTAATGTCCGATAATATCGGCTAATGTCCGATACTATCGGCTAATGTCCGATAACATCGGCTAATGTCCGATAATATCGGCTAATGTCCGATAATATTGGCTAATATCCTATAATATCGGCTATTGTCCGATAATATCGGCTATTGTCCGATAATATTGGCTAATATCCGATAGTATCGGCTAATATCCGATAATATCGGCTGTTATTGGGCAGTTTTATAATAATCATTTTTTTCCCACAACCTGAAAAAATATCACAGCAGTCTTTGCGTATAATGTCACTATGCGACACATCTTCAGGTCATTAACTTTTCATTTGCACTTGATTTGAGGTGAATTGGATGAATAGGTTCAGAGATATAGCCAAACCACTTTTTAGGTGGCCAACCTGAAAATGATAAATCGCTCAAAACTGTTTCAGTTCATCTTCTCTATCATGTCTGTGCATATGCAAAACATGAAAACTCTAAATTGAATATTGTCCAAGTCATCGTGTTGACACAAAGGATGGTGCAGCGGTCGGTACCATAAGATCCCCGACATTCTGTTTGGGAATATAAGAAGTTCATTAAAAGAGCAACATGTTGGTCTGAAGCAGAAAAGCTCAACCGTGTACTTTTCTTTCATCTCAGCATGAGAGAAGCTAATGCAGCAGTTTGTGTTTCAGCCATCAGACCTCATACAGCAGGCTCCACAGCATGCCTCTGCCCAGGTTGTCCACCACTACATCCAGCCATGCCCCCAGCCTGGAGGTCTGGCCCAACCTCCTGGCCAACCAGCCGTCCACTCCTGCACAGAACATGTAAAATCTATTAAATTATTCTCACCCGTCATGGCACATTTCATGTAAAAAAGACCTGATTCTCCCCGTCATGTTAGTCAGTACAGCCATCCTGCACGAGGACAGGGCGCTCCAAACTTTACAGCACATTCTGTAGATAAAGAGCTTGCAGCAAATTGCAAATTTACTCAGCTCAACACAGCAGCCATCATTCTGCCTGCTTTAATAAGTGTAATAAGTTAGTTTTTTCATCAGGAATAAAGGTTTCACAAATCAGAAATTACGGTTAAGTTATTTTACACAATACCAGTATTTCAGTCCAGGCTTGAATAGATTAAGTATTGTAATTTTTTTTATCATGACCCGGTTTAATGTGGTCCAGATGTAAAAAATATCCATAAATTGAGCCTTTTTTTGCATTTCAACAAATAGAATAAACATTTCACAAATTAGAAAATGGGTTTAGGTTAATCTACACACTTTGTAAAGTATTTCAGTCCAAATGAATCTAGATGTATTATAGTTTTTTATCAGAACTTGGTCATATGTGTTCAGAATTAAAAAAAAAAGGACTAAAATTGAGCCTATTTAGCATTTTCACAATTAGAAAGTTTCCCAACTCAGAAACTATGCTTTCATGAAACTGTACACTTTGTAATGTATTTCATTCCTGGTTTGAAGAGTCTAGTTATTAAAGTTTTCTACCAGAATTTGGTCATATGTGTCCAGATGTAAAAAAAAAGTACTACAATTGACTTTTTTTTTTTTACATTTTCACAATTAGAATAAATGTTTTACAAATCAGAAACTCAGTTTCCATGAAACATCGCAGTGTTTAAAGTATTTCAGTCCAGGTTTTAATAGTCTAGGTATTATATATATTTTATCAAGACCTTTGTCAAATGTAGTCCAGATGTAAAAAAAATCCATAGATTGAGCCTTTTTTTGCATTTCAACAAATAGAATAAATATTTCACAAATCAGCAACTGGGTTTAAGTTAATCTACACACTTTGTAAAGTATTTCAGTCCAGATTTGAAGAATTTAGGTATTATAGTTTTTTTTTTATCAGAACTTGGTCATATGTGATCAGAAGTAAAAAAAATGGACTAAAATTGAGCCTATTTAGCATTTTCATTATTAGAATAAAAGTTTCCCAAATGCTATGCTTTCATGAAACTACACACTTTGTAACGTATTTCATTCCAGGTTATAATAGTCTAGGTATTATATATATTTTATCAAGACCTTTGTCAAATGTGTTCCAGTTGTAAAAAATGTCCATAAATTTGGCCTTTTTTTTTTTTGCACTTTTACAAATAGAATAAAAGTTTCACAAATTAGAAACTATGTTTTCATAAATCTACCTAGTGTGTGGAGTATTTCAGTCCAGGCTTGAAGAGTCTAAGTGTTTTTCTGTTTGTTTTTTTAATCATTAAACTGGTTTAGTGTGACCTAGTAGCGAAACAATTCAGTGTAATCGCCCTTTACAGCTTTAGATTTATAATTATTTATATTTATACAGTCAATGCTTCAGCATATAATAATAATCAATACTAATAATAACATTAAAATAAAGCGAGCACGAAGAGTTTGTTTGCTTTATTCGTGTTGTTAGCAGGAAGGTTTAAACTCTTCATAAACCTTAAAAATAGGCTACATATGAATAATAAATAAACGAATAAGCAACTAAAAACTGTGCAGATTGTGTCCTTACCATCCAGGAACGTGAAGACTGAGTAAAGCGGAACAAATATTCCTGGTGTCTCGTAGGAAGCCCAAGAAGCAAACACCAGGCTAATCCGGATGTAACCTGGAGGAGACAAAGATGAGGAAAATCACATTCAACCACTGACATATGATACGAGTATTAAAATTAAGTTTGCCAATAATCATTTATAAAACCCAATCACAGCATTTTTCAGTGAGTTTTAAGTTGTATAATTGTTGTAATATTTAAATTGTATTTCTAAAGTAGCCTAAGCTAACAAGCTAATTTCTTATGTAGTCATGGGCAACTGACCCGAGTTCACAATTTCCGAGTTCCCCTGAACTAACCAGCAATAAAAAAAAGTCATTCTAAAACAAAACAAGTATTTTCTCACCAATAATATTCGGCCAGTATTGAAGGACCTCCATCTTCAGTCAGGTAGAGATAATTCACGCGAGCCTCATCCTACGTACACGTGCAGCTTGTGACTTCATGCAGAGTTTGATCATTTGCTGCTGTCTGTGTGCAGATCAGTGACTGTGGTGCAGATCTGACAACCTGCACATGAAGTTGCACAACACAGCAAAGTAAGTAGCCACGTGATCAACATTAACATGAACATTTGGCTTGAACTGCTTTTAAAGCAGCAGTGTGCATATATCATACAGTGTTGTCTATAAATGCCTCCACCATCAGGGGAATTTATATATTAGCTTAATTACCTTGCGCTTAATTAATGTGTAGCTGAAAGATCTGACCATAAGGCTCCTAAACTGATGTTAATGTAAACGAAGGTGCATCTAAGTGACCGGTAGAATAGTTTCAGACTGATCTCTGGAGTGATTCTCCCCGAGTTATAACCTTGAACCTTGTCTGTATGTCTTAATGTTTTGTCTCACTTCTTTTTTTAATCTTTAATGTATGTTCAACTTCTTTTATTCTTCATTATTAAATTTATATTCTTCTCAATCTAAAGAAACCGTCTCCTCGTCCTTGACAGGACCAAAAACGGCCATTACACTCATTACATACTTTAAGAATAGCCCCAATGGAAGATGGGAAATGATAGTTTACTCCCCTCCCAACAAGCATGATATTGCCCTTCTTACATTAAATGTAACGTCAGAGCCATATTGAGAGCGAACCTGTAGCAGCTACTTCACTATATGGGGGGAAAATGACCAAATCAGGTGGTTGCAGTGTTACCGACCCAGCATCCTGTTCCACAACCCTTCAAAAGCTTTGATTAGCCATCAATATGGGCCAATATATTAAAAAACACTGAAGACAAGATGCTTCCCTGTTTAACTCACACACACACGACACACATTGAAAGGAGTCAATACAATATAACATCCGCTTTTTACATGCTCTGTCTGGTGAACACATCAAGTTAAAAAAAAAAAGCAGGATTCTCACTAAAGATCCGGGAACTTTTCTGCTGTTTAACTTGTAAAATAGCTTTTTACATGTTACATTATACAAACATGAATGAAACCCATAGATGTTGTGGAATAATGCTTTTTATACTAATCTAACATTGTTGTCACAACTCCGGTTATGACAACTAGGACTGGGATATTTTTGTAGATCCATTTATTATCTACTGCTTATCTGGGTGGATTTGGGGGGGCTACTGCATAAGCAGGGGAGCCCAGACTTCCCTTTCCCTGTTTGGCAGCTCATCGGGAGGTTTCCGTCGTGTTCCCAGGCCAGCTGAGATACATAGACTCCTGACCGAATATTAGGAGTAAGAGACGACGTATAAGCATTTGCATTTTGCTTTGGTGTCACGTCACCTGGTTCCAAGTAAAACTTCTAAAAACAAAAATAAGCAACTGAAACAAGTGTCAAAAAGATGAAACTCAATGTGGCTGTTCATCAGTTGGTCAAACGTTTAACACCACAACAATTAAAGGTCCAAATATGCACAAAAATCCATTTTTCTGACATTTTCCTTTTTTCATTCTCACTGTCATGACCTTATGGCAAAGACAAAAGTACTTTCTCCCTTTGAACGTGAGCTGCACAAGCAAGGCCTTTCCTAATGCTGAGGTTGGATGCAAGACGACCGTCATTCTAATTTTCCTAAAAGATCCTGCTGTTATGGGGAATCGACTCGGAAAACGTTTACCTGTGCTGAGAATCAAACAGGCTGTATGTGAAACAGGTCAACCTTTAACCCATACATCTGCAAGAGAAAAGCTTTAAGAGCAAAAAAACAACTTCAAATGTCTCCTTCCACACCACAAAGTTGCCCACGTGGACTTTGCAAGGACCATCAAACCTGGGACTCTGACAGGTGGAGTTGTTTTTTCTCATGAGAAAACATTTAAACTGGATCGCTCTGATGGGTCCCAACATCACTGGCATGACAAGAACATCCCAGTGGAGAGGTTTTCTATATGACACAGGATGAGGCTCCACCATGGTCTGAGTGCTGTTTCCTTAAATGGAACTATGGAGCATCAGATTGTATCATGGTGTCAAACTGCTGCTGGCTAAGTAGAGATGTTGCAGTGAGCATTCCTCATGACTGAGGGTCCTCATCTGTGTGGCAAT
>JBAMHX010000010.1:1013363-1033475 GCA_037177515.1 Pseudomugil tenellus | reverse complement strand
AGTCTGGTCAAATAGTTTTCAATCTTTTATAGAGGTACCATCATTTTTGTCCAGGCCTGTTTCATTAGTTTGTTTTTGTTAAATTATTATGTTAATCAGCAATTCAAAAGTGACGGCTGATTTTGATTACTTAATTTTCAATAAATTTTTATTTATTGTTACTTTTGGAAGTTTCAAGTGATTTCAGTGAGAATTGTGGGTTTTTCCTTCTTTAACTGAGGGGTACCAAGAATTTAGTCCACGTGAGTATACATTGTTTATACTATTACCTAACCTTTTATCAAAAGTGCAACTAAACAAGCTGTGACACAATCTTGTAAAACGAGGTGGAAGGCGCTACCAACAATGAGCATATAACACATTTGCACTTGGTGCTATTTCACAGTGAGCTAGTTTTTAAGTTTTGAGCACCTATTTAAAAAAAATAGGCCTTACTTCACTTGTGAAACTGTATTTTTACACAAAAAACTAATAAATTAGTAAATAAAAGTAACTCCTCTTGGGAGCAATATAGTTATTCTTTTTAGAGTAACTATATATTTCCCATTTTTGGAATGAAGAAATGAAAAATTTCATTTAATGTATTTTACAAAACACTATTTTATTAAATCCCTGAATGTTAACAAAATTAAAACTATATTTAAAAAAAAATCTTTATTTTTCTTTGGTTTCCTCTGAGAAAACACAGATAGGGCGTCATTATCACAGCCGTTTGCAAGGCTGGTTTTCATATGGGGGTATACGTGTAACAGGACAGAGCTTGAACAAAAGTAGGTAGGTAGGCTTTAAAACTCTACACCTCCACTGCCTCCGAGCCACAAATGTAGTTCATTAAGAGATTATTTAGTGAATCGACAATGGTCCATGATCACTTATTACATTATAATCATAAAAAAGATCCTTTTAACTGCTTCAGTTCAGGTTACTGCTCAGTGAATCAGACCATTGAACTACATGTTTGTTCTTTCTGCACACGAACGTTTAGAAGAGGTTAAAATGAGCTTTTCCAAACATTGACGGGGAATTTCTTCACTCCTGTTTCATAGGAAGGGAATTTCTACTCATGAAAAACAACAAAAGTAATAATAATAGTATTGGGGTGTTGCGGTTAATGAATCTCCTCCGCTGTATTGCATTATGTTCTGTCACCACAATAAAAAACTGTACTAATGAGCCATTCATTTGAGTCAGGTGTGTTAAATTAGGGTTACCTCCAAAACATGGGGGGCAGTGTTCCCAGAGAACCAGGGTTAAAAAGCGCTGATCTACATTACGCAATTTATCCTGATTTTATTGTAACCTAAATAAGTGTTTCACATTTTAAATGACAAAAATGACCGTTTTAAAACAAAAATATAGTTCTAAATGTTTAAATATTTAATATTTTATTGTCCCACGCAGAATCCATCGCAAAGAGTTATGCGGAAAAAGCCTTTTCTCATTTATAAAGAAAATGAAAGGTTATATGCTTGGGTATACATTGTCAGGAAAATTTAAATGTTTTTTGCTAAATATTTAAGTGCAAATCACAGCAGAGCATCAACTGTATGCTGTGAGAAAGTTGTTCTGTTCAAGTGCTGTTGTGGTCGTAGTATAAAAAGAACACAGCGGACATAAACTTTATGATAAGCTACACGTGTAAAATAATCCTGGACTAATTAATTCATCTGCTTGATCAAGAACAAGATGTATCAACACTCAAACTGTAGATGTGCAGTATTTTGTATGGATTATAAATAATATAGTTGTATAATATAAAGACAGAGACATTTTTATTTGACACAAAGGGGAAATGCACAAGTTGTTTATGCTACATATTTAAACAGAGAGCTAACAAGTAAAAACATTTATTAACCTGCACATTTCTTTCTTCTCGGGTTCTTCAACTCGGGTATTAAAATAATTGAGTTCTCCAGTGGAAATTACGATGAATTTGACCTCTACAAGTGGTATTTTCCACAATTCCAATAGCACGTCAAGGCAGCATTAACATGGTATGAAACAAGTAATGAGAACCTCCAATAAGATAAATACGCTACATTTTCGTGGTGCTATTTTGGAACAGGCTGCTGGTGGTGTGATTCTCACCATCTCCTCCAGCCAGAAGGTTGGCTTGGGTTTTCCAGCCTAGAAGAACATATGACATATGTATGTCATCCCATCTGAAAATCTGGACCTTTGGTACAGCATGCCATCTGGAGCATCCAACGGTTTAATCTGTCCCTGAAGACTCTTCCTCTCCTCAACGCTCCTCTCACTATCCGTACAGCAGCGTCAACAGGATCCTCTCAAAATGAGCAGGCGATGTATTTTATGAGATCTGGTCAGAAGGTGGTGCCTTTATGCTCGCTTTTATACTGCTCCGGAGCAGGTTAGCCGTTCAGCATCTGTTGCTGCGGTGATACAGCTGGATCAAAAGTAAACCAGCTTCGTAGTACTGAAAATCCAGAAGTAATTCCTGAAGTTATCCGGATAAGCGGAAATCCAGCTTCATAGTACAGGCCACTCAGGTCTCTTGTGCTTGCTTAGGTTAAATGGTAACTGTGAGCTTGGTTTGGGCTCTCTGGGTGCTTTTCTTCTTAGATTATGGATTGAACAGTTCTTGAATCCTGGAATATTTTTTTTATAACCAGCCCTGCTTTAAACTTCTCCGCACCTGTATCCCTGACTTGCTATGTGAGTTCCTCGGTCTTCATGATGCAGTTGTTTTGTAACAAAATAACCAAAACCGTACCAGGACATGTGTGTTTATGCTGGCATACAAATTACAGGTGGACTCAATTTACTAATTAGGCAACATTTAACATTGTACTGCATTGTTAATTTATCATCTACCTGTTATTCCCGAACGGGGTCACGGGGGAGCTGGAGCCAATCCCAGCTGACATGGGACGAGATCAGTCCATCAAAGAGCCAACACACATACACACACACTCACTCCTATGGGCAGTTTAGTGTCCCTTATCAGCCTATCCTCAACGTGAATATCTTTGGACTATGGGAGGAACCCGAAGAACCCACACTAACACGGGGAGAACATGCAAACTCCACACAGAAAGCTGGGGATCGAACCAGCAACCTGAATATGTACAGCGTGAAGAGGAAGGGTGAAAGTACAGTTCCTTGTGGTGTTCCAGTGCTGCTGATTGCCCTCTCAGACACACATTCTTTCAGTCTTACAAACTGTGGTCTGTTTGAGAGGTAGTCTTAGATCCAGGTGGTTGTGGAGGTATCCACCTGGTATTCATGGAGCTTCTCACACAGCAGAGCAGGCTGAATCATATTAAAGGCACTTGAGAAGTCAAAGAACATGACTCTCAAAGTGGTGCCTGACTGGTCCAGATGAGAGTGAGCTCTCTGAAGCAGGTACCCATTACAGTATGCAAACTGTAATGGATCTTGAAAGGTGTTCACTTGCTTGTTGAGCCAATAAGAGTCTCTCCAGGACTTTCATGATGTAAGATGTCAGGGCAACTGGTCTGAAGTCATTTGGTTCAGCTGGTTCTTTCCTGACTCAGGCTGGTGTTGAACAGGTGCTGGAGAATCGGACATAGTTGTCTTGAGCTGGTCTCGAGAACTCTGGGACTGACACCATCTGGACCTGCAGCCTTGTTCTGGTTCAGTTTCATAAGTTGTTTCATTATTTGATTATAGGAGACAGACAGCATGGAGGTGGAGGCAGAGGAGGTATCAGGAAGTCCTGATGTGGAGGGAGATGTTGTGTTCAGGTCCTTCATTGAGCTGCAGGATGACAGAGTGGAGGTGTGACAGGAAAACTGCCGGCTGATGAAGGGTGTGTGGCCAGTTGAGTTTGAGGCAGGATGGCTTTCTTTTTGATGTTCAGCAGCTTCTTCAGGTCACTGGCGATCCAGGGTTTGTTGTTGGGGAAGCACTTCGCTCTTCTTGTTGGAATGGTATATATGTCATATGTGGTATATAGATATGTGCAGTATCCAGCAGGTGAGCAGGTGGAGCTGATAAAGTGGAGGTCGGGTATAAACTCACAGCTGTTCTGAAATATTCCAGAGATGTTTCAGGTTGTTTGATTATGGGAATGTAAATACTTGAAGTATTTGCTCCTAATGTCAGTAAACTAGCTGACTTTCATTATGTGTGCGTGCACACGCTACTCTGATGTATTTTAGTAAAATCCTCTTTAGATACATGTTCGTGTTAATATTAGCACAAATAGCTGTTGTCAAAGAACCGCATCCTTTATGTTTGAGCACCTGCAAGCAAAACAAAGCAATTTTTTATGTCATCCTGTACATCCTGTTCCCTTTATGCAGTTTCTCCACCTTACCTCCACCCATGTTTCATACTGTTGGTTGTGTAGCTCCTGCAGAAAATCTCCTGCGTTAAGGAACACATATGAACAGCCAACCATCCACACATCCTCATCTTTTGACCTGCACGGTATGTGCAACTCCTAATTTCTTCTATTTCAAGTTTAAAACAGAGTCATACTCGGTGTTAAATTAAAGCATGTCGATAAAGCAGCAGCTCCATTATCTCTCATCTGCTGCCACAGCACCAGGAGACACCGTCCCTCCACCTTATCTCAGCCACATGGTTTCCTTTGTGTCCACAACACATCTGAGCTGGTCATCAATGTGGATGTGCTGCATTGTGTTTGCCAGATCACTGCTTCTCAAACATTTTTCAGAATTGTACTGCTATGAAATAATTAAACCTAAAGCAGGGGTGTGAATCTAAATTTCATCTCCAGTAAAGTAACAACATGATTACCTGCTAATAATAACAGTAATCCACATTTTCTCCCGTTTTAGTGCAAATACACAAAAATACATTACCAAGATGTTTATTTTCGATTAACTGTCCTTTCATAAAACATAATGAAAGAGCGGAAAATACTTAATAAGAGAAATAAGTGGAATTCAATTATATTTTACTTTCGTTACACATCTTAAAAATAATAAAACATCATTTTAAAAACAAAATTTATTGAATTATTTTATATTTTACTTCATACATTATATGTTATATTTGTATACATGATATTTGTATACAACATATTTTGTTTGGCATATTTACACATTGATTATTGCTCCTAGATCCAAATAAATCCAATAAAATCACAAAAATATTGCATTCCAGCTTTCTGGAAATGAAAAACCCTGTATTTCACATGATGATCACAGTAACTTTTAAAGATGTGGACGTTTAAATGTACATATGTGTACATTTCCACATGTGTGCATTGATCCTGAGCTACCAGAACCTCATCATACAAGTCACATGTATGAAGTCAGAACCAGAAAAGATGTTTTCCCTCTTGTTTTGGGAAGTCTTAGCTTTTCTAAACACTTTATTTTTCTCAGATGTGACCATATTAACGGCAGCGTGTTGAGACCACTATAAAAGCTTGTTGTCTCGCGTTGCCATCCTCCTTCCGGACCCATCCACCAGCAGCATTGTGCTGAACATCTGATCACTCGCCCGCAGGTGAAATGAGCTTTTCAAGAACACCGCTGCCTGTATGTTTCCGCCTGCTGCACTTTCTGTTGGCGCTTTGCAAAGACTGAAAGGTCACAGAGGCTCATGTGAGCTGGGTTTCTGCATTCTGCTCGCCTGCCCGTGTGTTTGCAGTCTTCCAGACAGCAGCTAGCCGACCGTGTTTAACAGCAAACAATGAATCGCAGCAGGAGGCCGTGTCCGCTGCTGCCTTCGTAATTCACTAAGGTGGTCTGGCACTGACTGCCCACTGTGCAGGTGTGTGTTTGTACAGTATGATGTGAATAGGGGTGGAAACGTCTCAGGCTATGACTGTACTAGCTGTTTTGGAAAATGTAGTTGAGGAAGCCAGAAATCAGCCCCACTGTTTGCTATCAGTGCATTTAATGCATCCCAGCGTCGATAGAACACTATCACAATAATCTCAGCTGCCTAAGTGTTTTTCCATCTAATCACAAAGGTTTTGTTAACACCAGGATTCTGTTAGATAGTTGGTCTATTTCTCTTTTCTTCACAAACATATATTTTATAAAATATATTTATCGTTTGAGGTGTGTGTGACCTCGATACCTGAGCCCTAATCAAAGTTATTTTCTCCTTGTAGCAACCATTAGCGTAAATCCAAACACATCTTTTGTTACAGATTTAAAAGAAGACAAATGCATCGAGATACATGGACAACATACATTATCACTGTATTGAGGCTAATGTCATTTAGGACTTAGACCAGAGCTGTATCAGTGCTGATGAGGTCGGAGGCCTGACTGGATTTTTATCAAGATTTTCAATTATCAGATATATATATTTATATATCATATACATTTTTATAATTATTAAGAATGAGGTTTAAACATGTTTATTACAATGAATTTATTACAGAAAAATCAATTTAATACATCTTAAATAAAGGAATATTTTTTGGTCAAATATGGTTTTGCGATTAATCAGAATTAATTACAATGTCTGTCATTGATTTTATATCTATAAAAGCAAGACAGTCCTTTTCAAAAATATATACATAAAATATTTCCTCTTTAATATGATGCACTTTGGTTATTGGTACAAAACTTCATCCCAATGTGAGTTATTTTACCAGTAAACGGTTAATTAACTGTAAAACTACATACTTAATGTTTGCTATAACAAATTATTTAGTATGAATCTTATAAATGATTTGTGAAAATAAACCTGCATGAGCCATCTCTGCTGCTACATGTGAAGTTGTTTTAATCTCATTGCAAGGTTTCACATTCGTTATTATTAATATTATTATATCATTAACTGTTATCCCAACCATTTGTTTAAAAAACATCTAATATTATGATCATCATATTGTGGAATAATGTTTTTATTCTGTGTGCAAACAGGACAGGATTAAATTTCAGTCCAGTTTTAAAGAATCTGTGTAAAACACAGAAAAATCTACATCCGACATCAACTCCAAAATGTTTGAATAAATGAAGAAAAAGTCAAGTAAAGGTTTGCGTTTCCTGGTAGTTAAACATAGTTTAGCTCTGTGGCATCAGATTGATGAAATGTTCACAAATGTGATCGTTTTTATTTATTTTTCCACGTCTAATTCCCTGTAAAATTGCTTTAACTGATCAGTGTGTTGGTAGATGTTCAGCATCGCGCTGTGAACTGGACTAAATGGCTTTCTGCTCTGTCCCTCCATCCAGCTCGGGGAAGCTGACGGACGGGCTGCTCTACAGCCAGTTGGCCGTTCACCATGACGTCGCTGTATTGACTGAAAAGCACGTTCCAGTAAAGGTGCAACATTTGCTGTGGAAACACTTCTGTGTTTGAGGCATACGGATAAAACTGCTACAGATTACTGATCGTGTCACTCCTGTTGGTCACAGGGAAATCTAAAATCATCAGGTCCTTACGGGGTCCTAAAATCATGTAAATAAAGCCTCAGATGAAGCGATTTTACACCATGTCATCGTATAAAGTGCAACAGAAGTGAAAGCAATATACAGAAGCAGTGCATGAAAAAACTGGAAGAAGTCTCCACTGGAATTTGCCTGTCGGATGAATCACCTGGGATCATGACAAGCATTCCACGTTGGTCTCATCTGTTCATATGACACTGCTGCAGGAGTCAGATCAAATGAATGCATTAGGAGCCAGAAAAACAGATTTACCAGATGCATCCAGAGTTCTCTTACAGAAGGCTTCATGCAAACTAGCTGATAAAAACAGGTAGTAGTCAGTTCCGTCTCTAAGTACACGCGAGTACTCTCTGTTCTGTCTCTGGAGCTGTGCGCAGGCCTAGTTTGGCGATTTAGCACAGCTGAAACTTGTGTTCTGCATTTGTAATCTAACAGTTCCTTTGCTCACTAGCAGATGAGAAAGGACATCCACTATGCAGCATGTTTAGCTCTACAAAAAACAAACCTTTTTAAGGGAGTTTAATCTCCACATCTGTGTTCTGAACAAAGGAAACACAGTTGAATTGAAAATAAGTGTGTACTGGGAGTCTCTTAGTGAGTTTTTGGTCAGGTTTTGTGGAGCCAAATGTTTGTATTTGGTTGAATTTCTGGTCGTTTTGTTTGTTTTTTGTAGTAATGATGCAAACTAGGCATAAAGTTTAACCAAACCCCTTCTCTCCTCCTGGTACCTGGATGTTCAACTTGTAGCATGTTGCCCAGCTGATGGCTAAAGCTGTTCTTAGAATACTTCACTAAACAATGCATCACTGAATGTCATTAAAAGTTGTGTAATTCATCCCATTCACCTCAAATCAAGTGCAAGTGAAGAGGGGGGGTTGCTAAAATGTCATAAAATCAAACATTATGATATATGATCATGGTCATGAGAGGCAGTGATTTCCATTAGTCATGTTATTATTAACATTATTATGATTAATTGAATCATTTCTATTATTACTGATATCATATGCATTATCACTGAATCTAACATAGTGTTGTTACATAATTACTAAATTATGAAATACATATTGTTTGTTAAAGTTGTGTGCAGGATGAGCACACACTGGCTTCTTCCCACTCCCTTTGTGTCATCCAGTTATAATCCAGTTCAAACAAATCCATTATATGACCCACATGTGTCCAGTTTGTAAGTAGAAAACCTCCACGGAGCAGCTCATTTCACCCATGTCATGAAATACACTTAAATAAATTCCTGTGAAGAAAATTCCTGCCAGAACATTCCTGAAGTTATATCAAAATCCACTCAGTAGTTTCTACGTAAAATTACAGGCAGATGGGTGAAAGCGGGCAGAAACACAACTTCCTTTACACACATGATAACCAATTTATTATAAACTAGTTCAGAAAAATAATTATGAAGTTATAGAAACCAACAATTTGCGTCTTGATCCTTCTTTTGCTTGTTTCCCATTTTAATTAGTAGAAAATATGTCTCCCCATAAAAGAAATAATAGAATAAAAAAAACAAATATGTGACAAGTCTTTTTTTTTTTCTATAGTCCAAAACAATGACTGTAATTCGTATTAAACATAGTTTGGTTAAAGTAAATTCTATCATAAAAGAAGTTTGACATTTACTTTAAGATAATTACGATTAATTAGTCAGGATTTGTTTAATACTACGATTACTTGTGAAAGCGCATGTCTGCTGGCTGGCCTGAACTCCCAGTTCAGAGCGACATGCTGCTGTATCTGGAAAGCTCCATCCATCCAGTTTTATCTGAATGTAGTCACAATGCAACTGTGTTTTATCTGCAGCGAGGCAAAAACAGGTTTAATTGTTCTCATTCTGTCATATAAGCCCTTTATTTAGTACAACACTGTTTTATTGTGGTGGGTTTATTGTTTTAATATGTTTATTTCTGTTTCAGGAGTGAATTTAGCTTGCTTCAGTCAGTTTGTCTCGTAACAGGAAGGAGACGCAGGTTTGGTCATGTTGCTAGAGCTTCTTTTAATCTGAGACTGTCAGCTTACATGAACCAGATTTTACTAAAATCGCAGAAACGGGAAGAAACGATTGGCTGATGGATCCTTATCCAGGCATGCAGACCATGTCGACCAGTTAGGTGTCAGCTTCTGGCTGATTGTGTTTGTCCTGTTCCAGCCTGTCAGAACTTGCTCCTCTGTGTGTTGTTGCATCACATGCAGCTGCAGGTTCAGGATGCCTCCTAACTCAACCCTTTTGCTTCTCTTTCTGTGCCTCAACAGTTACTGATGTGGAGCTGAAGCGGCTGAAAGATGCCTTCAAGAGAACCAGCGGCCTCTCGTATTACATGAGCCAGCAGTGCTTCTACAGGGAAGTGCTGGGAGATGGAGTTCCCCCCAAAGTTGCAGAGGTGAGCCACAGTGATGTCACACAAAGATGTGTGCGGTGGGGAAGTTGTGTCCGATGCTAAATGCCTTCTGACTTTCAGGAAAACGCTGATGTTACAGGCAGTAGTGTGAGAACGCGTCATCTAGCAGGCAGTTATGATGCGTTAGTGCTCGGTTTGCTGAAAAAGTATGTAAACAAGAGTCTGACATGACTGGAAAGGTCTTGTTTTGTCATCATAAACACAAAGAAATGTAAGAATGGGTGATAAATTCTTAATGCCTGGAGTTAAAAAAACCTTAAAAGACTGGAATCAAATTGAATAAATGAATAAAAAAGATTAATAAAATCAATAATAGAAAATATTAACAGTAGCAGATAGATAAAGATAAATTATTAAAAAATACAAATGAAAAAGACTGAAAGAAGTTTGTTGCAGATTTGTGAAAAAATGGTTTATGCGACACTTCTTGGAGGGCCCACCACCATGTGTGCCCCCCACCATGTGTGCCCCCCACCATGTGTGCCCCCCACCATGTGCGCCCCATTTTTCCTGCCTTAATTCTTGGTGTGGAAACATTCACTTCATATTAACATGAAGTTGCTGCTCATCCATGACGAGAATCTCCCGTTCCCCCACATCCCAAAGCTGTCTTATGGGTTTGAGGGGGGGTGGGGGGTGATATGGTAACATACCACTAAGGTAACCAGTGTCGTTTCATTAGCCTACGGTAGCCTCAGCACCAATTACCTTAACATTACGTTGCGTCACATTTTCTTTTCGCAATCGATATTTTTGTCTTTTCAACTTGTAAACTCTAAAGCAGTTCATCTGCAGCTACTTTTCCACACGCAATAAACTGGTCGCTCAGTTTAGCGTTCAGTGGATTTAACAAATGAAGTATTAATTAGGCTCCGCCCCTCTTCCTATCAGCGCACTGTCCATGCTGTGTTCACATTCAGAGCAGAATGTCAGACAGAAGAGTATCCTACCACTACTGCACTTCTAAAGGTGGCAATGCAGCTTCAGATAAGACCAATTTTTATTTACATAACAAGGACACTGTAGGTCTTAAGAGGATGGACATGGTCACAACAATACTCAGATGGGCTCTGGTGGTTAAACCTGCCATGTTGCCACCAGGTTGCTACTAAGGGGCCCAAAGTGGGACAGGAAAATCTGCCCCACACCATTACACCAGCCTGAAACATGGATCCAGTGCAAGATGGATCCATGTTTTCATGGAGTTTCCAGCATATTCTGATCCTACCATCTGAATGTGGAGCTGAAGTGTTTTTCCGTCTCCCAATGTCCAGTTTTGGTGAATGTGTGTGATTTGTAATCAGTTTCTTGTTCTCAGTTTAGATGGATATATATAGAGATAGATATTTTATTCATCCCCAGGGGGAATTTAGTTCCAGTACAGCCCAAAACCAAGATTACAACACACAACAGACGTAAGCAGACATATACAGGTAATGGTTGATTTGAGGTGCTGCCAGCCTGAGACGATGCTCTGTTGCCGTGGTACCAGGTTTGACAATCAGGCCACATTCAAAGTCACTTTAATCTCCTTCAAGTCATCTTCACCATGTCTTCATGCTGCCGTGTGATTGGCTGGTTTATATTAACAGTATTGTATTTAATTCATTGCTGTTATTATTTCATTCTTTTTTTATTGTTAAATATTTGATATTTAGTTATTTTATGTCCAGCACTTTGTTCAGTAGTTGCTGTCGGAAAGTGCTTTTATAAATAAAGTTAGCTTGGCTTAAAAGAAACCAGTACATGTATGTTGCTTTGGTACCGCAGATGGAAAACTATGCTATGGGCCTTCTAATGTTTTTCGTCTCCAGCTCACTATTGAGTGCACCACCAGTTTTTGTGGTTTGATTTTTTGAGTTAAATGTTGAGTGTGTAATCTGAGGTCTTTTATGGATTCTCTAAGAATTAATTCAAAATTTCAGAAGATGATGGAGCAGGTGTGGTGTGTCATTCTGTATCATTTAGACCAACCTGGGAAAGCAGGTTGGGAACCACTAACTTCCAATTAAACATCAGTAAATTGTGTCATAAACAACAGTAATAATTTTGTCCTGAAACCTTTTGAACATTTTCTCTTTAAGTATAAGTGTAATAGAAATGTGACATTATATCATGCGGCTCATTACTTTTCTGCACGTCTCCTTTTTTATCCTCATATATTAATTACTTGATGACAGTAAATGATTTGCCTCGGAGGCCAGTTGCCGTTTGGATTTCAGCTCTCCCATCGTTGGTGTGACTCCTTTTGAAACTCATGATATTTATCACACAGCGATAGCAAAAAGCAAATGCACGATGCTGCTGAGGTTGCTCACTTCAGGGTGCAGTGTAAAGACATGGCGTGTCCTCAGAGCTCATTAATAAAGCCAGTGTTAGTCATCCTGTCCTCCCCCGTTTGCACTCAGACTCCTTTTAACACATGTTTTCATTGAGCGCTGCAGCGCGCTCTCTTCCTCGCAGCATTTCCCCCCACTTTACTTCTGCTGCTACTTCTCCGTCACCATGGCAGCTGTTACTCGGGAGACAGTGGTCTAGATGCAAGATTGCAGCAGATTTCTTCAAACAGAAACCTGGCTGTTGCAGATTTTTCACAGTTCAAAGAAAGTTTAAGCTCAATCAGCAGGTGGAAACATCCAATTTGCTAACCTTTCTGATGATGGTGAGCAGAAAATCCGAATCGGACGTCATTCTGGTTTGTGTGTTAATGATTCAAAGTGTTGTTTCAGTCAAAGTTGTTTGGATCAAAATAGCTCAGTTATTCCAAAGTAGCTTAATAAATGAATTAATTCAGACTTGACCTGCTTTAGATCTGTTCAGATCAGCCTTTGTTTCCCGTTCTCTGTAAAATCTGCCTTCACTTATCTGAGATCCATTTAAAATGAGTGGGAGAGCTGGCATGACGCTGCCACCATTACACATCCCAATATGTGAAAACACGCTGATCTTTCAGGAGTAAATAGATAAAGAGAAGAAAGACAAGTTCTAAAAAAATGAACGCAAACCTTTCAAGATAAAAAACACAAATGGTTCACGTTGGAACACAAAACAACATTAAAATAAAACGATTAAAAGCAAGTTTTAAAAGATGTGTTAAAGAAGAAAATAAAATAATAAAGATTCAATAGAAATGCAAACAGGGAGACACTAATATTAAAAACAAAAAAAACATTAAAATAGAAATTAATTTGTTCATTTAGAAATAAAACATGATTACTAAAACAACCGTATAAATAAGCTGGAAAAATAATAAAATAATAATTTTTTGATAATAAAAAGAGGAACAGAAAACTAAATATAAATAAATTCATCAACATGAAAAAATTTACTGATGAATAAAAGAAAATGCGAAAATACGTCACATAACATAAAAACTAATTTTCCCACATTTACCAAAGGTCCCCGACAGCGTATGAAAGCAAAATAAAAAGCCCTGCAGCCGTTTTCACAGGGTGAGTCGGGATTTCCGTAGCAAATAACCTTTACAGCGAGACTGGTGGAACTCCCCTTTAGTCTTTACCTTTAATCTATATTTTACTGCTTACATACTTGATCAGTTATTTTGTTACAGAAAAGTTGTTTTCTTTTCTCATTTAAATATGACTCAACAAATTTACTTCATCATAGTTAATATATGAATCATCCGCTGGTTAAAAACAAGTTAATCCTGGCTGGTGCATCATTACGTGTATTCATTGTTTTCTCCCACTGTGGTTGCATACAGAGAATCATTAGCACAATAGATGATTTTACATTTCATTTTAACCTACGTAGAAGTACCTACCAAACAGATGGGGATGTTTTCAAACTGTGACACATTTACTTCCTCCTTTTTAAAACCACAAGTAAGGTTTTTCTGGTGTGTGTGACCTACTGACAAAGTACAGTTGCGTCATGCAAGGCTGCAGATACCGCCAAGAAGCGTGACATCGTCACTGTCTGACATGTTACCCTAAAGCCAACATGCTTTGTGTTGGATATTAAATATATATATTTGTTCTAGTAACTTCATGTAATATGTCACACAGGAATGAAAGTGGTCCAGGACAGAAATGTCTTTAGTAAATGAAATAACTCTTATCATTCCAGCTGATGTGACAGAATATAGTAAATAGTTACATGAATCTAGTTTTATTTCACCGCAACATTTCCTAATATTCCAAACATATTGTTGAGATGTTTTAGTTGCTGAAGGAAACGTAAGAAGCTGTTTTTCTTCATGTGTCAGCGCCAAGCAGAACTAAAGAGATTATAGTTGATCCAGCAAACCATCATCGAACAAAATAATCTCATGATGTGATGAACTCATCTGTTAAGTGTTTATTGACTTGCTTTAAATGGAGATGCATGTCATTTTTAACAAGTTGGTACAACTTCATGAGGCCGTAATTAAAAATCTGTGACAATCGTTGGTACCAGAGAGAAACGATACAGAGAAAGCTTTGCTAAATTACAGTCCACACTCCTGATGCAAATTCAGCCAATCCTCACAAATTCTGTCCAATCACAGCAACTTGTATGTAAATCTTCTCTTTGTTCACCGGGGCGGTTCAGCTCGGTCCTATGTGTCCGCAGTTCTGCCATGTTTCCTGGCTCCAACACACCTGACTCTTATTATTCAGTCACTGTGCAGAACTCGGTAGGTTATTTGATTTGGTGTTGAAGCAGACACACACTGAAAACGTGCAGGACTGGTAAGACCGTGTTTAGTAGTCCGGTCATCAAATTCTCTCCTGTGTTTGTTATCAACACGCAGACATGCGGAGGAAAAACTATCACATCTGCACCTGAACAGCAGCGTTCACGGAGGAATTTCGCTCAGCTGGTTTCAATCACATTTTATAAAAAATGTCCAAATCTAATGATTTACATTTAATTTAAACTCCAGCTACTTTTTCATGACAATGATGGAAACAACTGAATTTTTTGCTTAACTTTTACAAAAATACAGCAAAATGAGGCATTTTGGATTGCAGGAAAGTCTGTGAAACCCTGGACAGAGTGTTTCTCTTCAGCAGGGCAAACCTGCCATGATGACATCAATTCTGGTCATAAATTATTCTTAGCAACCGCTAAAGCATGTGAGAGCAGATACTGATTAGCTGAAGATGTCACACAAAGCAAACCAAGCTCAGACTAGTACACACCAGACATGGATGGTTCCACGCTTTTAGGCTAAATCTAGATTCGTATGTAGAAGTTGGCAGAGTTGGTTCCACTGCACAATATATGCTGTTAAAGTCACCAAACAGTTAATTCAGTTCAATTCAGCTTTATTTGTATAGCGCTATTTCACATGGTCCCATCAACATGTTGGTCATCTGTAAACATCATCTGATCACGTATTTCTTTCCGGTTCTGTGTTTCAGGTGATCTACACCTCATTTGGAGGCTCGTCTAAAGGGCTGCACTTTAACAATCTAATTGTGGGTTTGGTGCTTCTAACCAGGGGAAGAGATGAGGAGAAAGCCAAGTGTAAGTCCATCCTTATGAGTGAATCTTGTATGAAGTGTCTCATTAAATACCTCAAAGTTCAGTTCACATATGTTTGTAATCATCCAGCAGATGCTTCTCCTGACGACTCTACGGCTTTTGGACATTTATAACTTCAACATAGTTTAAGATATTACTAGGCCTGTCACAATAAGCAATAAGTCAATTAATGGCGTGATAAGAGAAAATGAGCGCGTTAAGTTTTCCGTTCGCAATAAATTTATTTGTTTTTCTCTTTCTTTACCTGGATTTACTGGATTGCAATATGTGTCACTACGATGCATCATGAGGGCAATTCAGAGGCAGCGATGCTTTTGTCTACAGCGTTGCCTGAAATATGAAAAACTGAAGGAGATGAGACGTTTATTTAGTTAAACTCTGTCACCTTAAATATGTTTTTAAGTAAAACATGAGCCCTTATATGAGCAACACTACATAACTGCTGTCTGGACCCTAAGCTCGTGTTTGCAGACCAGATATGTTCCATATAACCAGACTGCTGAAAAACCTGTAAGACCATAAACTAGTCTGCACATCAAGCTAAATGTTCTTTAGAAATTAATGTTTATTCGTAAAAGAGTGTAGTTTGCATAATTACAGCTTCATTATTATGTTGAAAATTGTCTAAAAATGACAACATTAAGCGCTTAACGCAATATTATCGTTTATTTCAATCATTTTTGAGAAAATTAACTGCACAGCAACATTTATTACCGTGACAGGCCTAGATCTTAAGCGCATGTAAACATCAATGTTTTCAGCTCCTTTTCAGGAGAAGCACGATCAGACAGAGCTTCACCTAAAGACACCATTCAAACTTCAAAATATTCACAAGACATTTCCTGGAAGTTGTTCTGCTTCAACAAACTCCTCGCCTGCCAGTTTTTGCCTCTGTGACTGCCAAAGCATGTTATTATTATTACAGCTTCAGGAAAATTCACATTCAAATGTGAACTACCGCTTCAGTGAAATTTAGTGTTTGAATATATTTGGAGCAATATTTTGCAGCAAAGATTTCAGCTGAAAAAATATTTTCAACTTGCTGCTGCAAAGTTTTTGGACTATAAGCATCATTTTACTACCAAATCACTGGGAAGTGTCTCCTCTGTCCCCATAGACTTACAGAAGCACAAAGCTTCAGCTTTCTCTGCCCTCCAGATGCTCCTTAAGTTCCATTTCTTCTCCTTTAAATAAAGAAATGTGGAAATCTGTTTCAGATGTCACCGTCCTCACAATTCCATGCGTCTTTTATGTTGCCGGGTTTCTAAGTCAGTTCATCCACTAGAGGGCAGTGCTGAGTTCAGAGTTCAACGCCACATTCTGTCGTCGGTTTCAGACACAGGTTGGCGGCAATGAAGCACCGCTGCCTTTCATAAAACCTCTCACCAGCCCTGCGTCTCTTCTTCTGCTCCTTTTTGTTGCTCATATCAACTATCCTGCTCAACACTGCCCCCAGTGGTTTCCAATTGCATTGTTCTGTTTGCTATATTAAGTGGTGGATCTGCAAGACCCCGTAAAACAGACCAAATTATGCACAAGCACGATGCAAAAGAAGGAAACTCCGTCTATCTGCATATCTGTGTTCTACATCGAGCATAAATGAGCTTGACGTCAAGCTCAAGTCTGCTAAAAACATGTTGATGGTGTTTTGGGACATGGGAACTGTTGAAAACCTGCAGGATGCCGGACCTTAAGGACCAGGATTGAGGACGGTCCTTGACAGAAGAAGAGTGCTGTGCAGTGATTCAGCCTGTCTGCACAGATGGAGATCTCCCACAGAGAAAGTTATAGTCAGCTGAATGAATGTTTTGTGAAAAGCTTTTTTTTCCAACCGTATACGCTGAGACAAAGAAAGTGATTTGAATTAAACAGCCACAGTTTTACTGAACTGTTCATGTAATTTATGAGCATGTTTACTCCATCTGTCTGATCCTAATATATTAAAAATGATAAGAATTAATTTGATTATCAATGTAATTTATAGAAGTGTATATATTTTCATTTGATCTTCACTGTTGTGTTTTCTGGTCAAACATCCAGGATGGATTTTTTATTTGGGGGTTGTGATGTAAAAAGTGGAATCCATCAGCTTTTATCGTCCTTGCTGCTGCTTTTCTGTGATAAAGGTGAAGACGGTTCTGAAACACTGTTTATTCACAGATCTTTTCAGCCTGTTTGCCAGTGATTTGGGCGGCCACGCTGCCAGGGAAGATATAGAAGCAGTTCTGCAGGTCCTGGATGGAGAAATCCCAGCTTCCCTTAAGAAGTGCTTCATCGAGGTCAGTTAAAACCAGTCGCACGTGGAACTAACTTCAGAGATCTTCTAGGAAAATGAAATGCGCATTACAGATGGGTGATTTGTCTTTTCGTTACACCTCTTTATCATCCTGGCTGTTTCTGCAGAGCGACAAGGTAAACTACGAGCGCTTCAGGAGCTGGCTCTTACAGAACAAGGAGGCCTTCACTTTGTCCCGGTGGCTTTTGTCAGGAGGAGTGTGTGTTACGCTAACAGATGACAGCGACACCCCCACTTTTTACCAGACTCTGGCTGGTGTTACTCACCGTAAGTCCCCTAAATGCATTTCTTTCATATTTATCATCATACAAGCAGATGTTTAACGTCTTGTTGGAGATGTTTATTTTATACAATAATGAAGGGAAATGACTTTTTGAACATTTATTAATTCCTTTATTTATTGTCTATACCGTTCGCTCCAAATATGGAAGCTGGAGTGTATTCCAGCTGTTAGTAGGGAGAGCCAGGTACCCCCTGGACTGTTTGACAGTCCATCACAAGACCATAGATTACTTTATGAATATAAATAAACGATTAACTGTAATTTGAAAGTTTAATTACAGTTTAATTCAAATGGTGTAAAAAAAATATGTGATATATTAGGGGTAATGAATAACTTACAATAACCTACAAATAACGGACTAATGCGGCGCAATCATTTCAGAGTATCGCGCTGCTGCACACATTAATGCAGCCGCAAGTCCGATGACATGAATATAAAGTCTGTTATCGAACTGCTGCCTTGTGCCAACTGCACATTTGGACACCTATGTTCAGACCTGATGTTCTTTGTGGACACGTAACGATGAGCACAGAAGTCCAATAACATCACCGGTTCAGAACAGAGGGGCTGTTCCTCCCAGTCACGCCCCTGCAGGTCTCACTGTCATCAGCCACGTGTGCAATGAAGCCCCCCTGAATAACCACACTCTGTCCAAGGACTCCAGAAAGGGCGGGTACTCTGAACTGTTGTTGGCTGCATTAAGCATAAATAAATATCGTCTGGATGAGCAAATCCAGAATGGAAGAAGGTCCAACCTTTCTCCAGGACTCTGGTTCCAGCTCAGCCTTCCCAGCCAGAGAGGTGACGTTCCATGTCCCTAGAGATAGCGTCTGCAGCCGAGCATCAGACCACCAGGTTCTCCCACCTTTGGCTTCCGCCGAATGTCCAGCCGATGGCACAATCCTTCTCTGAGCCCCATGAAAAGAAATTCTGCTCAACGGATGAACCGGGAACCAGTCGCAAGGTGTCCTCAAACACATCCAGGAGAACTAAACATTATTGTATCGTGGCTTGAAACAAGAGCAAACCTCTTGCTTTCAGAGTATGGAAAAGCCTTTCTAGAGCTCAAAGCCTTCCAGAATAACTGGTTCATGTGGTACAAGACCAAACTCACCAAGGTTGCAGCACATCACAGAAGCATACTGAAGCTCGTCTGTGGTCTAACGGTGGATAACCATCAGCAGTTTGCAGTAGGTGCCTAGTCATGGGATGAAAGGCATACAAATGAATATTATTCCCCACAATAGTTACAAAGAAACATAAAACAGCCTTTATAAACAGACACAGCTCACAAACATGAAGGTTTCCTCTTAAAATGGATAAAACCCAGAAGACTTGTATTCGTATCATATTTTTTAATTCAGTATATCCAAAGATATTCCTCCTGTCTACTCTGAAAAGTTGGAGAGCTCTATTAAATATTTGAACAACCTCAAAAATAGTTCTCTTGTGCTTTCACATTTGGTTATTTATTAAAATGTTTTTCTGAGCTCATAGATAAAAGCTTATCAGAAAATGTGTGCTTCATTGTGCTTTATCCTTGTGATCTGCAGCAGTTTTTCCCCTGGGTACATCTTCCTTCCTCTTTGCTGTGTAGAGCAGATATCCCAGAAAATACCTCACATTATTTAATGGGTCTGCCTTCTGAAGACTTACCTTTCAGGTAGTCAATTCATTTGTTAAAAATAAATATCCTGTTATGAAAGGAAATGGAAAGCTATACAGTAATGCACAGCTAGAGAGAACGACCCAGTGTTGTCAGTACTCTTCCTTTTGGTACTGATCTAAAAGGTATTGATTTATGTGTAGATCTGGGGATTGTACATACAACTTAAAAAAGCTGGAACTCTAAATAATATCATTTAAAACAGAATACAAATATTTATAAATTTCAAGTAATAATTTATTCCCAGTAGATGTTAAATAACATAGCGGATGATGGAACTGAGACATTTCAATCACTTGATAGAAAATATGAGCAGATTGGGAATCCGATGCAGAAACACATCTGTAAAATGTTGTTCCAAGGTTACACTGAAAATCCCATCTACGTTATTTAATATCGTCTACAGATTCAGAGAATTAGAAGGAATCTCTGTATGTATGGGACACGGCTGGATGCTGATGATCTGCATTAAAGCAGACATGATTCTTTACTGGAAATCTCTGCATGGACTCGGGAAGACTTCCAGAAATGTGTCTGTGAACACAGTTCACCCTGAAATCCACAAATGCAGGTTAAAGAAGAAGCCAGAT
>JBAMHX010000010.1:970636-989721 GCA_037177515.1 Pseudomugil tenellus | reverse complement strand
GTTCAGGTCCAACATTGGGTCTGGGTTCAGGTCCAGCATTGAGTCTGGGTTCAGGGTCTGGTTCAGGTCCAGCATTGGGTCTGGGTTCAGGGTCCGGTTCAGGTCCAGCATTGGGTCTGGGTTCAGGGTCCAGTTCAGGTCCAGCATTGGGTCTGGGTTCAGGGTCCAGTTCAGGTCCAGCATTGGGTCTGGGTTCAGGGTCCAGTTCAGGTCCAGCATTGGGTCTGGGTTCAGGTCCAGCATTGGGTCTGGGTTCAGGGTCTGGTTCAGGTCCAACATTGGGTCTGGATTCAGGGTCCAGTTCAGGTCCAGCATTGGGTCTGGGTTCAAGGTTGGGTTCAGGTCAAGCATTGGGTCTGGGTTCAGGGTCCAGCATTGGGTCTGGGTTCAGGTCCAGCATTGGGTCTGGGTTCAGGGTCTGGTTCAGGTCCAACATTGGGTCTGGATTCAGGGTCCGGTTCAGGTCCAGCATTGGGTCTGGGTTCAGGGTCCGGTTCATGTCCAATATTGGGTCCTGAATGAACAGGTTCTTCCAACTCGCTCCAGGATTCATGGGGTTCATATTGTGAAAGAGTGACATCGTTTCATTGGGATGTTCTGGAAATTTCTGCTGACGGAGAAGCATATCGGGTCGATGACGCAGAACTTAGATGAGGTTACGGAAGAGTTTCGGTCCTGTTAGTCCTGTTTATGTTCATCTTAGATGGATAGATGTTCTTTATTCATCCCAAGTTGGGAAATTTAGTATCTTGATACTAAATAATAATTGATCGTCTTTAGTATCTTGAATGTGAGGACAACACATTTCTACGTTTGTATATAAATCATTTTCTCAGTCTCAGATTTTTTATTTGGAAGGTTTAAGACATGAAAAGTCTTTTTTTTAAAAAGCAAAGTTTAATTCTTTCATCATGCTTTGTCCTTAGAACTACCTCACCCTTCTCGATGATGAAGACCACACGCTGGAAAGCCTGAAGATCCAGGATGAGCAGCAGCTGGTGATTGAAGGTATGAAAGCCTGTTTCCGGTTTCATCTCAGATAACGGGTTAAATGAGCGAATAAACAAAATGTTTCTCCTCCACAGTGAGAAACAAAGACATGAGCTGGCCAGAAGAAATGTCCTTCATCGCCAACAGCAGTAAAATGGACAGACACAAAGGTAAACTACATCATAAGCAGATATGAAAAGCAATAAAAACATGGATATTTTATACATGAATAAATATGGTCATTTAAAGGTGGTGAGTGCATGTAGAAAAAGTGTTTATAAAGTTTTTTAACAGAATTTGTCAATGTTTTAAAATTTGTCATATTTGGAAGCAAATCGGTGAAAACAAAATACTTTCTGACTGTTTCTGGTTTATCTGATGATTTTCATCATGTTTTAGTTTCCTTTGGTTACTGTTTATAAAACTCATAATAAATGAAAAATGATGTTTGTTTAGCTGCTTTGCACTAAAACTTGAAGTTTAATTATTTTTTAATTAAAATACACTGAATTGAATTTAAAACATATACTTAAAATTAGAATGAGTACTTTTTAAAAAGAGCATTAAGTTTTATTTAGAAAACAGATAAATCCATCTGAAAATATATTCAATGGAAATTTAATTGAATAAGAAATTAAACTGAAAAGTTAAATTGAATAAAAATTGGATATCATGTTGTGTATTTTGTGTGTCTTTAATACATTTTACTTCTAGGACTAAAAAAACTTTTCAGTGTGTATTCTGTAAACGTAGTTTTATTCTGTGGTTTAAGTCTGACCAGTTTGTTTTGGTTTTCCCTCCCAGTTCCCACAGAAAAGGGTGCCACTGGTCTCAGTAACCTTGGCAACACGTGCTTCATGAACTCCAGCATCCAGTGTGTGAGCAACACGAAGCCTCTGACGGACTACTTCATCTCAGGGAGGCATCTGTACGAGCTGAACAGGTAGCGCTAAGGTGTTTTCTGACGCGTCGCCGTTCTGAACGTTCTCACTTCTCCTGACATGCTGCTGCTTCACCGGCAGAATCAACCCGATCGGGATGAGAGGCCACATGGCCAAGTGTTACGGCGACCTGGTGCTGGAGCTGTGGAGCGGGACACAGAAGAACGTGGCTCCGCTCAAACTGAGGGTGAGCAGGTTTTTCTCACAAACTGGTTCCCAGTCTGACGTATTAAACCCACGATGTCACCCCTCCCCCTCCAGTGGACGATAGCGAAGTACGCCCCGCGCTTCAACGGCTTCCAGCAGCAGGACTCCCAGGAGCTGCTGGCTTTCCTACTCGATGGCCTCCACGAAGACCTGAACCGAGTCCATGAGAAACCTTATGTGGAGCTGAAGGATAGCGACGGGCGACCGGACTGGGAAGTGGCCTCCGAGGTCAGAGTTCACCTTGTCAATCATGTTACCTCAGAGCAGATATGTGAGATGTAGATCAGCATGTCTCTTTTATCGGTGTGTGCGTTTGTTTTTTCTCTCTGATGCTGCCAAACAGAGCGAGCACGCGCTTTGATCCGTATCAGTGATTCCGTGCGAGATTCAGGAAGCCGGTTCAAAACTAAGGACTGCATCTTAGGGTTGTCAGCAGGTGACAGGTTATGATGAAGGATCTGGTTTTATCAGAGAGGTCCGGTTATGTTGGATTCAGGTTGGACTTTAAAAGATTTATCAACTTTGGGAAGTTTGGAAGCTGAGCTTGAAGAAAAAGTTGCTGTAAAGGAGATTCTGTTTCCCAGAAATCTGATTAATTGATGTCAGATTGTTAAGATCCTGCCTTCCCTTATTTTTGCTGTGTGGAGCTGTTCTTGTCTTCATGCGAGCAAATCATCATCCCGTGATGCTGATCCTGACAGGATGAGTAGCTGAATCGATGTGTGACGTTGTTCTGTGGGGAATTAGTGGTGTGATCTTCCTCTCTCCCTGTGATCAGGCGTGGGAAAACCACCTGCGCAGGAACCGCTCCATCGTGGTGGATCTGTTCCACGGTCAGCTCAAGTCCCAGGTGAAGTGTAAGACCTGCGGCCATATCAGCGCTCGCTTCGACCCCTTCAACTTCCTGTCTCTGCCCCTCCCCATGGACAGCTCCATGCATTTGGAGATCACCGGTGAGAGAGCTTCTGAAGCGGTTCTTTTTTGTGAACGGCAGCAGGATATTGACGGTGTTGTGTTGCAGTTATTAAACTGGACGGCTCCACGCCCGTTCGCTTCGGCCTGAGACTGAACATGGATGAGAAGTACACGGGGCTGAAGAAGCAGCTGAGCGAGCTGTGCAGCCTGAAGCCGGAGCAGATCCTCCTGGCGGAGGTCCACGCTTCCAACATCAAGGTACACAAACGTTAAAGAAGTCCTGTTGTAGGGAGACGTTTAAAGACCTGCAGGGACTGATGTATTAATCCTTTGTGTTCAGAACTTCCCTCAGGACAACCAGAAGGTTCGTCTGTCTGTCAACGGCTTCCTCTGCGCCTTTGAGGTCCCTGTACCTGGTTCACCGACATCACTGAGCTCGCCCACTCTGACAGGTAAGCCTGTCCTCTCAGACTCTTTAACATTTACATCTCTAAAAAACACAGTATGCAATATTTTCTTCCCAGTAGAGGATAAACAACAAATCAGATATTTTATCGTCTGGTAGAAAATATGAGCTGGTTGTGAATCCGATGCAGCAACACATCTGTAAATAGTTGGAACAGAAGGAAACAAAAGGCTGAAGAAGTAGCTTGTACAAATCAGGTTAAAAAATGTAATTGTGTTTTAATCGCATACAAAAATCTGCCCCAAAAAGCAACATTTTTTATTTTTATTTAAATGGATTTTAGTGGATGAGTACATCAAATAATAAACAATGATATTAAAATATTAATATTTTAAACTCACTCTATGAATCTATGAAAAACGAAATTATTATAAATAGAAATAAATAAATAAATACTAGATCTCTCATGACGCCGTTACGTTTGTTTTTTAAATTAAAGGCTTTATTAAAAAGGCCGTGAATTGGGACACATGAATTAGTGAGATTACTGACAAAAGATGGACGCCAAGTGAGCCCATCTGACTCCATAGGCCAACAGTGCGGACAAGTGTCTGTATCTAGTGTTTATATTAGATATCTATGACCCCGGGCCGCAGCTTGTGACATGGAGTTGTACCAGTGATGTAATAGAAAAATTCAACTGCAGTAGCCACTGATCAACCCAAAGAGGGCAGCACTAAGATGGCTTTTAACCAAAGTTAGCCAAATTAAACAACTTTACAACAAAATGCCAAAAAATGCCCTGAAATAAGAAGACAGCACTATTAGAGCCCAATTTAGACAGTTTAACAGCAAAAAAAAAGTAGTTTGGGGGTTAGTTACACTTTAACGATCAGCTCCAGTCCACAGCTTGTTACACACTCATCATTATTAGACATTAATACCTGACAGTAAACCAGAACAGGATCAGTCAGGCAAACATCATGCTGGTCATGCAGCAGAGGGGATCACCATCTCCTCACACTCTAACTTAAACCTGGATCATGTGCAAGGACCAGACTAGTGTGTTCTTTTGGATGGAGGAGGGGCTCTGAGCGTGCATCCAGCTAACCTCGACTCTCCACATTTAGTCCACTAACTAACACTTAACACTTTACTTAAGTCAGTAAGATGAACCAAAACCAAAACGCTGACAGCGTGCGGCTCTCTGCTACAGCAATGGCTGCCAGCCAATCAGTTCATATTTATTACCTCCCACAAGGAGGTTATGCTTTTGGTTTGTTTGTGTACAAAATAACTCCAAAGTTACGGATTTTAAAGAAATTTTCAGCGAATGTTGATAATGTGGAGATCAACAAATAATTAGATTTTGGTCACCGTCTAGATCCAACCCCAAACAAAGCAATAACCCTAACCCATAAAACAGTCACCTGGGGTTACACGGAACTGATCCTACAGTTTATGGTCGCCATTTTCTCGTCGTTGGACATGTAATAGACATGAATTGATCTAAAAACATGTAATGAGCACCAAATTGTTGCTGAGTTCCTGCTGAATTGGACATAAGTTCACAGATTTCACGTATCATCAATAGTTACATTAAGGGAAAATGTTTTACATCTAACAACTTTTTAACTAATAATATTAATAATAACACCTTCATTCCAAAGCCTACGGTTATGTTTTCATGGTCAACTAATCTAATAGAGTAGATAAACTATTGTTTTAGTGGGAATCGTGAGGGACCTCACGCCTGGCGGAGGTCTCCTCTCTGCGAGTGCTTTTCTAGTATTAAATGCTTTTCTCATTAATACTATAAATAAATGATGCTGTAATTATAATAATAAAAGTTTATCCTGTGAAATAAGAATATTCATCCATCCAATTTTCCATACATCTTCATCCAATTCAGAGTCCCAGTGTAGCTGGAGTCTATCCCAGTTATTAGCTGGTGAGAGGCAGCTACACCTGGACAGGTCACCAGTACATAACTGGACCAACATGGAGAGATAAAAAACATTCACATGAGCTCCTAGGGACAATTTGAAATGACCACTCGGCCTAGCAGGCATAGCTTCGGACAATGGGAGGAAGCGGAACATGCTAACCCCTCACAGAAAGGCCACTAGTCTGAGCTGAGGCTTGAACCAGCAACCATCGCGCTGTGAGGCCACAATGCAAACCACTGCGTCACTGCAGCCCAAGAATAAAAAACCAATAATCTGATTATGATCTAATCTGATTATTAATGGAAGCAGGGTTTAAAAGGAGCCTTTCGGAGAGGTGAAACCTGTAAACCTGAATAACTTTATCGTCTCCCTCATCAGACATCACCCCAACACCCAATGGATCAGCTGCTAATGGCTACTTGGACAGTAAACCTGACCTCATCCCTAATGGCGGGCCCAACAGCATGGTGCCCTGCAGCACAGACGCACCCCTGCTCAACGGCGTTGCCAACGGACATATCACACCAGTTCAGGAGAGCCCTTTTATTGGATATATCATCGCCATGCACAGGAAGATGGTATTTACATAAGCATGCTAATAAATCCATGTGTACATCAGAAAGTTTAATGTCGTTTGTTGCTTCGCTTACCTGTAAATAATCTGTTCATGACCTTTTCAGATGCGTACGGAGTTGTACTTCCTGTCATCTCAGAAGAACCGTCCCAGCTTGTTTGGGATGCCGCTCATCGTTCCCTGTACCGTTCACACCAGTAAGAAGGACCTGTATGATGCAGTGTGGATCCAGGTGTCCCGGTTGGCCAGCCCACTGCCCCCACAGGAGGCCAGCAACCACGCCCAGGACTGGTACCGATCCCCTTCTCACAAACAATCACTTTTAACCCCCACACTCTACAAGAACACAGGCGTCCCACAGGATTATTCCAGCATCACCACCAGGTTCTCGGGAACAGTCGTGTGCTAATCTGTGGGCTAAACTGGGATAAATATCTTACCTTTAAGTTGAACTACAGATGTTTTCCAGACATTTATATCCGTCCAGGAGGTTTACAACCAGCCACAACATGTAGTGATTTCCAGGTACTCCATGTGATAAATCCACAATAATCCATAAAAACACCATTATTTAACACATTTTCATCACTATGACTACCGTGTTGCTAAGAGACCTCTGTTTTCACCTGGAAATAATAATGAAGCCTCTTTCTGTTAAACCTCCAATCAGAGAGCTTAAACTGACAGTAATGTCCAATCAGGAACAGCCAGGGGTCAGCACCCAAAATGTTCAAAGAGCCATATTGGACCAAAAAAAAACCAAAAAATTAATCTGTCTGCAGCCGCATACATTTAAAAGTCTTAAGGCTGCAACATACTCCACGAGAAGCGAGAAGATAATCACGTCATTTTGTTCTTGCGGACGCATTTGAAGACGGTTCTCGACACACCTGGTTGGCAGAACTTTTTTCTCGAGGCACTGCGAGACGTATTCTGTGATTGGTCAGAAACTTGAAGGAGGTGTAACCAGGAAAAGCCGGAAGACAACATAAACTGTAGACACAACCGGCAACTTATAAAGATATGCTCATGGCTAGCAACTCGTGGAAAGAAATAGCCAAAAGTTTATCGCTACCGGCGCTACCTTCGCAATGAATTTTCCAAAGCTAAACGCCGAATTCAACAGAGGAAGAGTGGGGACCCTGGTCGAATAACCGGCAGCACCGGCCCTTTATCTGTCTCGGCAGTGGCTGGACGTGCACATAAAGCATGCTAGAGTGGGTGGGCCGTATGAACACACAGCTTTAGATGGGCCTTTATGTGAAGGCAACACGCTGTAAGTACAGAAGCGTATAGCTGTCATCCAAAATAAAAGAAAATTGGGACCTTATCACTTTCTAACGTGATACATTTTATTGTGAAAACGTGAGACCTAATAAATAGTGAAAAGGTGAAACATAAACCGTAATCGCTTATTAATGAGGAGACTGTGAGAGATTTCAGAGAGATTTTAAATGGGATCAAATGTAATTGACAGGAGACAGTGGGGACGCTGATGTTTAGAGGGACTTCGGTGAAGTTAGAAAGAGATTCAATGATTTTCTGTTTCAATAACTTATCAATGAAGTGTTCCTTCTATAAAACAGATACCTCACTTGAACCACATCAAGGTAGACTGTTATCTACAATCGCATATTAATTAAAAAAAGCTGTCCTCTGCACTGGAAGGCTTGTGTGGATCTTTCTGCTCTGCACCAGCTGATGCGTCACTCGCAGGGACCGTCTGCAAATGACTAAAATTTATGTTTTTATCTGCAGCTAAAGTTAAACGATTATGTGATTAACTTAAATGATCATGATTTGCTGGATCAAACTTTGTTGCGCGTAACTTAGGGTGGAAAACAAAACTTAGGATGAGACGCAGCGGTGCTGTGTTCAGGACACCTTGGAAATAATATTCTCAACATATCAATAGTTAATGTGATTGTCGTTGCAAAGCTAATAATGAAAGTATTAGATCTAAAAAAAAAACCTGCCTAACGACACCCAGGGTTGTGAACTCAGGGAGAGAGAAGAAAAGAACAGCTCCCAAATAATTACGGTTTGGTTCCCATCGTTCCTGTTCAAACGTTTTGGATCAGGCATGAAGACATTACTGGAGGAGCGTGCAGTTATATTTAACGGCATTATACACTGACTTATATTGGTTTTGGTTACCGGGGCTTGAGTCAAAACATCCGGGCCTAAAGCCCCAAGAAAACTGGCTGGCAGTGCAACTGCTCTCCCCCAGCTTTTTTCCATTTTTATAGGCCACATTTAAAAAAAAAAAACACCCTCCAGAGAGGCGCTAAAGAGCAGCATGCGGCTACAGAGCCGGGGGTTGCCGACCCCTGGGAGCGCCAAAGATCAACAAGTGATCAGAAAAGAAGAACAAGATCAGCTGCTGAGTTACTGTTTTTACACCAAAGACCAACAGGTTAACAAAGCTGTAACTATGACTACAGGAAGTATTGTGTTCCTCTGGTTTTGTTGGATACTGGGACTTAACCTATCGGTGACCTGTTAGCATACGATCCTGGCTGCTGAAAATGGTTCAGTGTCACAAAGACGCAGGCTGCGGTTACGTGATGTGTTTAATTAATTAGTTATTGGAAATTAAATCATTCCAAATTAACATCTTCTTCGTGTTTACATGGAAATAGTCATCCCGAATTGAGGTTTACATGGAAAAGCTATTTATTGGCCTTTACTTTATTCTGCAGTAGGGCTCTGATTGGACAGCGGATGGGCGTGATGTACATCCACATATAAACTCTGCTGCTTTTCTCTTTGGCTACAACATAGAAAACCTCATAACAAGAAATATTTTTGCTTTGATTGTGATTATAATGTTGATGTAGCAGCTCGACGCGAGCATACTACCTTACTTTTCAGCAGCAGGAGATGGGAGATGGAGTACAGGACACAGGAGGCTGCGCGGTATATGTGGGCCATAATGTTGCACAATGTAGCGAGCATGCGTAGTACAACCAGACTACTATTTACTTGGAAATTATCTTTAATTCAGAATTGTCTTTTACATTCAAAATTATGCGTTTACAGTCATTTTTTGTCTCTTTAAAGCAGATTTGCCTTTATATTTTGAAAGTTAAAAGTTCACTTTTATTTTGAAATTAAAGAGGAATTAAAACTCATGAACGTGCCCACTGACATGTCGGAATATTTCCTCTCCCTCCTGCAGTGACGACAGCCTGGGTTACCAGTACCCCTTCACTTTACGGGTTGTTGGGAAGGATGGAAACTCGTGTGCCTGGTGTCCCTGGTACAGGTGAGGATGATGTCACTGGCAGACATATTTTGTGTCACTGACAGAAATAAAATCGTTTAATAAAAAGTTTAATAAACCTTTATCTCTTTTTTGTTGACTCTGTTATTAAAAAGTTCAGATTTATGATCCAAACTTTTAATCTTACCTGTAAAAGGAATTTGTGCCGCTGTGAGGTGCTTTTATTTTTGTAATGTTGGGAATGTTAACCTCTAGATTTGTACCACACCCCCCCACTATACACACGTTTTAATCCGCTTTCCTTTGCAGGAAATGTATTTCAGTGTGGGGGGGGGGGGGATATTCATTAAATTCACCTTTTAAGCCCCCCAACCGAATGATATCTGTGGTGATTTGTAGAGTTGTTGTATAATTCATGGTTGCAGACCAGTTTAAACAGGTTTTTCTTTTACCAAACATGAAATTAAGTTTTTGTTTTTATTTTAAAGGTAAAGCTTCAGTTTTTATGTTTCCTGCTGAACAACAACCTCATGACACAAACCAGAGAAAACAATAACTTTCCCTCCTTTCAGGCCTCTGTGATTAAAACTAAATGGAAAAATGAAAAAGTAGATATGTTGTGTTGAGGGCTGTAAGGACTGCTGCGAATGTGTGTTTGCATCATCCATCCTCTCATAAACACATTGATTTTTTTATTATTCATTCCTCAGAAATCAACTAATCATCTTCACCGCGTAAATCACTGCAATAGAAGTGATCCCTAACAGTTTTATTCAGTTCGTACTACGAGTTTCATCATTAAGAGTCACAATTTAACTTTCTGCTTAAACCTGACGTTATAAAAAAAGTAAAAAGCACATCACTTTTTAGCCTAATTAGCATTAAAACAAGCATCTAAGAGTTAGATTATAATTTATCAAACCATGATATAAATTTTAGAATAACATTTTTAAAAAGATGGAAAATATTTATTTTCAGTGATGTTATGAGTTTAAAGCTGAAAGCAGAATTTTTTTTTGTAAAGTCACAATGAAAACATTGAGATGCTGAAACACAGCGACTTGTTGCCCAGTGTGATGTGTCAATCTGATTATAATGATCTGCCAGGTCAGCAGGTGCATCCTGGGATGGGAGTATTCGTGTCCATGTAGATCAGATGCATTTTGTCTCCTTGTGATGCTGAATCATCTCCAACTGTTTCGCCAAACGCTTCTTCTTTGTGGTAACTTCTGCTCTGTTTTCTGGACTTTTCCAGGTTCTGCAGAGGCTGCACTATAGAGTGTACGGAGGACCGAGCTTCTGTAGGAAACGCGTACATAGCAGTGGACTGGGACCCCACTGCTCTGCACCTTCGGTACCAGACCTCACAGGAGAGGGTAAGCTGAAGTTAAACAGAGACGAGTTCAGGCGTTTCATAAAACCAAATGTGTCTGAGTTGTTTTTACACGCACAACTCGCAGAAACAAGCATTTTCCTCAAAGCCGTGCTTCAATTTTTCACCTTTATTTTATTAAGTGTTTATTCTTTACTGAAACCCTTTTCATGTGTCGTTTATTAAGATGTTCTCAGGCTGTAGTAGTTGTACCTCTGGTGCTGCTCTGACTTACAGATTATGCTCTGAGTAATCGGTCAGTAACAGGAAATGTTATCTAATAAAAGCCATCACATCTCTGCTTTTCATGGTTCATCAGGATCAGACAGAAACGGAGAGAAAAGCTGGGAAACTTGTTAAAAATAAAACAAAACAGACGTTAGAAAAGATAATCGATGCAGTCTTGCTCCTGTAAATGTTCCTGCTTTAAGTAAATGAAAAATATCACCAAGTATAGTGACTAAATATATATAAACTGTTTAATTTAACTGCTGTTATGAAAATGTTTGCAAGAAAAGTTAGTTTTGAGGAGTGAAAACAAAACGATCCTGAAAGAGTCGGTTTCTTCTGCTGTATGGTGACGAAGTTGCAGAAACCGACCTTTTCCTCCCCACTGACTGGCCCCAGTAAGCTGGTGAACCCAGTACATTCTGTGGTTTTGTCATTTAATCTGCTGCATTGCTCCTCGCATGCTAATCCCACCTGATGAAGGTTGCGCTTCAGATGCACGCCGTTGTGTAAGCGCCTCCAGGTGGCTCATGAACTCCTCCTCCTGCAGATCGTGGAGGAGCACTGCAGCGTGGAGCAGTCTCGTCGTGCTCAGGCGGAGCCTATCAGCTTAGACAGCTGTTTGAAGGCCTTCACCACCGAGGAGGAGCTGGGAGAGGACGAGCTCTACTACTGCTCCAAGTGCAAGACCCACCGACTGGCAACCAAGAAGCTGGATCTGTGGAGGCTGCCCCCCATTCTGGTAGGGGTGAGCTCTGAACTGCGGCGCTGGCGCAGCAAGTGGTGTGTTTAACGGAGAATCTGCTGTTTTCTGCTCCAGATTGTTCACTTGAAGCGCTTCCAGTTCGTCAACGGCCGGTGGATCAAGTCTCAGAAGATTGTGAAGTTTCCTCGGGAGAATTTTGACCCCAGCGCCTTCCTGGCCCCCAGAGACCTGGAGCAGCACTGTCTCCACTCTCGCAGCGAGAGCGAGGACCTGCTGAGGGTTGGCGAAGACATCCTGTCCTCCATCTCTGCTCCAGCTGGCTTCTGCAACCTCCCCAAAGGTACTATGTTGGTTTAAAGGGGGGGGGTCAGGTGTCACAAGCAGCATTCTGAACCGCAACTGCTGATTCTGTCCCAACAGCCTCGCCGGCATCCAGCAGGAGATCGGCACCGTCTCTCAGCCGGACCAACAGCCCCACCGTTAGCCCCAAGGCGGGTGCTCGTAGACCTGGTCGGCTACGTCTCCCCCAGCTCGGGAGCAAACAGCGGCTCTCCAACAGCAAGGAGAACCTCGATGGAGCCGCTAATCCAGAAACGGAGTCGCGGGAGAGTGGATCCCAGGTGGAGGCGGCGGGTCCTGGGTCTGCAGACACGATGGCTTCGGAGTCATCCGGCGGTACCGAGGCGTCCAGCAGCCACTGCGACGTGGTCCTGATGAACGGCGATAGCAACGGGCTGGGCTCCGACTGCAGCATAGAGAGCAGCATGGACCCCGACGTGTCTCTGCTACAGCACAGAGACAACATGTGTCTGGATGCCATCTACAACCTCTATGCAATATCCGTTAGTAACACACACTTCCTGTCAGAGACGCGGATCCGAGCTGTCCAACGGTCCCTGAACATCACCGTCTTTCTGCTTTACCTCCTCAGTGCCATTCAGGAATCATGGGAGGCGGCCATTATGTGACGTATGCCAAAAATCCCAACAGGAAGTGGTACTGCTACAACGACAGCAGCTGTAAGGTGAGACCCCCCCGCCAGTCACAAAGCCTGAGGCGTTTCTCAGCAACATTAGCTAAATGCTGCAGGATAAACTAAAGTTACGCGACAGCTGCTAAACTCTGTACATGGATAAATATCAACTGGACGCATCTGCTTTAAAAGGTTTTTAGTATTTTCAGGTTCTTAAAACTCCACTTGCATGTGACTGAATGAAATGTCCAGATGACTAAAAAACAAAAACGTGAGTTTAATTCGTCTCTGTGGACATATTTTTTTCCCATCACAGTGGCTTAGAATGATCCCAGCCTGGGGGGCCCGCTGTGCTCTGTGGGGGCATATCCAACACCATATCCAAGAGGTTGCACCTGATTCGTTCATGGCCCAGACAGCAGGAGTTATTACTGTACACACACTACCAGTCCATTTTTCCATTAAATCCAATGTGAAAGTGTGTCCAAACTTTTGACTGGCAGTGTAAATCTGAATCTCAGATTAGGATGGTTTTTAACCAGATTATGTCCTTAAAACATGAGAACAATCAGTTTCAGTTCACATGTTGATTCATATATATTTTTTATTTTATTATGTCAAAATAAAATATCATTTATTTTTTATTATTTCAATAAACAATATAAAATAAAATATTACTTTAATTTTAATATGTCAGTAACTAAAATAAAATAATAAAAAATAAATAAATTTTATTATGTCAAAAATAAAAATATTTTTTATTTTATTATATCAATAAATAATATAAAATAAAAAATATGAATTTATTATTTTATTTAATAATGTCAATAAATAAAATAAAATAATAAAACTAATTTATTTGATTTTTGACATAATATTTCTTATTTTTCCTTGTCTCTGTCTCTTTTTCTGGACCTGTTCTGCAGCTTATCTGCAACTTACAGACCAGTTGATGCGTCTTTTTAATGAACAGAGATCTGATTTGTAAATTTTGCAGCTTATGAACATGTTTGTGAATCTGACGGAAAGTTCTGGGTAAATGAGGCTCCATATTTCATAATTCTGTATAACGGCAACATGTAGCCTCTGCTAAGTCGTCTGATTAAAGTCTCTTGTTTTCGTAACAGGAAGTTCATTCTGAGGAAATCGACACAGACTCCGCCTACATCCTCTTCTACGAGCAGCAGGGCGTCGACTACTCGCAGTTCCTCCCGAAGATCGACGGCAAAAAGATGGCCGACACCAGTAGCATGGATGAGGACTTTGAGTCGGACTATAAGAAGTACTGCGTCCTGCAGTGAGGTCTCTTTGTCTTCCATCAGCCAGCACTAACCCCCCCCCCCCCCCGCCCGCCGCTCTGAGCGGGAAGCGTCTGGACGCTCCTGAACTGCTCACGGCTGCAGGCCGGCGGAGCCCTTCGTCTTCAGAGATGCATCGCAGCACTTTTTCGTCTTTAGTGAAAAGGTTTGCCTCCCCAGTGAAAGCACTAACCTGGTGCCCCCTCCCTCGCCATAACCTACATGTAACATATTTGCTTACTAGTGGATCTGAATGTATGTGGTTTGTTTACACCTGACGTTTGGCTCCAGGTGTAAATACGACAGGAAACAGGTAAAGAACCTCCAGAACCAGGATGTTCGGGTTAAACCCGGTGCCACAGGCCAACGCGGAGCTTTGGGTTAACATTATATTCTACCTCATTGTTTCCCTCAGTTTGTCGACCATTTGGACCCTAAAAACAACAAATCCTTCCTTCCACTCTAAAAATAAGGTAGAAACATTTCAGAAAAAGATGGAATCTAAAAATCCGGCTTTTTGTGTCAAAGCTGCCAAATGTGCTGATTAGTCCAACAAGGAGCAGAGTGGGTCGCTTCGGGAAAGGTGCCATGATTTCAGAGCAGTCTGATAGTATTCACTTAGTTTCTTTCTTTAGATGTTGTTTTATGAGATTTATTTTATTTTTCTATGAAACAGATAATGATTAATAAATGAAAAGGGGGAAAGGTGATGTGAGGAGGCTCCTCAGGGCAGCAACGGGGATCTGACAGGTTTCCAGGAGAGGATCCGGGTGACAAAATGACCAAACGTGAACAGATTTTAGCCGCGGTTTTAATGTAACACGAGCAAAGAAAATCAGTTTCTTCCCCCTATAAGACACATTACCCATAATGCAACTCTTCCAGTGTGTGTGTGTATTGTGGAAAATAATGAAAAAACACTCCAGTTCGTAGGATTACTGGAGTTGCTCTTCAGGAGTGCTTTTAAGCTGATCCCAGCCCTAAACCATGGGATCATTTCAGCCGGCCACATGTGGGGGCAAACGTTTAAAAATCCCCCCAAAGCTTCCGACCCGGCTTGTTGAGGAGAAGCTGAACGGGACGGGGATTCCTCTTCTCCGTTAGCGGTGGAACAGAACAAAGTGGAGTCTGTTTGGGTCTCGTTTGGCATTTTGTGTCTACGTTCCAGTTTCATGTCGGCTTGACCTCCGACCTCTGGGTCGGCTGACGTGGCCGCTGAGCTCTCTGACCCATCTTCGTCTGCTTCGTAGCATCATGCGTCTCCCAGTAGGACGGGCTCGGTCCAATCACTGTGAACAGAAAGCAGACCCCCCCACGCCCCCTTTAGCTGCTGTATTAGTGAGGAAAAGGCCTCATGTGGTTTCTATCATTAAATGAAACTTGGTTGTGTGTGTTTTCTGCGAGGAGTATGTTTGTTGAACAAATGGAGCTTTGCAGATGATATTTATGGTGTTTTTTCCTCTTTTTGCACCGAGCTTTAGACAATGTCCGGTTTGCCGTTGGAGACGTCGTCACGCCGCTCAAAGAGAAGATTAAAGTGATTTGTCTCTTGAGTTTGTAACGGTGGCTTCGGTTAAAGGTGTGAATGCGCCCGTCAGTGACCCGTAGCTTCAGGCAGATCCCAGAGTTTTAATCAAAGCGTTTATTTCAGCACAACATTCAGAAACAAAGAATTTCTGCCCAACAGAAGTGAACTGGAAGCTGACACTGACCCAGTAAAACCACAGGGCTACGAACCCCACCCCATCCCACCACCTCTGATCAGAGTTCAGCGCCGGCAGGCAGTGCAATCGACTACTGAGCTGGCTGTCCGTAGCTTTTTATTTAACTGTCACTTAATCTTAACGACGTGTTAATTTAAGTTTTGTAAGGTGTTTGTTGACAGAAAGTGACATTGCACTGACATGAAACTTGTACATACATTGTTTTGTAAATAAGCCGATGAAGACTATGTATTTGAATATGAACTGTACAAAATACTGTACCTGTAGATGTATATGGAGTGATATTGTTGATCTGTAACAAAATACCCACGCGACAAATTAAATTCTGCAGAGAAAAATGAGTTTTTATTGGATCAGATGATGTCATCATGTTCCCCGTCTGCATGAATCAGCAGATTCCTTCATCATCACAGCCTCTTCATCATCCACACACTATCAGCTGAAGTTGATTCATGACTTTATTCAAGTCTTTTTAAGCTTAAACACCTACTTTATTACAATGATATAAAATAATTGAATATGTGGATAAAAGTATAAAAACAATAAAGCCACTTAAAATTAAATAAGTTAATTTATTCATTTTCTGTACTGCTTCATCAAATTCAGGAAATAATTTATAAGTAATATGAAAAGTAACCCATAAATATTTGAAAATAAATGGAATATATAAGATAAATTAATTGAATTAAAACTAAAGAGCCAGTATTTTATATTCATAATATTAAGGGAGAAATATGAAGGTTTCAGCTCTATTAGAAAACAGATCAATCAGATACACACGCATTGGTTTAAGTTGACGTTTATATATATTTTTATGCTTTTAAAATAAGTTTGTTTTATTTTAACATAAATAGTTTTACATGGAGCCCTGTGATGGACTGGCGACCTGTCCATCTGTAACCTCCTCTTGCCTGCTAAGTGCTAAAGCTAAAGGCTGACCTTTACTAAGCAAAATAAATGCAGAATACTTCCAGGTGCTTTTTGTGTGAAAATACTTTGTAAATAAAAAGAGACTTAATGAGACAACAAAGATTGTCATTGAGCCAGCTTCCCAGCAAAATAAAATGATGTTCCAGTACATCCCAAACCAAAACCACACACACACACACACACACACACACACACACACAAACATAATTACAGGATTCAGGATGACTGAGACGCAGCCACTTTTCACAGATGGGGGAGAAAACACATTAAGGAGAGAAAATCTCAACTGTGTAATTTAGAAATGCCTAAAAAACATCATTATTCAGACAGTCGCAGCGTAACAGAAACACATGGGAGGGGGGAGAAAGAAAAAGCAGGAAGTGGAACCTCAGAGATCCCTCAGAGGTCAGTAGCCGTTATCGTTTCTGCTGACTTCTCTTTTCCAGACATTGTTTTTTGTTTAGCAATAAAACACCACAAATAAAAAACTTCTTTTTTCAACAAAAAAGGAAAAAAAAGACAAATTTTTTGTCCCATATCGATCAGTTCTAAATGAAAGCAGGACTTCTTCACACCAGCAGGAAAAAGAAGTAAACTTTCTACTGACTGTGTGAGTAATTTATTTACATGTTGAGCTGTCACCACTAAAAATTATCACCTAATAACATTATAAAAGTGTCAAACAGTTTATCCTATAATGTTATAGTTTTATTGTAAAAACGTGATGAACTGATTCCTTTAGAGACCAGTATGCAGATGACGTGACCACCATTATGCTTATTAGAGAAAAATAGGCAGAAACATTAATGATTTATTCTTTGTTGTACAGGGTGTGTGTGTGAGTGTGTGTGTGTGTTGTATGTAACAGGGTGCCATCTGCATGTGCACACTCTGAAAACCGGAAAAGATGGAGCTGTGCATGACAGCAGCACATCTTCAGACAGAGCTGATATTGATTGTGTCATTGCTGACTCGGCATTTCAGGACCGGCCTGATCCTTCATCTCTATCAGCTCGTGTCTCTCATTACTCCGGATACATCGGCTCTTTCTGTTTTGTCTCCTCGTTGTCCTTCTAGCCTCATCTACACGCTCTGGGATCTCTTCCTGCTTTGCTGGCATTTTTTCTCTGTTTTTCTGCATTTTTCTGCTTTTTCTTATATTTATTTGTAAGAATTTTAAGAAACGAGAACTTCTGGTCACTATTAAAATGCTGGAATAATATTTTTTATAACTTCATATATTTTATAATATTATTAATATTTTACTGGATTTCAAAGTCAGTCAAAAAGCTATTTGTCCACCATGTTTAAGGCACTTCAGCAATGGACTACAGGAAAAATACACAGTAAAAGTACTTATATGTTTTTGTGCAAGTAGTAAATGATGACCCGAGTACAACTGTACAATATTGGTGGACAAATAATGGAAGAAATCCACTGGACTGAACGTAAAAATCAGTGTGTCTTCCAAAAGCGTGTTTATTTCCTCGTGTAAGGGTCATGTGTTACCAGTAGCGGAACAAGTCAGAGTCGGGGCAAAAGAATTGGGCCCTTTAAATAAAAATAATAAAGCTTATGAACATCATTTTACAGCTTAAACATTTCCGCAACAGCTAGAAGAAGCTTCAGTACCGCTCAGACAGATTAACTGTCATTTTAAAGTCCATCAAACGGACATAAAGTAGATCTTATAACAAACTATGAGAAGAACAAAAACATCAGGCAACATGGTCACTAATAATAAAACACTATTTCATAGCACTGCGGATAGCGACGCATCATTTTCACACCCACTTTAACCATTTCAACTCAGTATGTATCAGGTTTAGTGGGCCTAACTAGCAGAGCGACCCACATGTTCACAAATATATTTTCATCATAAAGTAGCCCATCGTAGACCGACTAACCACCATTTGAAGGGCATATGATGCGCTTTGTGCTCTGTAAACTCGTCCACGATGTTCTGTATGTCCATTTTCTTTGCTCTCTCCTTCTCTATGGACAACATAGCAAGTTCACCCAGTTTTTCCCGTCTTAGAGCCGAATGTACTAAGATCTCATTTTGCGTGTACTAATTAGCGTGTAGCATCTGGAATTTAGCGTGTGAGGCTGTGATTAGTACGTGATCTACTAAGATTGCTCACGCAAATGACAGCGGGGGCAAAGTGTTGGAGACGCCTATTTAAATGAGGATTTAGCGTGTGTTATGGTTTTCATGATGACAACTTTACAAAACTGTAGCGAAAATACAAGTTTGATCCGATGGAATTAGAGGTGTTGGTGGAAGAAGCCAATAAAATGTCAGAAATGTACAGCAAATAAATCTGACAGCAGCTCAAAGGAACGCACTACACATTAAACAAAAGTGTGTTTTCGGTTTCTGTATATATGTTCAGAGATTGCGGGAGTCACAAGCTGCACATGAGTGCAGTCACTTCTCCTATAAGACCGGGGAATCCAGCCACCTCAGAAAAAACCCTTGTTTTGTCTTATTCAAAGAATCTCGAGAGCTTGGAAACCTAATAAACGTCGCGATCCGGTGTGACATTGCATTTAGTAATTCAGTCAAAACATGTAAAAGACGTGACTGAGAGATGGCTGCTGTGTTGGCTACTGTACGCTGGAATGACCCAGATGCCAAAAACT
>JBAMHX010000010.1:899954-921630 GCA_037177515.1 Pseudomugil tenellus | reverse complement strand
ACTATGTAGTGTACTATGTAGTGTAGCACTATGTAGTGTACTATGTAGTGTAGTACTATGTAGTGTAGTACTATGTAGTGTAGTACTATGTAGTGTAGTACTATGTAGTGTAGCACTATGTAGTGTAGCACTATGTAGTGTACTATGTAGTGTAGTACTATGTAGTGTAGTACTATGTAGTGTACTATGTGGTGTAGTACTATGTAGTGTACTGTGTAGTGTAGTACTATGTAGTGTACTATGTGGTGTAGTACTGTGTAGTGTACTATGTAGTGTAGTACTATGTAGTGTACTATGTGGTGTAGTACTATGTAGTGTAGTACTATGTAGTGTACTATGTAGTCTAGTACTATGTAGTGTACTATGTAGTGTAGTACTATGTAGTGTAGTACTGTGTAGTGTAGTACTATGTAGTGAATGAGGGGTTAAGGCATAGGGGGCACGGTCGGACAGGTTTTGGTTGTTTCCATAGCAACTGTACCCGGACCTGTTATTCCAGGTATAAGTTGGATGGTGACAGATGCGTCAGCTTTTCTGTTACTTGGTCTCGTTTAGCTATTTTTGGCACGAGAACTGAAACCCAAACACCCAGAATATACATCAATCCTCACCAGCACATTTGTAACAACAAAGCCTCACCTTCTGCTTCTGCTCAGATAACATCAGTGATTTTCTTTAGACATTTAGTTCAGCTCTCTTCCTTGTTCTTCTGGCTCTGCAGGACACGTGCACCGTTTATTTAAAACAACATTGAGCTCTGTTGCAGACACTTATCTTTGTTCAAGCAAAAAGTGGCTTTTTACTTAGAAAGAAGTGCACACATCAGCAGTGGACTTTGTGTTTGTCCTGTCGCCTCTCAGGAACATGATAACCCTCCCATGTTTGTCCTGAGAGCTTTTCAGACCTTTTGATTTGTTAGCGTCTTCATGAACGCCGTCTCTTTCCGTCTTGATTTTGGTCTACTTCCTGTCCCCTTTGCATGACCTGCCATTTGCAGAGCTATTCAGTTTCTATGTTTGTAAGTGAAAGGTGGGAATTCACTTTCCTTTTTCGTCTATTCTCACTTCGGCTTGCTTCTTCCCAGCTTCCTCGGCTCTGGCTGCTGGGAGCACGTGCCGTAAGAGGGAATTCACCATGCAGAACAGGAAATGTAACATGAACTTGCGGTTGCACACCAAGCCTCCTTTCCTCCCAGATCATGGCTTACCACTTTCATTTAAAAACATTGACCAACACATGCTTTTGTAGATGTGTTTCAGTCCATTAAAGCTGCTCATTGTCTGTTATACCCCCCCACTAGGGATTAATAAAGCATTATTCCTTTTTCTTTTTAGTTTTATTTCGTTAAGGGTTTATTAAAAATGGACAATACTCTCTGACAGCTGATGCAAACTAGTTTCAAAGTGGGAGATTTGAGTATTGGCAGGAAGCTGTTTCTTTGTGAGCTGTGTTGAAAATCTTTAACATGTTTATTTAAAGTTGATCGTTGCTCAGAAAAATAACTTTAGGATGTTGGAGTCTCATAAAAGTGTTTGATCCTTTCTGTTGTGAAATCACAGAACACTCGTCTTTCCCAACGATGGCCAATCCTGCATCATCTTCATCCAGTTTCTCCTGAGATCTCTCCAATTAGTAAAACTCTTAGGGTACGGTTACATGATGTTTTTAATTTGGAATTATTAATTCTCAATTAAATTCTTGGAAATTTTAATTCCGAGTTAAGGTTTGCATGGCATGACTTTTACTCGCATTTTCTTAATTCCGATGTGCTGGCGGAAGTGACACGAGACTGGAAATACACAAATCTCTACCTTATCGGCTACAAAGTAAACAATCTAATAAAAATGGGTTTAGCTTCAATTTTGATTACATTTTTAAAGCACTAACTAGCTTGTTACAAAGATACTACTTCACATTTTTAACAGCTGAGGAGGAGAAAAATAAAAGGAACCGAATATACCAAAGACTTTGTTTTTTTTTTAACTTTATTGCATTTACAAAACAGCAAGATGGCAGAGAGAAAACTGCACATGTACATCATTGCAGCAGGAGAAGATAAGCATGTGTAGAACCACCGGAATTAAATCCAGAGCAGAATTAAGGTTTACTCAGTGAAAATGTAAATAAACACAAAATTGAATGTTTTCTAAATCTCAGCAAGTGATTTCTTTCCTAGAAGAAGATAAACAACATACCAGATAACAAAACTTAGCTGATAATGCGAGCTGATACTGAAAAAAAGTAGTTAATACAAATTAGAAACAACTGGAAAACCATTTGACAGCTAATCAGGTTAATTAGCAACAAGACTGGGTATGAAAGGAGCATTTCAGAGGCAGAGTCTCTCAGATGGAGAGATGGCTTCACCAATCTGAGATAAACAACTTCAGAAAAACATCCCTCAGACTGAAGATCCCGCCGTCCTCAGTGTATAATAAAACATTTAACGTACACATCTGTAAAGGCAGATGGAAGTTTATGTTTTTTTTAATCTTCATCATGTGAAATCATAAGAATCGGCTTGTTTGATGAGGCCTGAAAAAACATTCAGGCGGTGTTGGTGGAGCTGTGTGGACTTTCCTAGAAAACATGCATTCCTTTCCAGAGCGTTGCTTTCCAGACATTTTACTGGGTGCTGAGAGGAGAAATGAGCCCCATGAACTCTCCCGGCACGTGCTTGAAGCCTGACATGTTGGATCACATGCGTGTGCACCGATGCTCACGTGATCTTCCGGGCTTTGCACATGCTTCCCATTAGATCTGTTGGATTTATGTGCATTTTTACAGAAAACTATCAAACAGCTGTTTTACTCGTGGCTCCTCATGCTAGCTGTGGTCCTGACTGTGTCCTGCAGTTGCTTACATGCAAAATAATCTGCCTCCTCCCTAGTACACTGGCGTGTGCATACCAGTGCATACACCCATCATCTCCACTCTGCAGTTTCACATCCCCCCCATATTGTTACATAACCCTTCCCTCCTGTGGTCAGAATGACGCTATAACTGAGCAGCCAACCAGACATCCTGACAGTCCACTCTGTGTTTTTCTACTTTTTTGTCCTCGCTTTTAAAGATCCCAGCACAACAACATGCTTCCGCCCCCCCCGTTCAGCCCTCAGATTGCAGATCTTGTGAAACCTCTAACTGTTACATGACACATTGAGATGAAATGGGAGCTATTTATATCTCAGTTGTTTTGAAATATTTTGTGCTGGAGAGGATTGTTTTGGATTGCTGCTCTAAAAGGCAGCAAGCCACCGATGTCCAAAGATCCCAATATGTAAAACTGAAGGCAGAAAAGCAGAGTTCAGGCAGCCATCTCGTTCCTAACTTCCCTTTAAATGCTCACAAACAAAGGCTGCCCTGTGCACATCTGTCACCACCTGCCACTTAGAATTTACGAGTCTCCTCAATAATGACGGCTGGAAGTGACAAACGCTGAATTAAATGGAAAGCTTCTCTGAGAAGTAACGCTGCCCTGTTATTTGCTGACCTTGTTGTTTCTGTTGTTAGTTTGCAGACGCTCGAGCTCGTGATTCTGTAAAGAGTGTGATGGTCGGCCATTTTTCTCTGACGTTTTAGTTCACTCTTGTTCCACATGTTTTCTGGTTATTGCCTTCCCAATTCCCCCTTCCAGTCTGTAGAGACTGCGCTGAAGAATAAACATCATTATGCAATCTTCCTGACCACACTTGCATGGAGCTGAACAGATAGCAGTGGTTTTAATGGCTGCAGCATTGATACATAGATATCAGCTGCTTCAGCCGTTAAGATCTACAGCTCCTGTGAATCGCTTATCACCAGTAGCCCATCAGGAATGGTAGTCTGTACCTCTGGGGTATATTACTCTTTATGTGATCTATGGAGCATTCATTTATCATTTTCCATCCAGGAGGTTTCAAGTTCACATAATCATTCACATAATTACAGAATTATTTATCACATTTTCATCTCAATGGCTACTATTTTGCTAAGAAATCTATATTTGCACCTGGAAGTGATTATGAAGACTTTCAGCCAATCAGTTTAAACTGTGACAGAAATGCAGCCAAAGATCAACAAGTGATCAGAAACAAAGAAAAATAATGATGCTTTTATTGATGGAATAAAGATGTTTGTGATACAGCTGGTTTAGTTGGAGTTGGTTTAGTGAGGATTGAAGGTAAATGGGAGCAGAGATAAGAAAAAAATGTGAATAGTCTCTAATGTGTGTCTGCTTGGTCTTTAGGCTGCTATATCTGTTGATACATTCATTTTACACCATTTTAGCTTCATAATGTGATAACTGAGGCTAAAAACATGTCTGCATGATTGCTGGAAATTAAAGGTTCGGATCCTACATGAAAGAATTTATCAGAGTGATTAAAAATAGCAAACAAATGTCTTTGAGTTTTAAGGGTTAATATCTAAAATATTAGGCCTAATGGCAACCTTTTAGGTACTTTAGATACCTAAAATGTAGGAATAAGCTTTAGTTAAATATGAGTAAAAGTTAGAAGCAGAAATGTGTGGAACTTCCTGACTGATTGTGTCTCCTCTCTTCCAGGAAACTCCTAACTCTGTTTTCCTGGTCATGGAGGTAAGTATAGAAACATGTGTTCATGTTTCATAACTCACATCCTCTGAGGCGTTTGTTTTTGCATCCGTTTATAAACTGTGATAGATAGTAGCTAAGCTGTCATGCTCACTGACTTGAGACATTTCCACACACAAAATGAGATTTTTAAAGGAAAATCTGGTCCGAACATTTTTGCATTTGCTCTTTATCAAAGTGGATGTTTTTCTGCTCAGATGAACCAGATGGAGCATGTGATGCAGAAATGACGCTGTGGTCATCGTTGCCCCACTGAAGAATAGTTAAATAGTATTTTTCAGTGGGGCAAAAGCTTAATTCAACTCCATACTGTATACTTTTATTCTATAAAGTCTCGAGCTTTGCGCTGTGGTGGACATAAGGGCAACATGACCGAGAAGAATGTAAAAAAAAATAGAATTTGGGTATATCTTCACAAGAGAAGACGAATAAACTTACTACATCATTTGAAAAACAATAGGTCAGTAATTGCTATAATAGAGGGAGGGGGGACAGCAGGAAAAACTAAAATCCTGGTAGTTCCAGAGTGAAGAGTTTAAAACAAGCATGTGAAAGTACTTCACCTGCTATAAAGTTGAAGTACACCACATTCTGGATGTTCATACCTCACATCCTCCAAGACGTTTGTTTTTGCATCCTTTTATAAACTGATAGCGACATTTTGGATGTTTGGAGTATCTCGCATTGTGTTCATCAACATCCTCCCCCATCTGAACATGAAGGGTTTGTTTTCTGCGTAATTGTTGTGTTTTTGGGAGCTTCCCAGTTGATAAGACTGCAGCCCCTCAGCTGATTTACTGATGAGTCAGCCGTTATCCAGAACACAAAGCACACACATATAACAACATGTCCCTCTCTGTTTGTTACTGTTGAACATTAATACAAACCGCTTCTTTCTCCACCTGCAGTACTGCAACGGAGGTGATCTGGCAGACTATTTGCAAGGTAAGCACTGAACTAATCTACCACACACACAAACACACTCACGTAAACACAGATTATTGTTCATCATAAGAGAGTTATTAAAGTGGTCATGTGACTACAGCTACAGTAGTTACCTCTGTGTCATGGCTATTAAAGAGCGTGTGTGTGTGTGTGTGTGTGTGTGATACAAAGAGTTCCTTCTCTGCTTCACCACACAGTTTGTTATTGTCATTCTATCTGAACGCAGAGAGTAGCACAGTTGCAGTGACTCTTAAACAATATTAAAAATAATCTTATATGTGTAGATAATATTTATTAGAACAACATTTCTTATATCACCATCCAGTTTCAGCTGCTGGCTGAGTGATAACCGCAGGAGTAAGACCAGAAAAATGCCTTTTATGTACGTTTATTTACAATTATAGAAGAGTAAATACACAAAAAATACTGGAAGAAATAAACTGCAGTTAATTATTAAATAAACAATAAATCAATTAGTTATTGAATAAATAACTGTATATGCATAAATAACATGTAATTAAAAAATAAATGATCCGTCACCTAAAGTTGGCAGGTTCATTTTAAATTAGCAAAACAAAGTTTTTAACCCTTTAGCACCATATTTCACACATTTTTTACTACTAATATGAAGATTAACTGAGACAAGGACCAGATGGCGGGAACACGTTACGTCAGTTTTCATATCACTGGATCTCCGTGCGTTTCAGGATTGATTTTTGAAGTTTTTTTTTTTTTTTTTAGTAGTTTATAAATGTCTTAATAGTCTTTAGCATTCTTATTTATCTGAGCTCTTTTAAAGATATGAGCCCTCGCAGACCCGGAGGACCTCTGGTACCGTTTTTTTTACTTATTCCTAGACTGAGGACCAAAACGTGGGGCAAAGCACCCCCTCTGGTCCTGTAGAGACGCACTCCTGCAAGTGTTGGGAGTTTCACTGTTGCAGCACAGAGCAGAAGAAAACCGATGTATAATAGACTATAATGAGCTACGTCTACCTGAAAACAGTCCGAAGCAAAAACGCTAAAGTAGCTTTTCATTCTCACTTTAATTCCGCGTTTGCACGACTGTTTTGGTTGAGGAGATCTGCGTGCACATGGACACGCAAAAGTCCACAAAACGTCCAATGTCCCGTTGTAGTACGCCCGCCCACGTGTAGGTGGCAGCACCACCAAAACCAAATGCTTTCACTTCTACTTCTCTGTTTCCTCTTTAGACAAGCGCGACAAATAAAGTCAACACGGCGAATAATGAGTCTGTGTGATGAATGTAGTCAGTTACGGACATGACTCCTGAATCACATTTACTGCTAGCGTTCCGCCATGTTGTGCTGTTGTTTTCTTGAACTGACTCGGGATTATGACATCATCTTTATGCGAACGTGTTAGGTGCTCATGCACCTGTTGTGGATCCTTCTTTGATTGTAGGGACGGGTTTTGTCGGGGCGGTTCTTTATAAATGCGTTACAGGTATGTCGCCCAGCTCTTTCTCTCTTTTTTTCTTTTCTTTTCTTGGGTCACTAAGTTCTGTTCAGGTGGCCGATATGGAGCTAGAAAATATACAAAATATATACAATCTGAGAGGGAAAAAAGGTTTTGGAAGGAAAATATACTATACATATTATATAGTAATATTTTTCACATTGATAATAAACTTTAATATAATATAATATAATATAATATAATATAATATAATATAATATAATATAATATAATATAATATAATACTTTTTATGAGTAAAAAAAAAGTTAAAAGCTTTGAGATCAAATATTCTATCACAGAATATATAAAAAATATTTGACATTTTAAATAAATATATATTTCTTTAAAAAAGAATCCAAGTTTTTTACTCTCAATAAATTATTTTCTTTGTCAAAGTGAAATTTTTACTTTAAACACAATTTCTTCTCTCTCAAAACTTTTTGCTCTTGCTCTCAAATCCAAAAGTTTTTTGCTATTATAGTGAAAACTGTGCAGAGGCTGTGCAGGGTTCATGCTGCTATCGTTCATTCTGGGCCAGACTGACAGCTGGACACCAGCCCGTTAAACCGTGTCGGTTTCAGACCTGCAGGTCTGTGAATGTCTCTCTCGCCACTAAACCCATGTAACGCATAAATACCGACACCAGTAGTGTTGGACTCTTTGCAGGATCAAACGCAACGGCAACTTTGCAACCGAGTGGCGGTCGGACTTCTACCGCAGGAATCTTTCTCCTCTCTGCACCAATCATTCTCCTCACCACAGGTCCAACCTGCGAACACCAGACAACAATACAGATTTGACCGAAATTAAACATTCTTTAAACGCTATACTGTGTGTCTTGTATCCTGTGTAAATATGTTTCCCCTGTAAGGCGAAACGGACCGCAACACACTTTTGCGTTGTCAGCCAGATACAACAGGGTGGAGCGTTGTCAGGATTTCCACTCTGGAAGGCGTTTTGTGATTTTTGCGTTTTCTACCTTCCAAAATCTGTTTCCGTCTAAACGATGTGGACATCCAGTAAAATGTTTTGCGTTTTCTCCTCTTTGGAGTTGTTGCGGGGGGCCTTAAACGTATTAGCTGCAAATAAATCTTGAATAGATTGTTATTTAATTATTGATAATCAATAAATATTAAAATAAATAACAATAGATAAGTGAAAATGAACAATATATAAAAAAGATAAATAATAGTAAATAAAATAAATAATGCCCAGTGTTGCATCAGCTTCTTGTAGATATTTTTTAAAACTTCTCTTAAGCTGTTGGATGTCTGAGGCTATTTTTACCTTCATATTCCACATAAAATATATTTGGTTTTTTAATGCTTTTACCTATATGATCTATAAATATATTTAATTTTTAACTTGTTTATTAACATATTGGGTAAAAGATTCACATAAATAATCAAATGTGGATAGAAATAAATCCAACAAGTAGGTGGATTCAACGTCTTTCTTTGATAAAATTAGTATTATTCGTACATCAAAGGAAACATGAGCATCCCACCTATACATTTCAGGACAGTTCAGATTTTTTCATTTATATCTATATTTACATCACATTTTTACTTCTTTAAAATATATTTACATGTTTATTTTATGTATTATAATTTTTTGTAATTTTATTTTATTTAACATTTGAATTTAATTTATTATTTACTATATATTCTTTATTTATTTTGATTTACCATCAGCCTCTTAGAAAACATAAGCATTTGCAAACGTTGTATGAATCCTCCACCCAGTCCAGGCTGGGTAGAAACTAGTTCAGCAGTGGCTGTTTTCCAGTATGTCTCTTAGAGAATCACCATAAAAACAATGATTGTGTTGTTGGAGCCGCTTCCTTATCTTTTTACTGCTGCATGATGTACCCGTGACACATGTCTGCAGTTCTAGTTTGCAGTTCTGGTCAGACCATGTCATGAGGTGAAGGATGAGTGTGTGTGTTTGTGTGTATGGGGGTGGGGAGGGAAGGGCTGCTCTGTGCTTGAATAACGCTGTCAATCGCTAGGATCATAGTGTACATATCCAACCAGGGTTTGTTATATAAGAGCATGACTCTGGTAAATGATTGCAGAGCTAACTGGGTTAGAAACTGGTCCACTGTGGAAGGCAAAGAGGCCCCTTTCAAAGTAATCCTGATCGGATTAGACTTGTTTCACTGGAACCTTCATCACCTCCGTTTACGTTCTTTACATCAGGATTATTACTGTAACATGCTAACTGTTAGCTCTAATCAGCTGAGGCTGTTGAGAATCTTCTGGGTATTTAATTCACCTTCATGCCTCTTAACTAATTAAAGTGCCTAAAGAAAACCTTCACCAAATTGTTGTAATGAACAGATTTTTTAAAACAAACCTGTCTTTAAACAATAACACCTTTTCCTGAGTAATTGGCATCCTGTGCCCCATGTTTGTTAGCTAAAGGGACATTAAGAGAGGACACACTGAGGGTTTTCCTGCAGCAGATCGCTGCTGCCATGCGCATCCTGAACAGCAAAGGAATCATCCACCGCGACCTCAAACCGCAGAACATCCTGCTGTCGTACGTGGGCCGCAAGAAGTCCAACATCAGCGGCATTCGCATCAAAATAGGTAAGAGAAGGACCATGTTCTGATGCTGAAACTTGTTATACAACAGGTTTCAGACTGAATAGAAAGCTCACGCATCTAACGGACAGCAGATGGAAGTGAGATGATTAAATATTTAATAGTAAAACTTCTCATTTTTGTTATTTTGGTCCCACTTTTAAACCCAGAGACCCAAATAATGTTACCTGTAGAGAAAAATAAGTTTTTAGAAAAAGTAAAAAAACGTTAGTGAGTTGGCCTTGAAGAAAATCTTGTCAGTCTGCCTTATACTTTTCTAAACAAGTCGTTTTCACGACTTTTTTAAAAATCTTTGTGTTGTTTCCAGTGTTTATCTTCCAGACATTCCTCAGATTACTCTGATTGTTTCATTCTTCTGTCCTGCAGCTGACTTTGGCTTCGCTCGATACCTGCAGAGCAACATGATGGCTGCCACACTGTGTGGGTCTCCCATGTACATGGTTAGTTTGTTTCAGTCATTTCCCAGCAATGTGTGAGGCAGAAAAATGAGGAAATGTTGGAGTTTTGAGGATTAATTCCCAAATTTCATGATACAAACAGCTATGAAATCTGGTACAGAAGCAGATGTCAATGCAGTGACGGTTGTTGGTGAATGTTGGGATTTAATTAACAGGGGAACACACACTGCCTGTCCAAAAAAACTCTACTTACAGTTGTCTTGGACCCCCCTTTTAAAATGATTTATGTATTAATAATGCATCAAGTTATTTAACCGCAACTGATGAAATGAACAGGTTCTCATTTCTTAAGCATATGGAAAGATAAGATTTGTTAGGAGGGTCAGATCATCGACATCAAGCAGAGAAAACATATAACTGACTTCAGAACCGTCCAATGTGTTAATAAAAACTGATGGTGAGGAACCATCATCTTCCAGGAAGAAATGATCAGTTAAACGTTTGGTGGAGCAGATGGAAGACAAACAACAGTAGAACTTAGAACTATGTTTAACAATTAAAATAAAAACATTTCCACATAAACAATGTGAAGGAACTCAAGGAACTGATCTGCTGTGGAGCCAGAAGAAAACCACTAACCAGTGAGGAGAACCGGAGAAAAAGGCTTCAGTTTGCTAGAGAGCGTAAAGACTGAAGAACGTTATGTGGTCTGATGAGTGATGAGCTTGACCCTGTTCTACAGTAAGGACTGAAATGTTCTAAAGCTGGTTTAAAAAAGAAAAACTCGTCAAAACCTCGTGAGTCTTCTAAAAAAAAGAGCATATCCGGCATCCGAATAATCAGCTCCTTCAACTATCTGTTTAATGAGCTTAATCTGATGCACTTTATTCTGAAATGCTTTTTCCATTGTAGCGTAGTACCTGTCTTTAACTTGCTTGTACAAACATTTACGGATTTTTAAGCTCATTTAATTGATATAGTGGGGAGACTTCCTTTAACTTTAAGAAATAGATGTAAAATGAGGGATTATCGTTTCCTGGTATTGTGTTGCGTCACTCTTCCTGTTGTCGCCCCCTCAGGCACCAGAAGTCATCATGTCCCAGAACTATGATGCCAAGGCTGACCTGTGGAGCATAGGAACCGTCATCTATCAGTGTCTGGTTGGAAAGCCCCCATTCCAGGTGAATACTGGTCCCAACTAATTGGTTTCTGTACATATGATGTGTGATCAGTACCTTTAACTTCATTATTACTATTTTCAGGCCAACAGTCCCCAAGATTTGCGAATGTTTTATGAGAAGAACAAGAATCTCCAACCCATGTGAGTCAGTTTGGAGGGCATTTCATCATCTGAATTTATTCATATTTATAGATAAACAAAATAAATTCTGTTAAACGTAGGGTAGAAAAAGAAGAAAAACATTTGGATAAATAAACTACTATTAAATGTTGTGTAAATTAATAACAAAGAGTAATATAAAAATAAATCAGGGTGTCAAACTTATGGGGCCAAAACTGAATTTAGTTATTATGAAAATAACAGACAATGTTATCTGTAACACTGTCATAAAACTGTAAGATTTTAATGAAAATAACTAAGTTCTAATTTATGTTTAATAATAAACCATTTCGGCTGCAGCAGAATAACTTGTTCTATTGTTTCCATCTTTCTGATGTCCTACATGTGACTCGGTTTGTATGATGAGGTGAGTCAGGTCAGGTGGTCGGGGTTGCTGCACACATAAAAACACGTACAGAAACACTTTTGCACGTTTGTAAAATGTTATGCACATGTAAATATGTAAAAATTAAAAGATGAATACAAAATATTGCTATATATGAGAAATATTCAGGATTTTCATACATAAAATTTAAATATTAATAAAATAAATATAAGTTAATAACATTTTACATATAAAATAAGTGTAAATATTGTAATCACATTGAAAAACTAACATGTTTATTTAAATATATAAAATACAAATATTTAATGGAAAAAAATGATAAATAAATGTATAACTGAGGCAGAATTTAGTTGGAACTTTAATTATTTTTCTCCAGAAATTTCATGATGTTTTCTAAAATACACATTTAATATCTGATCAGTTCATTGTGAATTTGTGCGTCTTTGTGCTGTAAATTTGCTGATTGAAGATTTTTCTACAACTGGAATCTGAACAAACTAGTTTGACACCCGTGATTATGGTAAATGAAATTATAGTAAAAATATAAAATAAATAAAACTTTTCTGCTAGCTAGCTGGGTGCAGCAGACCGGCTCTGTCTGAATTTTAGACATTTTGCTTTCCAGCACATAAATCCTGCTGATGCTGCCTTCATGGTTTTTGTTGGATTTATGTATGATCATTACCAGAATCAACTTATATTCAATAACAAAACATACGACACCGTCTGAAAAGCAACATCCTCTGGAAGCAGAACCACTAAACAAACAGGGAATTTAATAATCTCATTTTTATTGTAAAAGAAAATGGCTTTGAAACTATAATAACGAACCAGTTTACACAAATACAAAATAATGATCCGGAAAATATATCTGAACCTGCACACAAACATCCTCACAAGAGTTTGTTATAATTTATATAAATAAAAAAATCTGGCGTCATCTCTTTTATCCGTATTGGGATTCTGGTACAAACTCCCATCCTTGTCTAATTCGAGATCTAGATCCAGGAGTTTCCAGGTGATAATCAGCTAAAATGTTTTCACACCCTTTTCATCGTGCAGAATCCCGCGGGAAACGTCCTCGCAGCTTGGTGACCTGTTGCTCGGGTTGCTGCAGAGAAACCAGAAGGACAGGATGGACTTCGGTGAGTGTTTTTACCGCAAACCCTTGGACATAATTTCACGCCTTTTCATTTTATTAACTGTTAAGAAATCACAACAAAAACCTCTAATCGTCCTCCTTTTGCAGACGCATTTTTCAGCCATCCTTTCCTGGAGCCGTCGTCCACCATTAAAAAATGTAAGCACTTCCTGTAACTTTAAATCTTTCTCATCATCCAAGCTGAAATCCTGCTTAATGGTAATTTCCCCCACATTCAGCATGTCCAGTGCCGGTTCCCAGCACCTCTAACGCTGGGACGGACAGCTCCTGCGGCAGCTCCCCATGCATCCGCTACAGCTCCCCCCCTGTGAGTTTGATATGACTTCATTCATCCTTGTTCAGAAGGGATTACACTGACTGCAAACCAGCTAATAAAATATTAACCATGCCTCCCTGGTCTTGTGCTGGTTTCAGTGCAAACTCTGAAACCAAGAAACTAAAAACAGAACTTTCAACTAATTTTTCTTCCTTTAGCGCAGCATCTGCTACTAGTTACCCCACGCTTACATGCTAGCAGGTTCGGCGTATATAGAAAAGGTAATCCTCTTCTCTGTTTGTCTGTCTGCATAAACAGTCTCTTCCTGACATGCAGACTCTAGCTGAGGATGGTCTGTCGTCCCCTCCGCTTGGTCCACCCAACTTCCTGCAGCTGTCCAAAGAGTCTGCAGGAAGCAGCAGTAGTAAGAACTCCTCCTGTGACACCGACGATTTCGTCCTGGTGCCTCACATCTCCACTGACAGCTGTGAGTATCGCAACGTGCATAAACAAATCTTTACTTATTTTCTCCCAAATGCACGTTTTATGGCTCATGATTCAGTAACTCTGCAAGGAGGCGGTGGAGGTTCGATCTGTCTGTTTTTCTGAAAATGGATCCTAGTGTAACTTGGATTCTATTCGCATGTAGATCCAGGAATGTTGGGAAGGAATCTTTCCCACTGTGAGATGGGAGCATTTTCACTACATGTGCATACAACCTCACGATACATGGCGAGGAAATCCAGACGTTCTGAACAGTTTTACTGACAATCTGCAGGATTGGGGCCTTGTGGACCAGAGCAGGACGTCCCTGCAATAGAACATAAGCTGGAAATAATTAGATGATTGAAATGAGCTGCTTGGTGGGGCTCTGAGCTCTCCCAGTGCTTTTCAAAATTTGAGACTGACTGTATAGTTTCATTTTAAGGCAAATTTATTTGTGTAGCACAATTCAACACAGGCTGCTTTCAAAACAAGAAGACCGATTGGAACAGAAGTGGGAAGTTTGGTGGTTAGAAATGCTGCTGAAGTGGAGATTCTAGACCCAGAACATTAGAGGAAAAATCATTATAAGACCTGGACAGAAATATGCTACTGGCGTCTATTTTTGCAGGAAAATCCAATCAATGATCAAGTCAGATTAGTGGTGAGTTTTTTTCATTATGTTTGCTTATTACAGTTAAAACCTTTTAAAATGGTTTAAAATATTTCCATTCATCTCTTCAGCATTTATAAAAAACTTCCATTTTACAATTTTCGTCATGTTTTTTAGATGAACTGATCTATAAATCTGCTTGTGAACGACATATTAAATAAAATCTTCTGGAAAAGCTTTAAAATCACAAATAGGTACATGATTTGAAAGTTTAGTGGATAATAAAAGGAAAAGTTCAGGTAAAGAAGTACATTCATGACTTCCTCTCTGCTGGTGGTGTGAATAAACTGAAGTGTCTGAATATTTCATAGCTGCAGCCCTAACGTTCACGTAGCATGTGTCCGAGTCTGCAGGCAGTAAACCGGACGGCTGCTAGCTGCCACCGGCCGTAACTGTAGACTGTTGTCCACAGTCAGAACACACACTTACCCCACCTGGATGGTAAAGTGAACGCCGAAGCTCAAACACACATCGTCGCTTTTTCACCTGCCAGTCCGTGAACAGCGTACAGAGCTCGAGACGCTTCATAACAACGTAAATAATCCCTTTTCCATCTTTCTTCGCAGATGACCAGCCAGCAGGTCGCCAGCCGTCCAACGACTTCCTCATGTGTGGAGGGTGAGTACGACTTGTTGTCAAAATAGAAAAAAATGCAACAAAACAAACACATTTCTGTGATCATCCAGTCAGAAACCAACTCCAGTTCATTGTAAAGTTCATTCCTCTTTAAAACAGATTAATATCACATCATTTATTTTTTATTTAGGTCCAGGAGGTCCTTCAGAAAAACAAAACAGCAATTTCATAGGAAGTAATTAATTTTGGAATAAAGTATTGCTGAATAATTCCAAATTCAACACTTAACTCATGTAGTTAAAAATTAGGTACTTGTTTTGTTATTACACATTATTAAATAAATTATTAAAAAGGAATTGCAAATCGCAATAGTAATTATTGATGTGCAAATGTTTTTTAAAGGCTTTTTTCTAAAAGGATGATTAAATAACAATTCTTAAATTTTTATTTCTTTTTACTTCTTATATTTAACAGATGATTTCTTTTCCATTTTCCCTTCTGAATTATCAAATCCTTTTGCAGAGGGATTTTTCTAATGGTTATCCCTCCATTTAGCTTCTGCGTGACACTTTGTGGCTGCTCAATGCCCCAAAGCGCCACGCAGAATGTAAATGGAAACTGCTTTTCCAAAGATTCTCCTGATCCTCCAAAACAATCACCTTTTAAACATCCAGGAGCTTTTTAAATGTGTGTTTTTAAATGAGTCAAAACAGAATAAATCTACTTTGCAAAATGTCTTTTAGCTAATATTTGTCTTCCTGCTTTGTAGGAATGTGCAGTTTATTGACTGACTGGTTTGATATGGCAGAAACGTGTCTGTAGAGATCTGTCAGAGTGGAAATGTCACATGTTGAACCAAAAAAACAACAAAATATTAGTTATTAAATGTAATAACCGCAGTAAGACGTTTACCAGTCTGAGACAAACTGGAACAATTTCCTACAAGTGTTCTGCCGCCATCTATAGTGTGGAAGAATCAGAGTCAGGAGGAATGTGTGTGTACTGGGAACAGGCCTGGGTACTGGTGAGCTATTGGTTTTGATAAAGCTGAGCACCTCTGCCTCATCAGATGGTTTGTGACGTGTAATGGCTCAGATTTCATCTTGCGTCCAGCCTGAAGGTCACGTGTATGTACGATCATATCTGTTTGTGTCAGTGAAGCTATTTCTGTCTTCCAGACTGGCAGGAAAAGATCCTCCTCTCTGGATTTGGTCAGATATCACGCATGTGCTGTTTATTTGTCTTGAGTGAGCGCTGCTGCCCACATCCAGATGTTCTGATGAGCGTCATGAATCAGACAGGGAGCTAAAAGCAGCATGTGAACCGCAGACTGCTGCGTGGATAATAATAACTTCTCACAGAAACTGGCTGCTATTAGAAACAGTTGTTTTAAATATAGTTGCGAAGGGAAGCCTCCAGTCTTTATTCTGACTGTTTTTGTGCTTTTTAATCTGTTTTCTCTTTGGCTTCATTTAATTGTTGATGATCTAAGTCTTTGTCTTGCACCCCCCCCCCCCCCCCCTCTTAATAACCTGCAGCCGGAGACGCTTTTCCATGTCCTCCACCCCCCTCCTTTCCTGTTTGAATGTGTAAATACTCTGCAGTCATCATTTATAATTAGTGACTGTCATCATATTTATAGAGTATTCAGATCCCTCTAGCAACTATTTTTCTTTTTTTTAAAGGGACTGGCAACAAATCTAGTGAAATTTCTGTTTTAATTTTTTTTTAATGGTGATTTATTTTTCCTCTAAAAACACAATAAGCAGCCTTTTCCTTAAATATTTTAATATTTGATAAACTGTTTTTGCTAATCGGACTGCTTCACACTTTCTTTATTAGAATGAATCAGGATTAGCTACCAACTATTGCAAATGATCGATTATCAAGATACTTTTGCTAACTTGTCTGTTTACGTCATTTATGAAACATCTGTTACACTCAGTGACTTGAATATTTTTTTTCCTAATAATACGCATAATTTAGCAAGTAATATTAAACTAGTCATTTGTAACTACTCTATACCTTTACCTATTTTTCCTGTTGAAGGCTGGTTTTGCTCTACTTCAGGGACGCTTTTATGCTTACGTAAATGAGTTCATCATTGTTTCTTTATTTACAGAAGCTGCTTCTTGCAATTTATTGACAGCCGTTTGATTCTCACGGGACCTCCTCAATCACATTTATCTTCTAGTGTTTACTTCTTTGTACAGCTTGTCTTACATTGATTTAGGGGAGGGATTGTAGACTGCGACTTAAAGAGGAATTATTGTGGTAAAAAGGACCAAAGTCAGTAAATTGATGGGATGAGTTTCTATAATTGTCATATTTTATCCATCTTCACTGGTTAAAACCAGATCAGCAGCTTTCTAGAGGAGGCAATTTTATTCCTTTTGAAAAAGAGACTATTCTGATTTACATGTTTTCTTTTTCCCAGTTTAAAAAAGCAGCACATGTCTTTATAGCCGTGACTGAATGAATAGAAGCGTTTAACAACCTGGAGGGGAGTAAAAACTGTGTTACTGTTAAATGTGTGAAGAAAGACGACAAGAGTTCACGTTTTTGTCTCAGAGCTGCAGACATCTACTGTTCTTTGTCCAGACTAGTTTTTCAGTCACATGTCGTCCCCTTCCTCCCTTCCATACCACCCCCCCACTCTGTTTCTTTGTCTCTATATGTTAACGGACGCCCTCTGTATAACCCTCGGTCAGGGCTTTGGGTTTGGAACATTTTGTCTCTTTGGGAAATGCAGAACGATGTAAATGAGTTATTTCTCTTTGCACTTCCCCTCCTGTGTCTGATGAACACAGGGGCCCTTTCCAACACGTGCCGATGGGGCCCCTCCTTCTGGCCCAGCCCCCAGCGGGACCTGCTGGAAGCTGATTGGTCATATCTCAGTGTTTACATGGAAGCCCAGCCCCCGTTTCATTCAGCCTCGTGTTTTTTCAACCAGACCAAGTTCAACAACCAGGCTGCTCACCGCGTAAACAAAGAACACGAGGTGGCGTTGCGCCGAGACGACGTTCTGCTTCCTGAAACTTTAGCTCATGGGTCTTGATGCCCCAGAGGAGCTCCTGAATGTCTGGAAGAAGCAGGCTAAAGCAGAAGGGCTCACTGGACTCCTCTCTCCTTTCTTCCCATCCAGGCAGCCCACACAGGGACAGACTCTGATGGTGTCCCCGAGGGCCGAAACCACCCCCATCCCCGTTCCCACCCAAGTTCGCAACTACCAGCGCATCAAGCAGAACCTCTCCAGCAGCCCGACCAGCACACTCTACAGCGCCCCCAGGTGAGCGCCGTAGTTTTGGCTACTTTCTATTGGCTGGCAGCCGGTTTGAAACGTTCAGATGCGGGTGGTAAAAGTTTCAGGAAAGTTTCTTCAGCAAGTCTGTGCTCGAGTTTTTCATGGCGGTCTTATTGAAAAACAGTCCAGTCCAAGATTTAACCGTGGATGTTTGGGATTATCACCTCTGCCAAGAGGTTATGTTTGTCGTTTGTGTAAAAATTAACTGAAAACGTTATGAACGGATGAAGACGTGATTAAAATTTGGAGGTAATCCGGATCATGTTTTGGGGTGTAAGTCACAATAAGCTGGGGGGACTCTGTGGCTTGGGGGAGATCTGCGTTGTGAGTGCGTTTCCAGTTGGGACATAAAATATCTCATTTTATCTCAAAACTAATTGTGTTGGGAAGATAAACAATCTTCATGCAAAACAAGCATCGTATTTATCATGTGGAAATGAAGTGATGTGTGAAGTTAAGATGATCAATTATCAAACAGAATCCAGTTAACTGAGAGTAAAATGATCTGCATGAAACTTAATTCAGTTCAGTTTTCTGCAGCTGCAGCGAAGACATGAAACATCTGTAATAACAGATACATTTAAGCAAATCATTAAAAATTGTTAAAAGATACGAAACAACGCGATTTAGATAAAAGAAAATATTCTGTATTGTACTTGTTATGCTTGTGTTATTATTTATCGCTGGTTTGTGATGAAATGTTGTGAAAGTTTCAACATTTATTTCATGTGGACACCAGTGTTGCTATAAAATAAGCCTTTCAGGTCATCATGTAGCCCATAAAATGAGTCTGTTCTGATCCATCCATCTGATCAGGATGTTTTTAACTCATCATGGTGCATTTTTCTCCTATTTCTTGTCTGGAGCTCCTTAGTGGTAAGAAATGTTTTGAATTTAGTTTGTCCTTCGTCTCAATGTAGCAGCCAGTAAAACACACTTTATTTTGCTCGACTGGTTGCAGTAAGCAGGTTGCTTTGCAGTTTTTTCACACTGCTGATGCAGCATTTCTCATCTGCAAAAAAACAGAAGTAAAACCAGATTGGTAAAAGTTGCTTCCTGTATTAGAAACCATTCCTGGCCAGAGGAAGAGAGGAGTGGTTTCCTCTGTCACATTCACCAGATGTTGATGTGAAGGAACATGTTTCAGGATATTCTCTCTGCGAACATGTTTAACTTGGATTTTTAGCTGCTGTGTTGTTCATGTGGATTTTGTAGCTCTTGGTTCATCCCTCTGATGTAATGGATGCTTCTCTTATTTATGTCACCTGAACATGTTTGTATTCATATGGAAAATAAACCTGCTTAATAAATTCTTGGTCCTCCGCAGTTGAATCCAGGTGTTTTTAAAGTGACCATATCATATTTTATTGGTTGGTTCGCATGTTGTGCAGGTCTGGAACAGTACGGCGCTCCAACACTAGTCCCATGGGGTTTCCAAAGGTGGGCTCAGGGTCTCCCAGCTCTGCGGACGCCCCTCAGACAGTGAGCCGGCGCCTCTCTACGGGCAGCTCTCGGCCCTACTCCCCCTCACCTCTGGGTAAGGATGCGTCCCGACGTGTTCTCGTGCACGTTGCTGTTGTCGGTGAAGGTAACTGGGTTGTCGCGTTGCAGTGGGAACTATCCCCGAGCAGCTGGATCACTGCTGCTGCCACATGCAGAACCAGGAGTCCCGCAGCCGAAGCTCCTCAGGAGGTTAGTTCTCCTTATTTACTCATCAGAGTCAGCGTTGTCTTCCCTGAGATGAGAATTCATTTCAGTCGTGTCTGGAGTTGCTGGAACAAATGTAAAACCAGTAAAACCAGGCAGAACTGGTTGGAATTCCACGCATTAATCAAGACGTTTTAAATCTGTCACGGTGACTTAAATCCTAACAGGGAAGCTCGTCTGACTGAAGCCTCAGCCAGGACTTTGTCCCACAAGCAGCAGATTTTATGATCCAGTTACTTTGCAGGATGTCGGGCTTATTTTGCGTTGCTGTTTGGTAGAAACGCGATCATTAAGAGGATTCCTGCTCAGAGCGGAAGTGGGTTCACAGCTGGGACATGAATCATGGTTGTGTTTTCTACATCATGAGGAAGAATGCTGAATTATACTCTCTTCCATTTCATCCCCCCCCCCCTTCAGGCTCTCCCGCCCCGTCCTCCCAGCTCCTGGGGGCTCGACTGCAAAGCGCTCCTACCCTGACCGAGTTCTACCAGACGAGGCAGAAGCTCCACAAGCAGCTGTCCGACCCCGTCCAGCCTTCCTCCTCTTCCTCCTCTTGCAGTCACTCTCCTCAGCTTGGCCGTCCAGCCAACCTTGGCTCCTCCCCCACCAAACTGCTGGGCTCCTCCCCCCGCACGTCTGACTGGTTGCAGAAGTCCCCGCTGCCCACCATCATTGGCTCGCCCACCAAGGTGAGAGCGGCTCGCAGAAGGTCAGATCAGGTGAACGATGGCGTATCTATGTTTTCTGAATGTTTTTTTTTTTTTTCCAGCCGATTTCGGCGCCTTTCAAGATCCCCAAAACGCAGGCTTCCTGTAACCTGATGGCTCTGGCTGACAGTCCGCTTCCCACCAAGATCCTGGCAGATACCAGAGAGATCTGCAGAGACCTCGCTGGACGGGCCGCTGCCCCAGAGGGCAGCCGGACCTTCGGCAGGTGAGATTCAGGAGTCATTATGTGTGTTTGCTTCTCTTTTAAAACCCTTTCCCTTCAGCTAGCGCTAAACTGACTTCTGAACACACTTGGATCCTTCTTGACTTCCTGTTTACTTGCAGAAACTCTGCAGAGTTCATGCGAAGTGTAAACATTGTCATAAACGTCGTCATGGCTACGGTGAATGATGTTTGAACAGCGCTGACGTTATAGTTGGTTTCCCCGCAGGTCTGTCAGCACAGGTCGTCTGTCCGAGCAACCAATCAGGATCACTCTGGGGGGGCAAGCCTACCAGGGCAGCACTGACAGCCTGAACACCGAGCGGCCCATGGACACAGGTAGACTCTACTCTACCTCGAGTCACTCAGCCCGTTTACACACACGGCAAAAATCGGATCACTTTCTGATTTTAGGAATAAAGTGATGTAGACAACGTGATTAATAAAGCCGTTATTATGAAAAATCCGATAAACACATTTAGATATGTCCCCAACACTTCCACGTCTCTGCATGTTGAAATGTAGTTTTTGTTACATTTGTGTAAAAGCAAAACAAGATGGCGGTCAGCAGCAGGAAGTTGCTAGTTTGCTGCTTATTCGCTTCCAGATGAGCAGCGAACATGTTTAAAGGAGCTATACCTGATTTTGCATTTTTTGCACCATGAGACAGGAGTTTGAACCATAAGCCCCGCCCCTAACTGTTTTCCACAGGAAGGGACAGTCCGACATGTACTTGTTAACTCCTCCCACTCGCGTGCACGTACAGCGCGCATGTTCTCCACCTCAGGTAGGCTGAACTGAGATTAGCGCGAGTTTGATTTCTTCTTTGGTCCCTCTTGCGTTTGAGATCTCTCTTCTCTTGCTCAGTTTGCCGTC
>JBAMHX010000010.1:853114-867200 GCA_037177515.1 Pseudomugil tenellus | reverse complement strand
AGGCAGTTCTGAAGGCAAAAGGGGGTCCAACCCGTTACTAGCATGGTGTACCTAATAAAGTGGCCGGTGAGTGTAGACCAGTGATGTAAATTATCACCTGCCAACGAGACGAGTCGACTGTTGTCAAGTTGGAGGTTTCGTGGCTGCTACTGCATGTTGTAGCAGACTGTATAAAAAATGGATGGAGTCTCCAAGAGGTCAACTGTAGGTTTCTGAAGAGCAAAAACTTGGTGGGTGACCAGTGGATTGTTCCCATCATCACTGCTTTTATAGTGTCAAGTGGCAGTGGATGATTTACATCTATCAAACTCCTAACTAGCCCTAACTAACCAAGCTAACTCAGACCTAATGGGTGCTAATAGGCTAACAGAAGTAGAAGGGCTAAAACGCGCTGTTGGTCAGCTATAACACGTTTGTGCTTCACCTTGCCTTCTTGCCAGCAGATATTGGATACCTGACAATCAATAGGACAAGTTCCTAGTTATGCTGAATTTCAAGATTAAATGACATCTAAATGGACAAGTTTAAAAAGAATTCACCCCTTCACAGTTGGGATGAAGGTAAACCTGACCTATTAAACCTAAAATATTTTTTGTGTCAGACTGTAAACATGTTTATTGATTCTGTAATTAATGTTGCCTTTTGTACATGGGAGTCTGAGGATTCTCTTTTGAATCCCCTACTGGAAAACAGGAGAAGTGCAATTTTTGGCACTTATGGACGAGGGTCACTTTTGTCAAACAGAGGTTGCTGCTTTGTTCTACTGCTGTTTTTCCTCCATCTGATTTCACCAAATGCTTAAGTGATCACCATCATTCTGGATGTTTTTCTTACATTTTTCCTGGAAGATCATGGTTACCCTTTATCTTCAAGTTTTTAGTGATATGTTAAACTGTTCTGAACCTAGTTTTGGTAGGTTGTGCATATCCTTTCTTTGCTTGATGTTGATGATCTGACCCTCCTGGAACAGAATAACATATTTCCAACATGGTTTAAGAGTTAGGAAACTGCTTATTCCACTTGGGGATCCTTTATTTTGTCCAGGCAGTGTAAAAGCAAATAAAACAATACATTTTATTAAAATAAACGACAAAACTATGAGCAGTAAATAAGTGCTGCATTTAGAAATATGATCATCTATGTAGATATGACTCCATGGTTAGAATATAAATGAATCCATAGTTAGAATATACATGAATTATTTTGTTTGAATCAGTCATTTTTTTGCCTGGATACAAATCCTGCAGCAGATTTTTTAATCCTGTTGTGCAATTTTCTTCAAGGACTGATGGAAGTGATTCATTTCTTCGAAGCTCTGATTCCTATGTCATTGTTGGCTTGCCAGCTTCAGTTTGTTCGCCAGGCTGTCTTCTGTTTGCAGATCTGAGCCACTGCTAGAGAGTTGTCACGAGGAGACTGAATCTGGTTATTTACAAACTAGAAGCTCTTTTCTTCTTGCAACTTCACTCATATGACATGTGAATTAATTAGATTACAGTCATATTTGGTCAATCTACCGTCCAGATACTGCATGATGTACGTTTACTCTTGAGGCTTCTCTGTTGTATCTGAGGCAAAAAGATCTATTAATCAGCCTATACTTCGTTTTTCTTTTTTCCAGAAGAGCAGACTGAGTTGAAGAAAACCCAATATTCTTGTGTGAAAATGCTTTTGGTTCTAAATTACCACCCACCAACCCACAGAATATGTGTCAAAATTCAGTTTTGTGAAGATGCCTCATGGAAAAGAGCTGGACAAAAGCTAGATGTTGTGTTACATGTTCATCTTCCCTGCTGCTGACGTTGCCTGGCAATCAAATTTTCTGATTTTAAGCTGCTGTTGACATCTGAACATCTCATAAAATTTGCTCAGTCGTCTGTAACCAACAGAGACTCAGGGAATCGAAGCCTAGACCAGGAGAAAAACTCCCAGATGTTGATGTTTATGTCTGCAGAGATTTCCTGAAATCTTTTTAAACTTTCATCAAACTTTTTAATCTTTGTTGATTAGCTTATCGATGCGACAGCCAGTTCCTGCTGCTGCAGCTGCTCTATTTGAGTCTTATTTACTTTGGCTCACTGCCAACACTTTCTGGCAGGGATCCAAAGTGTAAACAGGCCTGCTCGCAGACTATTTCTGCAGGTTTTATAGCCAATTTCTTCCTTTTTATTAAGGTGTTGGTTGGTTAATTTACTTCATTTGTTTTTTCACAGCGGCAACACTTCTTCTTTAACCGTTCTAATGCTGTCCTCCTACGCTGCTTTTCCAAAGTCACACAACAACAACATATTAGACATTAAGTGCGCCCTATGGTCATGACAATACAGTATTATATAAAAGATATTTCATGAACTTACCGGCACTAATAATTAATAATACTTAGGAGGCTCTTCGTGTTGCACTTCAATAATGCAGATGGAAGCAGGTGTGTCATAAGCTGCATTGTGGTATCTAGTTAGCCTTCGCCTCTAAGTTGCTGGTGATTGTTTGTAGCCCAGATATAGTTCTGGATCTGGATGCATCTCTGTCGGTTTGTGATCAACAAAATAATAAGAGCAGACGAAGACCCTCTTGGGTGGGTGTTTTAACTTCAGCGCTGCTAGTCATTGTTGTGAAATCGCCTCATCTTTCTGCATCATCTTGCAATTGACTTTATAGTCGTGACATGTTCCATTCATAAATCTTTACATTTCCTCGAGTTCTGCTTTCTGTACCTTTTTACACACATATTAGAATAAATATTTGAAGTCATGTGTCTAACTGTCCCGTCGTGTGCTGAACTGCTAGCATGTCTGTATGTGGTTTTAGCTACATATGCTACCACCCAGTCCTCTTGCCCATAGCATACATCTGTACTCACTGATGAGGGCCACTCAAGCTGAAAAGTATCCAATTATAGTTGGCATCAGGTGGATTAAGATAAAATAAACCAATGATGTGTTTTAGCATTCACCCTTCTGCATTGACCTGTTGTGAGACATCTGCTCAGAAAGATTTAATCGCAGACAAGTCAGCAGCTGTCTTATAAAGAAACGAGCTGTAAGCCAGCCCACAGTGGTGTGTAGAGTTCACATGTTTACTATCTTTACAGGAATGGATTGTATGCTTCGCCAGATCAAAATTAGAGACTGGAAGCTGAATGTCTGAGATGATGCATGCAGTCACCCAGAGCCCAACCCCATGCTCAGCTGGAAGGAAAATGTGGTTAAATGCACACATTTGTTGCTCTGAATTGTCAGCAGTAAGTCTTAGTCATTTATCTCTCAGCAAGCTCTCAGTTCTCTTCTTCTGGTGTATCTTTGTTGTCACCATTGTGTTTGAAGCTGTTTTGCCCCTAAATGTTGGTGTGAGATCTGTTATACTGTTATACAGATGAAGGTCTTAATCTTATTGAAGATTGTTCTGGTAGATGTGCTCAGAGATAAATTACTAACCAGATACTTTATGAATCTGAATTTGTATTAAAAAAAAATGGATGTTTAGTTGTGGCTTATGCCATCTCTATGTTCTCTGTGACTGTAGATTGCTACTCTGTTGGGTAAATTGTGACAGATATCATATTATTAAGATGATCTATTGAAGTTTTGCCCGACATTTACATCCGGTCCCAGACGTGTACAGCCACAAAATCTGATCTTTATTTGCATACTCTTTTTGATTATTTTCACAACATCAAAAATAAAAAATATGATCTGTGTATTATTTCGACAAGGTCCTGTTGTTAATGTATAATAATAAATTCTGTTTTCTTCTTCTGGTTGATCGTTATACTGCTTTATTTGTTGATATATTCATTTTAACCTTGTAATGTGAAACACCATGTCTGCATTCTGACTAAGATTAAAAGGTCCTGATTCTACAGGTTGGTTTAAATAAAAAAAACCAAAACAATAATGCTGTGAATGGCTAGGAACTTGAAGGGTTATTGTTACAACAGTTTAAAATAGTCACAACTAACTACATTGTTTTTGTGCCTTCCAGGCCTCATGAAGCTGGGGACTGGATACCTGATATGCACAGGGAGCTTGATCCATGTCTGGTTCAACACAAGCAGCCATAAAGGGTGGGAACCCTAACTACCCTTCAAGTAATTTTCCCCCATTCCTCATCCTCAATACCCCCCGTGGTGATATCATCCAACCCCGTGTGTGACCTGCAATATGATCGGCAAGTTGAAGCAGAATTTGCTACTGGCCTGTCTGGTCATCAGCTCCATCACTGTCTTCTATCTCGGCCGCCATGCCATGGAGTGCCACCATCGCATTGAGGAGCGTAGCTACCCGGGTGGAGTCCTGCCCCTGTCTGCGCTGGGGGGCAGCATGCGGACCACCTTACGCACAGGCCAGAACCTCAGCACGCCTTTCATTTACAATAAAGACATGCCGCTCATCTTCATTGGCGGCGTTCCTCGTAGCGGGACCACACTGATGCGAGCCATGCTGGATGCTCACCCGGATGTACGTTGCGGTGAAGAAACCCGCGTTATCCCACGCATCCTGGCTATGAAGCAGATGTGGAGTCGTTCAGGGCGGGAGAAGATGCGCCTGGATGAGGCCGGCGTGACTGATGAGGTGCTGGACGCCGCCATGCAGGCCTTCCTCCTGGAAATCATCGTCAAACATGGCGAGCCAGCTAACTTCCTCTGCAACAAGGATCCCTTCGCACTGAAGTCGCTTTCTTACCTGGCCAAGATTTTTCCTCGTGCCAAGTTTGTACTGATGATCCGCGATGGGCGGGCCTCGGTCCACTCCATGATCTCGCGGAAGGTGACTATCGCAGGCTTTGACCTGGGCAGCTACCGGGACTGCCTGACCAAGTGGAACCGGGCGATAGAGACTATGTACACTCAGTGCCTGGAAGCAGCAGATAAATGCCTCCCTGTGCAGTACGAACAGTTGGTCCTCCATCCAGAAAAATGGATGCGGACGCTACTAAAATTCCTTGACGTCCCTTGGAATGATGCCGTCCTTCACCACGAGGAGCTCATCGGCAAAGCTGGAGGAGTTTCCCTCTCAAAGTAAGCATGAACTCTATTTTTCTTTCCTTGCACTGTGGAATCTCACAAGCTGTTTTTTAAAAGAGAAAAATATGCAAACTAGATTTTTCAGAAACTCAATTTCAGTTCATGGTTTAATTTAACATCTTAAGCTCCAAATTGGGCCTATTTAGGATTAGTAATAAGAAGTAGATGAAAATGAAGTTGTAGTCACTAAATACAACGTGGTTTGGTTGAAAACGCAGCCGTGGTATTGTTCTGGTTATTCTCTCAGAGAAAAACCAAGGTATCATTTTAGTAGATTTATAAGTTAAGAGTAGAATGTCATCCTGGCGACAACCATTCTTACTTTAACCCTTGTTTATTAGTCTGGAAGAGACTTGTCCTTATTTTTCTGTCCACACAGAGCTCTTTAATCTCATTTTAGGTCTGAGTGATGCCTTTTATGGATGGATGTTCTCCCACAGACTGAAACTGTCCTCCACTCTGCATGTTGGAACTAATCTTAAAAGCATTTGTTTTTTTTTTTTTCCAGAGCTTTAAAGTGATTGTTACCAGCGAGGACAGACTGAATCATGTCATGATTCATTTTCATTTGGTCTCTTTTCTTTTTTCTCTGCATGTTGTGATGACTCAGCCCATCAGGAATTTAGTTTTGGTCTGCTGGGCTAACTTGCATTCATGTATGAGGCTTTTATTACATTCTCCTCCTGCAGCTACAGATCCATTAAATATGGACATTGTTGAGATTGCAGTGTTAGATAAACATTAGCTGATGTCAGAACAATTGTGCCAGGCTCACAAGCTCTACACGGTAAGCCAGGTCTGTCATATATCCCATTCTCAGTGCAACTGAAATGAGCTCAGGCATGTCCTTGTTTTAACTATGTAGCCTGCAGGAGAGGGAGAGAAAATGCTTTGGCTATTAACCAAGAGGAAAATCCGATGTAGGGAGCAGTGTTCAGCTTTCTGTGAAAGTTTCTGTAAAAATAAACATGCACTTCTGGCCTTGAAACAAATCCTCAGCAGTGTTTTTGCTTATGTTCCAGCCTTTCCATCATTATGTTTCATTTGATAGTGACAAACCTACTTATTACTGGGCCCAAACTCCGGCATACAGCAGACAGGCTCCCTAATGGCTTTGCTTGGTCTCTGCCTTTCTGTGATTTGCGAGGTCAGCTTCTGGATGTTTTTGAGGAAACGCTGCAATGGGGGTGCAACCCCACTCCTGCCTGGCCCTATCCCTTCTGTTACCACCCTTTTCCTGCCACGTATCACCACAGCAGACTCCATGTCCTCTGCAGATTAAATATTTCTAATAAAAATCATTTAATCAGTTTCTCCTCTAAATGCTTCTCAACTTTACAGCCCGTCTCCAACAGCATAAACGAAAAGAGGAAGATTGTTTCTTTAGGCTGAACAGTTTGAATTATTTCCTCTATTTTATGGTTTTATGTTTGACTGTGTTAACTATTTTAAGATGATGTAAATTAGGTTGAGTGTTGTGCAAAGAGATTGGAAACTTAACATGTTTAAGTTATTGAAACCTGAAAATAAAATTAGACCAAAAGAGATAAAAATTAGGTAGATTAACTTCCACTGGTTCAGAATTATGTAAATGGATTATGCTGGGTTGTGCATTAGATGCTTTTTCACACATTGAAGGAAGTAGACCTCTCCCTTTTTAGACAAATGCCCCAATTTAATTGGTTTCGATGACTTAGTGGCCTGAAGATATGCGTAAGAGATATAGAACATCTCAAAAGGTATTTTCTGCCTTTCAGGCTACAACTGATGTGAAGAGGCAGCATTGAAAGGGGAAGAGGGGGTTTGAAATTGATCTGCTGCTAATGGGCCTCTGACCTGATCATGGATAAGCTGCTGTATGGTTGTAACGGCTGAATTAACCAGTGATCCTGTCGTCTCTTATCTGATCAGCCAATGTTTAATGTCAGATTGAGTCGCTTTGCATAATCATCAAAGTCCAAAATTGAGGATTTTTCAAATGATTTTAATAGTTTGATTTGATGCAACTGAAAATTGAATTTTGCTGAGTCCACGATCGCATGAATGATTTGTCACAACTCCCAAAATGTTGTTAATGCAGATTTTTGGTGTGCATTAAAGCGTGAACATTGATGTGTGCACACACATGTTGATGTGATGCTGGGTCACTTCTAGCATATTTGAGTTGCCATGGAAACGTTATTAGCTTAGCAAGAAGCTTATATAATGAATATCTGTCTTGTGACTGGATTTGGAGATGATTCATTTCTTGTTCATGTATTTATTTATCCACCTGCTGGATCTTTCCACCCATCTACACAAAGACCAGGGATGAGCAGACTCACTATTTAATTGATATCTTGACGCAACTCGTGCCAATCCAATTACGATGCGTTAATGTTCAAAAGCAATTATTTTTCATGATCAAATGACAGAAACTTGGTTGTGAATTGTGAAAAATAAAATTTTGTGTTGGCACCAGGACAGTAAAACAAAAGAGATAGCAGAAACTAGCAGCTAGCCTTGCAGCCGTTGTTAATAAGCGTGAGATTTATTCATCTGGTTTGAACCAAGCAGCAATATTCGTTGGAAAAAGTGAGGCATATATGGAAGTGCCAAAATTGCAGTTCTCCTCTTTTCCTCTAGGGGCTCCAAAATATAGCAAATCCTCATTGACTCCCTAGTTAAAAAGACCAACTTATAATTGTATTATGATGTAAATGTAATCACACACGTGGTATCTAAGATGGACAAATGCTAAAGACGTTTGAATCGTTGAAGAGTTATTGCCGCTAATAACGTGGCTAACTACTTTCCTCTGACCTGACAATAAAATCATGCTGTACTTTAGTGATGATTTGTTGATGAGATCCTGGAAAACTGGAAACTTTGAGATTGGATGCTGCATGTTTGATTCATTATGATTTAATAACTTTTATTTTGATCTTTTTCATTGCAGCCCAACTTTAGCAGGAAGTTTAAACAGCCATGTCTGCCTCTGTTCAGTTCTTATCCTGCCATGCCTGCTGGTGTATTTGAGGGAAAATTATATGTATTTGGCTAAAACCGAGATGCCGTGAGGACTTGTCACTCTCAAGTTATGCTCTTTTTAAGACTGAACTACTACAGACCAGTAAGAAGGACCCTTCAGGTAAATGTTTTTATTCCACTGGTTGGTACCAAGTGGCTCAACATCTTCAGTGGTCACGTTTGACTGAAATGGTACAAGGAGTGTTTTTCTGTGGGGAATCCAGCATGCAGAAAAACAGGGGGGGGGGGGGAGGAGTGTGAGAGCTCTTTGGGATCTGTGGCCATTTAGAGCCCTCCTCATCCATCCACAAATTGATTCAGATCAAATATTAATGAGTGAGGACCTAAACCAGCGCCCTGCAGACCAGTGTGGAGACTCAGCTTTGTGTTTTCTGCTGCTAACAGGCAGTTTAACACAGTTTACCTGAATAAAATATATATTTTAACCTATAAACAGATGTATGAAACACCAGAGTGGATGTTTGATTAGTTGGATGCTTTCTTTTCTTTGGAACCAGTAATTTCTAGATAAATCAAGGTTTTATTCTACCAGATGAAGCTCATGTTGACTTGATGTTTTTAAAAAATCAGCTCATCTGCTAATTCTGGCACATTTACATTTCCAATTCCAATTTAATATTAATATTAAATTTTATTTAGCTATGTAGATTTTTTGTTCATTTATTTATAAATTGACTTTTTTCTTTAACCATATAATCAGTAAAAGCATAAATCTGAATTAAAATAGGCAGAAAAAAAATTCTTGTAGGATTAATTTATTGTTGGCATTTCACATTTATTGTAGATGTACTAAAAATTACATTAAAATTATGTTGAATGTTCACTCATGTTAGAAAATCTTGGATGTGATAACATAGGTTTATTTAATCACAGGCACAGAAATCATAATTACATCAGACGTGTAAACCAGGAGTTAGCATCGTAGCTACGTAATCGGCCTTTAAAAACCATATTGGTCAGCCGCTAACATCATATGGTGGAAAAGATTAGGTGATTCCAATGCAAATCGATTCAGTTCCATTTAAGCCGCTAAGATGTTAAATTCTAACGTGTGTGTTAGTGTGTATATGTTTGTGTGTGTGTATATGTAAGTATAACTAGAGTCTACTATTGACCTACAGATTGACCTGTATGCATACTAATTGTACAAATGTATCTATCATAGGGAAAATTTAAATTAAATTAAAAAATAAATAAAAATGTTGTTTTGAAAATGGCTAATTTGGTCTGGGAACACAGGATTTTAAGAAAAATACTTGCAAGATCCAGAACCTGTGTACATTTAATACTGATATGCGTATACAGTAAATAATAATGCAGTCATTAAGGTTGTTCACTCTGCGGCTGCAGGTTCAATTTATTATGCATCTTGTTTGTCTGCTTGTATAACATCTCTGGCCACTGAAAGGGTCTTTAAATGTTTGATGGAAAAGTCCAGCCACAAGTAGGGTTCAGTACAGCTCAGTGGCCTTTTCCCAGCATACACATTTAGCCTCCCTCCCTCTCAAGTACTTTGTCCACAGTGCATCAACGCCAACCCCCGTGATACCTGAAAGAAGATGCCTTTCACACACTGCAACCGCCATCCTGCAGCTTTGGGTCTCTACCTGGGCAGAAATTTTGATCAGTGGCCAGCCAGGCCCCCAAGTGGGACCTCATGTTAGCATTAGCATCAATTACCCTGCTCTGATTTAATGGAGGCCCCGTCTAGCTGAGAGACTTGCTCCATTACTTATCTTAGAACGAGGAGCCCTTCAATTCACCTCCCTACCAGCATCCTCTTTAAGATTTCAATGCCTCTGTGCAATTCTCTCACTGGCTGTTGGGGCTACAGAACACCGCCTTGTGTAAAAGGAGGCCCAGAAATGAATAATTTAAAAGCTTAATTCCATTAAGAACATTGGAGTGAAAGGAAGGAGTCATGTGACCAAAAGGAAGGTTTTTGTCATGTCTTATCTATAGCGTAGATGCACTGAGGGCACAGGTTAACTTGTTTATCAGTGTGTGGGCTAATGGTTGAAGTTTAGTGACACGTTTGAGTTATAAAATATTTAACTTGATGACTTGTGTCGTTTGCATTCTTTACCATTTGGCTTTGGCATTTGGATTATAGCCTCCCAGCTTATAGATATCCAGATATGATTCTAGCCGGTGATGTTTTCACAGTTCTTTTTAGAGTTCCTGTGATGCACATAAAGTCATCTGCTATATTTAGTCAGAACAGGCTAATTAAACGTGTGCTGTTATGGTAGATAATAGCTTGACATCGTGGTCAGTTACCACCATAAATGGGTACATTTAGACAGCAGAGTGAACAAAGGAGTTCATTTCAAACTGCATACCATCATTAATAACTAAAACTTTGATAATTCACATCTCAGACTTTGTATGTCCGTCCATCGGGACTGAATTCTCCTTGTTTTGGTTGCAGGTTGTTTTGGTTTCAGCGGAACTGAAGTTTATTCTGTAACTAAAACAAACACAACTAAAAGAAGGGCGTGGCCACCTCGCTGGTCAGCACAATATCTGGATATGTAGTGCTTATTTAGTGACTGCATATGGTGAATTCACCATTATCCAAGCTTACGCATTATTTATCACACTCCATCATAAAAAAGATCACTATTACTGCTATGTTGCTAAGAAGCCTCAAACATTATGTTAAAACCTTCTTGTCAAACTTTCCACCAATCAGTGAAACTGGCGGCAATGTCCAATCAGGAGCATCCAAAGATCAACAAGCGATCAGAAAAGAAGAAAAATAATGATCATGTATGGCTGGAATTAGGCCAAAATGTGATGCACTGTGGAACCAAGCAACAGACCTTTGGTACGGTTAGCAGAGACCTTCAGGTTTCCCATCATCCAACACGATGGTGGTCTGCTCAGAAGACTTAGAAGCCTCCTGGGCCTTGATGGAGTTACACAAAGTGATTCCCTGCACATTTATTGCAGAGTGGATATTTGGATCACAGCCCACCTCTCAGGAAGCATCTCACCGTCCTCCTGAGATATCAAACCCAACTCACTCTATTAATCATGCAGGAGAATATACCCATACAGTGTAAAGATTCAATTGCAAAGTAAATGGATTAGAGGAAAGTGAATGACTGTGTTGAAGTGTAGAGTCAGACAGGAAAGGTAGGGAGAGGGAGGGTGGATGGCCCGTGGTAGATGGAAGAAGGGGTGGGGCGATCAGCATCCACTGATCCAAACATGCATCTTTCGGGAGTTATCGAGTTGTTTGACATTAAAACATTAGTTCAATATATCTGCATGATGATGGAAACACTGTATTATTGTGTGTTTTAGTTTATTGTGTGTTTTTAGTCAGCTTCACAAAGATTATGCTAATCAGAAACCCAAAGTGGCCTCTGGGTTAGTGGAAGGTCTGCTGACCTTGTTGCTAAATCTGATACCAGTGATCAATAAAGATTTTTTTTACTTTAACTGAGTGTTATCATCCACTTCATCGATTTTGATTCACCTTCAGCTATCTCACCCACCTTCCTACATCTTCATCCACCTCATCAGTTTGCCACCAGATTCACCTTCATGCACTCATCCAGTAAACCTGCTGCTCTAACAGCTGATATTTTTATTGAACCTGGAGTTTTCAGTTGCAAATAAATTAAAGTTCTATAAAAGCTTCATGTTAAAAAGCTTAACTTGTATATTTCCTGTTTTCACCTCACAGCATGTACATGTATATACACATACATACACCTATAATATAGTAATAGTACAATTAATTGATACTTTTTGTCCATCCAATATATTTACAAATCTAAAACTGTATAAACTGCAGTTTTGTAATCCTTTACTTTGGGCTTTGATACATTTAAGTTAATATTAAATCTTATATGTTAGGAGTTTTACTCATCTGAGTACACCTCCATGTCACCTTTGTTCATAGCTAAAAGTAAATTTAGACTTGTCCTGCAGGTTGATTCTTATACTTTATCCTCCGTTTATCTCCATATGTGACATCTTCATCTCCCTGCTTGTCACCAGAAGTAGTTTGTTTCTCTAAGTATACGAATCCAGCTGCTCTAAACTCTTCACTAGTTTAATATTTAATCACACAATGAATAATTTAACAGGGTATGACATCATGATGATGGGGAAAAAAAGGCTGTATTCACCTTTCCAAACACTAAAGATTTATTTTCTCCATTTTTATACCTCATCACAGATGTAAAATCTTCCCACTCAGGAGGTCTCTGGTTCAGCAGTTATTGGAGGCAAATCATGTAGTTTAAATGGAAAACTTTTCCAGATCTTATGACGATTTTTTTCTTTGACTTTGTCTAAGACTAAGGCCCAATCCCATTTCTCATTCTTACCCCTACCCCTTGCCACGTGTCCCTCAAAACAGCTACAAGGAGAGGGCTGAAAGTCAACCCGATCACTTAAGTCACAAATATGCAGTTCCACTAAAGCTAAAGGCTAACATTAATGTTTCCTGCTAACATTAAGGTTACATCTAATTTTGCACGACATTCCCATATAATGCTGAGTCCTATGTCGCCCTCAATCAGCTTTGATGAAGGAATTGACCTTACATAGAGGGGTGTGACTTTGACTGTCCATGTTTTTGGTGCGGTTTTGGTAGAAATGTGACGTTAATTGTCCTCAGAGGAATCAACCTTGGCTGAAAAGGGTGCGGCTTTGATACATGATGGAGGAGTGGATCGCGCATTGGTAGGCTTTGTGTTTGGTTACTCCGTGACCAGGTGTGGTTTATAATGCAGACATGGTTGAATGTTAGAACACAGTTTTAAATCATCATGCAAATGAGACATTTAAGTATATTTTTTCACAAAGAAAAATGTGTTATTGTGGCTTGCACAATCTGTTCTCTATTACATTCTTCATTAGGTTCTTCACATAGCTTAGAACATGCCACGTCCGTTTTGGTTCACCTTTATTATTTGTGTATTGTCTCTGGTCTGATATCTTCTCATGTGATTAAATAAACTGTGTTTCCTTATATAACCAGATGTGCAAAGTTTAGTGGAGAGGGATGTGCTGTTAAACATCTTGACTGAAAACATGTTTGTATCTCCTGTCAGGGTGGAGAGGTCCACAGATCAGGTCATCAAGCCAGTCAACGTGGAAGCCTTATCCAAATGGGTGGGAAAGATCCCCCCCGATGTTGTGAGGGACATGGCTGTGATTGCGCCCATGCTCTCCAGGCTGGGCTACGACCCTCATGCCAACCCCCCCAACTATGGTCAGCCGGATCCCAAAGTTTTGGACAACACCAGGCGGGTGAGTGTGATGCAGACATGTTTATTTTCAGTGGATATGATGAGTTTAGCTTCCAACCTAAACATATATGAACAGCATTGTTGTTGACAATGTCACATTGAAAATACTCCACATAGCAATATCTCCAAACTTTGTAAAATGTTTGGATGAAAAAAACAAACTAGAATGTGAGGAATTCCTCCAAGCACATGAAGAGAACCAGAGACTGAGTTGCAGCATGAAGATGGTGTGTTTATCACAAATGTCCATAAAACTGATCATATTAAGGCTGTTTTGTCCAAAACTTCAGCTGAGAGGAAGGTTATTGAAACTTAGACATTTTTTTTCCTTTCATCTCCTTCGCTCTCTACGGAGCTGCATCTAAGCATCAGTGTTGATTGATCAGATGATGTGACAGCCAATCGGTGAGGGCTATAGAGGACGTGCAGTCACGTGCTTCCCATTGTTTACGACTCCAGTGTTAACCACCGCAAGTCGACGAACTAAAGCATGAATCTGACATAGACACACACACACAGCTAGTATGGATCTGATAAACACTCGCAAAATATATCTGAAACAGCTGGATCGAGTTTTCGCAAACGATTATCTTATTTTATTGAACAACTGGAAGATGAAGTGATGAGAAGATATCGCCTCTATATCCTCTACTTGGGATTAACATTCCCTATAATATCTGCATTTCATCCATCCATCCATTTTCTACCGCTTATTCCCGAACGGGGTCGCGGGGGGGCTGGAGCCAATCCCAGCTACACA
>JBAMHX010000010.1:839797-853014 GCA_037177515.1 Pseudomugil tenellus | reverse complement strand
TATATATATAAGTTCATTTTTTCAGATCTATTTATTTCTATGTATATTTTTATATTATTTTATTATATTATTTATATTTTATTTGTCGTGCTTTTTTCTGTATTCATTTTTAGCTGGATAAAAAACGTTTTTATTCACATCCGAAACGGTCGATCCTTCCACTTATAATCGGCCTTTTCAGTGAAAGTCTGCTGTACCTCAGTGGGCTTCCAGATAACACTACTTTGTTTTGGTAACAGTATGCTCAGAAAGTTTCCTCCCACCTTGCATGGAAGTGGACCAGAGTGCAGCTGGAACATTCTTCCTGCTGGTTGTGACTGGATACTGGCAGCTGTTCAGAGGTACTGGTCCGTTACCAGGATTAACCCCCTGAGACCGAAGCTTAATCACAGGGTGGCCGAGGCCGGACCCCAGTGGCGTCTGGTTGGCTTGACCACACTGACTCTACCTGCAGCTCGTACCAGCAGGATTGTTGGCTGACCTGGATGTGTTGGGCTCTTCTGGACTCTGCTGGGTTCTGCAGAACCACATGCTGGCAGCTTTTCTGGGTTTTTACTCAGAAGCAGAAGAAACACAAACCCAGAAAGGAGTCGTTTTAAAGTAGTGAGGGAGATATTTAGTTTTAGTTAAAAATAAATGAATAAAAATGGTCATAAAAATGACCATGTTAAAGCGCTTTGATGCTATTTGAATGAGTTTATATTAAGCTGTAGTGAAGATACATGAAAGTAAACATTTTAGATGTAATCAGTCCAACAGCTCAAACAGCAGTAAATATGTTGTGATTGGAATCAGGGTTTTAATGGGGTAATTTCCTCCCCTTTAAGGCATATTTTATCTGTTCAATGTGAATAAAAACATCATCCTTAGAGATGTGAACAAGCTGTCATGTTTTTAGCATCTAAGGCTCATCTGAGTTGAATGACACAGCGTTTATTCCGTTATCAGCCTGGTCAAGCATGAGGATTTGTGTTTTTTAGCACGAAGCACAAATGCAGCTCAGCTAACGAGAATGTTTTGGACCAGATCAGGCTGTAGATGGAGTTCTGAGTGAGACGGGTCTGTTGGGTTTGACTGCAGCATCTCAGATGCTTTAGCGCTTGTTTTGCGCTTTTATGGGGAGGTAACCAGACAGGAGGAGGAAGCCTGTCTTGTCGGCTACTTCATCTTTCTGAGCAGCTTGTAAACTCTTCTTACAGGAGAAGCTGCATGCAGTCACCATGTGATTATTCCTCCTTTCAAGAGCTTTTTCACAGATGATTCAGAGGTGATGGAGGTCAGGGTTTGCTGGAGAGAAGCAGACTGGTGTTATGTTACAGGATCACATTCAGACAGTCATGTCTGGACAAATTGATCCATGACAAGCAGAGCCGTCCCTAATCCAACAGCGCTGTGGTTTATATATATATGTGCAACCAGCTAAACTTCCACTGCTTGCTCATAAACACTTGAATTGATAGAAACTATCATTTTATTGGGTAATTTGTGTGATGTCATGTCTGAGACGAATTAAAACACATAAAAAAGTATTAAAGTGACCTGAATTGCTGATTTAAAGTCGCATGACATCCTGACGGAGCTGCTCCGTGTTGAAAAGAGGGAGGCGGGGGTCAGGGAGGTCATTCTGAGGAGGGGGGAGATGGATGCCATGCCTCAGTGCAGGCTGGGCAGCACACCTTGGTTGGATGATTCCTCAGCATGTACAGGTGCACAAATTCTCCCATCACGATTATTTTTATAGATCACAACGTTTGTGTGGAAAGTGATGTTCACCATTTTGTGCATATGTAACAGTTATAAAAAATTTAAAAAAAAATAAGAGTGAAAGAAACACCACCTGGTCATTTTAAACATCACATCTGTAAAAAAAAAAAAAAATGCCCACTTAACACTTACGGACCCAATCCATGAAAAAGCAGTAAGAAAATTACTTTTTTTATTTATTTGACTTAATTTGTCCATTTTACAAAATGTAAAAAAGTTTTTTTAGGGATATTTTCCGTTTATTACCAAGTGATATGTCAAAATTCTACAATGTAATCTCTGCTTTCAGGTGTTCATTAAGGAGGCAGAAGACAAAAATCAGATTGCTCAAAATTCTCAGTTTTTAAAATAAAGTAACGCACAATGACTGAGAAAGTATATGTATCATATATGTCCCGCTGGGATCTTATGGGTTAAAGTTTATTGGGAAGTTGTTGTGGAGGTGACATGGGTGTGACATCTTCAGCAGTCAATGCAAATGAAATGTCCAGTTAAAGAAGCTAAACACAGCATGAAGCTTCTTTATCTGTAGCTTCCGGTTGTTTCGGTTCACACAGCAGCATCCATCCAGTCACTTCCTGTGGAAATGTTTCAGCTTTTTTCCTGAAAGAGGTTGTTTGTTCTTCCTCTCCTCCTGGATCTTCAGGTGTTTCCTTCTCAGCATCTCACCTGCTCTGGATTTGCTTTAGGCTTTAGTTTTTTTTTTTTTTTTGGTAGTCCAGTCTGATGCCATGTCGCCATCATCCAGATGCTCATTCAGAACTCTGAACCTCTAAACCTGGCCCTTTGTTTTTCCAGGTCTTTAAAGGTGAATTTCAGCTCCCAGATTTCCTAAAAGAACAATCACAGGTACAGTAAAATGCCTGCCTGTTGCTGAGCTTTTTCTGTTTTTTTATTTTCAGACTTTTTCTTGTGTCTGATTTGAGTTGAACCATGTCGCTGAGAGGAAGATCAGGTTTCAGATTTCCATCTGTTCACAGTTACTCATCTCTTATTTTCCACTTGCGTTTCCTGCCATCTAACGCAGCCTGTCGTTGATTTCCGCCGTCGGCTTCCAGACTGCCTCCATGTTTTCAGTTTTCAGCTCATATTTTGTTTCTTTGTGTCATCTCTTGATTTAAGAGCCTCACGTTGGCAGCAGATCCAGTCCACCCTCTGCTGGCAGCTTAAGCTCATTTTGTCCCTTTTTCCACCGCAGTCAGATTGAATCTTCTCACTTCGCTTTGTGTCATTATCAGTTATGCGAGACTGAACTCTGACCTGATGTCTATTTCTCACACAGATCCAGAAATCTGCAGAGAAACCCAACCCCAGTTAGGAGCAGAGGGAGCGTTGGCATGGCGACATACAGGTACAGCTTAACATCCACCTGAAGAATACGTTGTTTTTTTTTTTCTTTATGCATAATTGTCATAACTATCTGTGCTGCGAAACATTCTGAGGAAAGTTTCGTTTGGCATGTTGCAGATCAGCTGCAGCTGTTTTCTGAGAATCATTAGAGGTGTACCACTGTGTATATACCTAGAAATCGGATTCAATTGTGGTTCAGGATGATAAGTTGATAATATATATTGATCACTAGATGTGTGGTAGAAAAAAAACATTGAAGAGAAAAACATTTTTCCTTTTTCATTATAATCTAACTTTGTACAAACCTGAGATTAAATCTGTTCTGAAATCTTTAGTTAGTAAAACTGTAAAACAAATCAGATATTTATAAATACATCAGTATTTTGGTGGAAATATATTTATTATCTTATTGAAATCATGAAACGCTGTGTAAAAGCAAATATGTTAGCTTAAGGCTAATGTCTTTGCAAAATACCATTGGTGGCAAGCAGTTAGCATTCCTGAGCAAAGTAGAGAGATTTAAACACCTTTGTCCATCAACAAATGACTTTTACAATATTATCAGTGTCCAGTTACACATTTATAAGAATACTGGCAGGAAAACATTTTCTGGCCATAAAAGATAAACATCTGAACTTCCTTCATATTCTGACTAAACTGATGACGGAAACTCTGTGGGGACAAAACACAATGCAGGAAATGTCACCACCAGAGCAGTTTTTTTCATTTTCTGGCAATGAAACAATAAGTTGGATAATGATGTTGAAAATAACAATTGTTTATATTATTATATTTGTCAACTTCAAGAAAATCGTGAGACCAAATCATAAAGAGACCAGTGCCGCACTTAAAATATAATAATAATCATAATAATAATAATAATAATAATAATAATAGGCGTATACAGACATATACAGGTAATGACTGTTCTGAGGTGCTGCCAGTGCGCCTTTACAGGTGGGGGGGGCAGAACACAACACAGTGGCTGTGGGAGGAGAAAAAGAAGCGTAGACAGACGTGACACAACAAAGAGCAAAATAAAGTGGATTTACAAAACCATTTAATAGGACAAAAGTATAATATATAAACTATATCAGTGATGAATCTACCGTTAAAAAGTCTGTTTCTTCCTTTTAAATGCAAGCACATCTGGAAAAGATGTTTAATAGATGAGCTGATGTGGAAAGTTTCCTAAACGTTTCTGTCAAACAGCCAAATCTTCTGTTTGCTTTTGTTTGGTTGTTTATTGGATGGGACGATGTGATGTTCAGAGATGAGTCCAAGTCCTGCGATGTGCAGCTGGATAGATTCTGCAAACACCATCACCTCCTATCTGCACAGCTTGGACTGAACTCTGCCCTCCAAGAACAGAGCGCGTTTATCAGCATGAGGAGGTGGTACAAGGCTCTTGTGGCTTTACATGGATCTTCCACATCAGTGGTTTGACTGGAAATCTGTCAGAATCTACAGAAATAAGGATGATAAAATAGTTTTTAGTGGATTCAGTTTAAAGCATCTGCATCTCCACAATCAGTTTTACTTGCAGCCAAATTCAGATTTTTAAAACAGTATCTAATAACTTTGTAGTTTATGTGTTAAATATTTAGGCGCTAAGTTTGCATTAATAGCTACATTTTGCAGGCTTGTTGAAATGTAGGATATATAGTTTTTACTTTTGTCTAGTGACTTACTGAAATGAATTAGTGGCCCCCAGTTTGAGGGTCGCTGTCCCACATGATACCGAGCCCCCTGTTTTCTAAATGATGTTATTAAACTAGAAAAATGTCTTGTTTTTTCAGACAAACACAGAACTACGAATAACAAAAGATTCACTATATTTGCATGTAATTCCACGTGTACAACACTGCTGCTCATCGAACACGTGCATTTTCCTTACACGTGTGTTAGTATGAGTACATTTATCACAAGAAGCAGCTCCATCTATATGAGGAACTTCTGATCTGATTGAATGATCAACCAGAGTAAAATGCATTGTGTAAATATGTCAGATGATCTGATCAGCTCATTAAACCATGTGGGGGTTCAGTCATGTGACCAGTTTCAGGCGAGACTTAAAAAATGGTGGAAAACATTTTAGTGGTAAAGAATTCATGAGTTCTAATCTACTGGACCTCTTCCTGATCCTTCATAAGGAACTTGTAAAGTATTTAAGTCCACAGTGGAAAACCTTGGTTTTAGGATGGAAAGTGGTTTTAAATTGTATAAACAAATAAACTCCATATGAAATGTAGCTTTTTTTTCACTCTAGGAGACGGACGACGGCACGAGAAAACGAGAGCATATTACCTCCATTAGAACCTCACTGGCTGCCTTTGCACTTCAGAGTCCATTAAAAATGATTTAGTTTAATGTTTTGCTCCATCTTATGTGTCAGAGCTTTTAGGTCGCTACACTCCATCTCTTACATCAGCTGACCATCTGCTAGAAGAGACTCGGAGGGGACAGAGCTTTCTCTGTATGTGGACCTAAACTAGCTTCCTGTTAGTTGTCCACAGTCTTCCTCAATTGTTAAAAGTCATCTGAAGACTCATTTATACTCATTGGCTTTTAACCCACCTGCGACTTGTTCTTTTTGCTTCTATTTGGTTTTACTTGGTCTTATTAGAGCTTTTATTTAATTATTTTATTACGTCGTAGTCATTTTATGTTTTTATGTTTGTCCTTTTTTTTGTTGTTTTCAGCACTCTTGTACCTGTAGCTGGTGAAAAAGGGCTTTATAAATAAATGTGAGTTGATTTGGTTTGACTCTAACTGATCGTCTACCTGGACTTTGAATGCTTTCACACAAGCAAAACTGAAACAGTGGAATAAAGTAAACTAGACCACATATCTGGAATTAAATCCGCTTCCTGCCGGGGACCACCAGACAGTAAAAGACTTGGACCTCACACTCAGTCGGCCATGTTGGAACAGATAAACTCTCCATCAATGTTTCATGTTTTTGCGTCTGTTTAATGTTAAAGTAAAGCCTAACATGCCAAACCAGTCGTTCACAATTATAAAATTATATGACCTGATTATAGTTCATATCAGAGCCCAGTTTATTAAACAACAGCATGCTGGAACCAGTCACGGAACATTTCCCATCACATCAGGCTTCTGGTTCTCCTGCAGGAGGTCAAACATAACGTATGGTTTTCATCCGAGCAGGAAAACTGAATCTTACATTGCAGTGTTAAAAAGTTTATCAGAGTTACATGTGATTTCATTTAACATCTTTAATTCAGTAATGAGTGAAGACGCTTTGATGACCTCATCAAGATACAAACCCACCCAGTAGCACCAATACAGAACCAGCAAGTCACCAGTATGTTGTGTTGTCGTCCTTACAGGAACTGAGGATCACAGACATTGTCTCACCCATCTCACCGCGTGCTACGCATCGGCACATCTCGGCAGTCATGTGATCACAGCGTGAGAATGCCTTCACCTCCTCCACCTCCATCTCCTCCCCCTCCAGTGGGCTGCTCCAGGTCCAGGCCTTGAGGGGAGCTCTCAGCCTTGATGTTGTACCTTACGATAAAAGGAAACTGGTTCTCGCACCGCAGAATGTCGTGTGATTGTCATTCGTGTCACATCTCACTCATCAATCTGTAGGAATGATTTCTGGCTATTTAGAGCAAACTGTGATTCTGTTGTAAGAAACTACAGTGGACTGAATCTCTAACCAGTATTTATGAATGGAGAATTAGCTTTTGGAAGATGCAATACCTATTTTAATGTTTAATTTCTTTTTCATGCCTTTGTATTGTGCGATGTCATGGTACTGATCATCTGATGTATAAACCGTGATAAATGCTTTTTTTAAAAAGAAAAAAAAAAAAACGTGTCTGTTTCACTCTGTTCCAGCTTGAAGCTTATCAACCTTCAGGAAAGGAAGAAATTAGATTAGAAATGTATAATTCGTTCACATTTTCAGTTAAATGAGACATTTTTGTGATCTCCTGTATGAACGTTATGGACACCAAAAGTGTGACCTGCTTAATCATAAAACCATGGTAAAGATACAACAACGTGAGTGGCGTCATCGTGTTTACGGAAGTAAAGATGACAGTAACAGTGGAGCATCTTGCTTTTATGGAGATTCTTGCTTTAGTTTGTGTGTACGGTGGCTTGCGGTGGTTATCACTGGACGTTTGCCGTCCAACATGGTGGTGTAAATACAGTGGGGACTACATGGCATTCATAGGAATAAACTAATGATTGCTGTCTGATCAGGATGGGTCTTCCAGCAGGAAACATCATTTTATAATCTGCTAAAGTTGCAGATATGTAGACAAAGACCAGGAAACAAGTGTCCAACTCCAAACACGTCTCTCCACACAAACTGGGATTTAAAAAGTTACATAGACTTTATAAATTAATTTTTCTAATATAAACTTTTTTTACACTGAAGCATCCTAAATGTAAATACAGAAGTCATAATGAGAAGTATTCAGATATCCAGAAATTAAAAAAGAAGGAACAGCTGAAGCAACACGGCTGTCTTACCTGGCCTGTCCACATGGTGGCAGTAGTGTTCTAGCAGAAATCTGTAGTAGCAACATTGCTTTGTTACAGGAAACAACGTTTACTCTGAGCTTCAGAGTAAGAAACGTGCTAAGTGGAGACATCTCAGACTGGTTTGAAGGTGGGAAAGCTTCAGTTTATGCCAGGAAGGTTGATTTGCAGAGTCTCCCTTTCCAAACCCAGAACCTTGCTGCTGGATTAGGATTTGCATCAACAGATGCAGACTCTGAAGTTTGAAGTTTATTCAGACAGAAATCTTTTAACAAGAAAAAATTACGTACACACAATGTATGTTCTTATAAAGGAAAACAAAACTAAACAAGAACAGACTAAACTAGAAAACAGTCTGAAAAGGATATCTGTATGAGATCCAGCATCTCCACAAGGCTCTGGATGCTGTGGGGCCATCTTGATTGACACACCTCGTATTATAGGGACATCAGGGACAGTTCCCCTGGAATACCAGTTTGGTAACCTCCTCAAGAATGGGAACATGAACATTTTGTCCAACCGTGAAGGGATCACACTCAGCCTTTCCAGCTAGGTCTATGTGGAAGTTCTGGAGGGGGGAGTTTGCTGGTTGGCATACTTTTTGTCCACACCAGGTCTTCTGCTCCTGCATGGTCCTCAGGGGTTCATGGGAGTTTGCCCAGTTGGCCAAAATGCTGTGTGGATTTCAGAAATGTCCAGCCATGTCCCTTAGAAACCCTGTGAGGAGTGATTCAGTAAAACCGATAGGTCTAGTTACCAGACCTGTTAAAGGTATTCAGTCCATGTACAGCCAGTGTGAAAGCTTGGTTTTCTCTGTCATTTCATTTAATTTTTCAGCTGTTGTGGAGTTTCTGGAGCATTTCGGGGTTCAGGCTGGTTGATTCCTGATTGGAGCAAGCTTTTTGTGAAAGATCACATCCTGTTTGCTTAATTGGGCCTCAACCTGTGACAGACTAAAATGTATTGCAGCGGAGTATTAAAGGGCTGAGATAAGGATCAAGGACCTCCTGGGACATGATCACATTTGCAACATAACACAATATTTGGTGCACTTATGGGGATTTTAAAAGAACAATAAACCAGAAAAAGGTCATTTGGATAGTAAGATGGGTTTCACATATTTGCTCTGTATTGTTTTGTCGTACAAAAGAATACAACTTGTTACTAATAAATACCTCATCAACTAAGGCGTCATGTGAGACCCTTTCTCACGTGTCGACTTGGTGCCTACAATGCTGCCTATGACGTAATGCTAATATTTCCAAGCAAAATGTTTCACTTTTAAATTGAACTGATCCACGTTGCTTTTTTAATCAGCTGACTTCCTGCCTGAACTATTGGCTCTGCGCTGTATTGGTTAGGTTTACAGGTGCCAAAAGTATAAAAAGCAGCTGCATTTTTCCCCCTCCGAAATATGCAACTGTCTAAGAGTCACAACATTTACAGATCCTTCAGAAACACGCCGTGTTGGAAGCACTTTGACTTGAGTTCCAGCTGTGAAGCTGCAGAACAGCCTTTCTTTGTTTCTTCTGAGCTTGATGGAACAGAGAGGCAAAAAGCTCAGTCACACAGAGGAGCTTCAGCTTGATTTATGCTTCCACAGCATCTCTATCAGTAGGGTGGGCTAATGCTGGAGAAATGTACTGTTGCACTTGAGCGTAGGGTTCTTGTGTCATGTCACAGAAAGGAGTACTTGCGTCACTACACTGCAAGCAGGAATGTATATTAGATCTGGAAAAGGTGAGCGTTGAGCCTCCATGGACCTATACGGAGTATTCAGCGATGAAGCCATCACACACTTTATGCAGACGCTACACAAGTATAAATTCAGCTTCAAAGCAGAACTGCTGCTTCTTTACATCAGCAGAAGCCAGATGAGGCGGCTGAAGCATCTGCATAGGATGCCTCCTGGGTCCTCCCAGTAGTTTAAAGCTTTTCTTGTATGCAACTTCAAGGGTTGAAAGAAAAGAGGGCTACGCAGTAATGAACAACCTCTTATTTAATAATACATTACATTCAAGGCAAATAATACATCCTTACCATACATGTTCAGCAATGCAATCATTGGCTCTCCGAATAAATAGAAACTTGAAATCTTGAAGTCAGTGCACAACATTAATTGAAAACACTTAACAGTCAACGTATAACATATTCTGCACACATTCTCCATTTCTGCACAGTATATGCATCCAACTAACGCTGCTAAAACCAACATAAAAATAGATCTTAAAATAAGTTTTAAGATCTATATATATAGATCTATATATTTATATATATATATATATATAGATCTATATATATACATATATATATATAGTTCTGTTTTCATACAAATATTGGGCTTTATAGTTCATATGTACAGCAATATAGACTTTAATGGGAATTTCGAATGACAGAAATTGCACAGTAGTTTAAGAATTCAAGAACACTATTTTCAAAAAATATTTTTACACCCATAGTAAACAGTCAGTCTTCAAGATGCAGTATGAAATTGCACATTGTCATCATGCCACAGAGGGGGCTGTTTCAAGGCTTTGGTACACAAGGTCCTGATTGGAAGAAAAAGCTCTGCCACACCCCCCAGGTTCCTCCATCACCATACTGGCAGGATGACGGGGGAGGGAGAAGGCGGCGTGGCAGCAAGGTACATCCATGCCACCACCTGTTCCTCGGATCAAACTAAGAAAATTAGAGCCAGATAACTACAGTACACTTCAGGATTGGGGAAGACTCTTGGCACTTGAATCACAGGTGGAGGTCCATGCTGGATGACCAATAATATGCAGCCATGTGGGACATTTTAAGGAGACAAAGGGGTGAGAGAGTAAAGGATCACTGTGATGGGGGTGAGGAAAGGGGAGACGGTATCAAAAAAGGCCCCCTGATTTCCTTCAGAACCAACATGAATGTGCTGTTTTTCTAAAGTCAGAGCAAACCTGCTGTAATACTGATCCATTAAACCCAGAGCAACTTTGGCTTTAAAGCAACTCTTTCTCAGTTCTTTAAAAAAATTCTGTTCAAAACACCTAAATAGATTTTTCTATCTAGCCAGCCCAAACAGAACCTATGGATTTTCTGAGACTGGATTCCTTGAGAAGAATTGCAGCCATTTTGATGCATGTTTGCATCCAGTTCATTTAAAGGTCCAGTGTGTAAGAATTACTGCCGTCTAGTGGTAAAGATGGGAATAGCAGGGATTTCAAATAGCAAGTTGTGAACAGAGCATATTTCTTCCAGATATAAAAATGTTTTCGTGTGTGAGTGAATCCAGGAAACCCTGTGTGTCATGCAAAGATCCAGCTGCTCCTCCAACATCTTCTTTCTGCAACTGAACTCTCATACGTGATGTAGAAGGCTGGACATGGCATCCCCGATGACGATCATAAGTCATGTGTGCTTTGAGTTTTGCTGCTGTGCTGCTGTTTCTAAGAACAAGGACTACACATGCGTTCAAAACTGCTGGCTGCAATTCTTCCCAAGTTTCTTTATAAGGTTTGCTTCTATTGGTGCCTCCAGCCTCCACCAGGCATGGTGAAGCCTTCTCAGGCACCATGAAGGAAGCCATCACAGGAAAGTGCATCTAAGTACCTTGGGCTGTTTCTAATAAAAGGCAACAATTGTGTTCTAATGAACATTAAGACCAACAAGAAACATAAAAAATGGGGGAGCAGGGGTAGAAACACACATGCTTATAGTATAAAACACTCAAGAAAAGGTAGTTGGCACAGTCCATTTGGTCACTTATGAAAACTTCTTCGTGGCAAAGTCGTCTGCTCCTCTGATGATGTTGTGTATGTGAATCCTGCCCTCTTGTGGCCTCTTCTGGCACTGCACTGTGGAACAAACACTGACAGCGCTTCAGCTTTCCCATCTGGGGTCCAACATGTGGAGTTCAGAGTGATTTCAGAACCAGACTCTTGAATTGGAGGACTGACGAAGCCAGAACGGTGTGTGTGTTTTCATGCACACACACACACACACAGTGGAGAGACTGGAGAATGTGGTCACAGTGTGATTAAACTCACAAGCATGCAGACAAATCCACATGTCCGAACAAACACCATGGCATTCCATGTGAGGGTACATGTAAACAGAGCTCCAGAAGCAGACCACCTCATCCACGTTCCTGCCCCACTCCCAGGGTCTTCATCTGGGTACCCCGTGACTCGCTCTGTGTGTGTGGAGACCAGTCAGTCTTTTGGGTCGAGCTTCCAGCAGAACTCCCCCACCCCCCCCTGCCTCGCCTGCTCTTCTATGATTACTTGTTGTCCATCAGAGACTGGACTTTGTGCACCAGCTCACGTGCGACGTTCAGGATATGTTGGACATCATGACGTTCAGCCATCTCTGTGGATCAGCCAGAGATTTATAACACAGATTAGAGATTACAGCACCTGATGTTCGGTACAGATATATGCAGTTCAATATATTTACACTTGACGACAAACTTATTACCCTCCAACAAAAGGCAATTTAATTATCTTAAAAGTATTTTCCAAATACGGGTTTTTTAAACACAGCTTATTTAGACATCTTAGTTTCAGTTTAATGTTTGCATTATTTTACTTTTAACACAGAAATAAATTAAATGATTTTACAAGAACCAAAAACAAACAGGGTGAAAATGATTGGCACCCCTCATGCTAATAGTTATTCCACCACTTTTCTGTTATGACACCGGGTGTCGCCATGACACCTGGTCCCACAGGAAGCTCGGTTTTTCACTTCCGGTCTTTGCTAATTAGCAAGCATAAAAGTCTATTTTAGAAATGCAATTTGATTTGATATTTTCATACAAATTTCTTCTGGAACAACATGTGCTGTAGTTGGAAACATACACAACCCGCGGAAACCTAAAGATTTTATGAATGGATCATGTTACGACCATAAAGTCACTGGCAAAATGATGCAGAGAGATGAGGAGATTTCAAAACAATAGCTCGCAGCGCTGAACTTAAAACAGCAACCTAAGAGGTTCTTTGTCTGTTTATAAACCGACAAAGCTGCATTTATAATTATATCTGGGCTACGAACGATCACCAGCAAATTACAGGCGAAGGCTAACGAGATAGCACGATGCAGCTGATGAGACACCTGCTTCCACCTGCAGCAGTGCAACACGAAGAACCTCGTAAGTACTCGTAGCTAACGTCGGGCCACTGCTTCATGTCATCTAGCCATCCTGTTAGAGCAGACAGATGGGACACTCTCTTTTTTCTGTCTTCTTTTGATAAATAATGTGAACCATGTAAATAGTGTTGACTTATATAGCACTTTATTTTTTAGTGTTAATGACAATCACGAGAAGAAGGTAAACTACCGGCAGTCTTACCGTTAAAGAATTTGATAATGTCGGTGAAGTCCATGTTGTTGTCCATGATGATCTCACGGTAAACTGTGACCAGCGCCAGAGCCAGGAAGAGGACAAAGTGCTGAGAGGAGATTCTGGGAGCTACCCATATCACTTCCCATACTGCAAACACATCTTCATACAGGAGCTCTGCGCACACGGACACACACACACACACACACACACACACACACACACACACACACACACACACACACACACACACACACAC
>JBAMHX010000010.1:826541-839697 GCA_037177515.1 Pseudomugil tenellus | reverse complement strand
CACACACACACACACACACACACACACACACACACACACACACACACACACACACACACACACACACACACATCAGCACTAACCCCATCGTTTCAGCCATGTTGCTGGAGAAAAGAAGTGTGTTAGGACGCTCTCACCTCTTTTAAAGTCCAGCAGGAACCAGCGGTAACAGAAGTAGAAGTGAGTGTAATCTCCGTTCTGTTGCATCAGCTCAAACAGCTCCGAGTCCAGGATCTGACGCCAGAAAAAAAAAAACACAATGCTATTAGCAGCAGTGACTATGTCCTCATGAAGTCACACAGACAGGAACCAGCATCCATCACCTGGATCAGTGACCTCATGTTGGCAAAGTGTGTGTCCATGGCTCCACCGTTAGGGAAGTTCTGACTCATCCTCTTCATAAGCTGAGTGAAACAGCTGTATGCCAGACACTCTGACACACACATGCAAAAGAAAATCAGCTTAAACATGATTTACAATAACAACAGATAGATATTTCAGTTGATAATAATCTTCCCTGTTCAACACAAATATATTCTATTGCCTAACTTATGTCCTTTTCTCTTTCATATCAAATAAAAAAAGCACTGATGGTGTTTTCTCACCATTGTCCAGAATGACCATGAGAGGTGCCAGCAGATCACACATGCCCTGAACGTAACCAATCTCTAAATGCTCCCACACATAGCTGCAGGGGGGACAAGCAAGAGAGAAAATATGTCAACTTAAAAGGGTTAATACATGCGCTACGAGTCGGTGTTGCTGTAGGTTTGAAGTTGAAGAATCTTTCAAAGAAAAACCTTGGAAGCAGTAGATGCCACTGATAAATACTTTGCTTTGTTCTAATTGGTGTAAAGTGCTGCATTAGATTTACAATAAGCTCATATTTTCTATCAAATGATAAAATGCATCAGTTTCATCATCTGATATGTTGTTTATCTTCTGCTGGGAAGAAAATACAACTTGATTAGACTTTGACACAACACATTCTGTTTTAAAACCAAAGCAAACAGGCTTCTTACAACAGGAGGGACCTGCAGATCTTTGTGGATTCTCCCTCTTTCACTCTACCTGCACATGATGTTGCGTAGTCGCTCCAGGTTTCCTGTACTGAAGTAATAGTAGTTGCGGTCGCAGCGCTGCACATCTTTGTCTATTCTGTGGAGGTTGAGGGCAACGGTGTCCAACAGCTCAATCTGTACAAAGAAAGAACGTCTTAAAGCAAGTTTCTGGTATTTCTCCTGATTCATTTTGTCTTTTATAACAGGTGATCTCTGGCTGCCATCGAGTGCCTTGTTCAGAGTATTCTTCACTTCATCAAGATTGAAGAACTTCAACAGTGTTCATCAAAAACAAGTGCAGGGAGAAACAGGGATGATAATTTATATATAGTTATATGAAAAAGAATGTTCACGTTCTTGTATTAAATATAACAGGAACATCAGCCCTCACCCAGACACTTTTCCATGTTTCCCTGTTCTAACACACCAGATTCAAATGAATGAATCACTGATCCACTGTGCAGATCTTGATAAACTGCTGAATACATTTGATTTGAATCAGGTGTTTTGGACCAGGGGCACATAGAAAACTTGCAGGATTCGGCCTGTCGAGGACCAGGGTTCCCCATCGCGGAATTATAAGGTTTTACCTGTACATTCAGGTGTGTGTTAAAGTAGTATAATATATGCTTCTGACTCATTTTGATGCCACACTGGCATTTATTATATAAATATTTCCTTTCAGCATCCACGGCTGAGAAAACTCACTGTACTACATGCTAGCAACTGGAAATTAAGCACTGGCATGTTTGATTCAACTCTGTCCTCAACTTATTAAAGAAACCCAAGAGGACATTATTGGAGAAAGAAAGAAAAAGCAAGAGATGGAGTCATACTGACTTTTACTAGCTGGGGGGGATCTCAGAGAAGAGACAGATGAATTAGCTGCTGTTAGGGGAGCTAAAGGGAAAAAATCTGCCAAAATTGAGTAGTGCTTCTTTAACACAATGTTAAGGAAGGAGAAAAGACAACAGCAAAGATCTTAAATAAGAAATTACTGTTGCATCCATCAGTTTTAAAAAATCATATTTAAAATATCTCTTTCATCAAAATGGTCCCTTTCATCTTTTCAATAATCGGATGCTTAACTGCTTGAAAATGTTCTTGTTTATTTTATAATCTCACAACTCAGCAGAGACACTTAGTTTAGCTGACAAGTTATCCAAATTTAATTCAGTTTAATGACAATAATTTGTCATTATGTTTCAGTCTAATCTTGGCAAGCTTTCAAATAAAGCTGAAGGAATCATTGGAGGGTCATATAGTAATAAAGGAAGTGATTGTGTTCCTTTCTCTAACACTCACTCGCATCCACTTCTGCTGTAAAGCACAAATAAAGATCTGTAAAACGGTAAGTTGGTTGTTTTGAGTGCAGTTTGTAGATCCTTGAATGGTGGGATAGGCTCCAGTTACCTGCAACCCTGAATTGGATGAAACGGTTAAAAAAATGATGGATGTAGATCCTGATGTAGAGGAATCAGTTAAATTCTGATCAACTGTATGGTGGTGGTGGTAAACTACATCCTCATGTGGTTACAGGATAGATTTATAAACATTTTCATTCTGTAGCTCTTTTTGCTAGCCTCTTGTTTAAATTAAACTTGATCATGTAGCACAAGTGTATCACTAGCTTAGTCAGTGCTAAGCTAATCTGCGAGCATCATTATAGTTTATTTTCAGCTCCATTGTGAAAATCTTAATTAACTGAGTTAATGTGTACAATACACTCACTGTAAACCAAATATGACTGTTTCTTCACATTAACCCAAAACGAATCTAGTGGTAGCATTAAACTAGACAAGCTCTGCTACGTAGCTTTATGCTAACATCAGGTTCACAGCCTTACATAACATTAGTACAGTGATACCTCTGCACTGACATACAATTTTTTTTATATATGAGCTGTAATTTAACCAAATTTATGCCTTGAGATATCAACAGATTTTTGAGATACCAGCATCCGAGCAGATGCTGCAGCCAAAACAAAGATCCACAACATCATGTGCTCTGTTTCTCCCACATCTCACTTGGCTAGCGTTTGTGTAGCTTGTTTTGTTAAGCGTAAAGTAGCATTAGGAGTTTACAGTAGTGAGCAAGTAAACAAAAGTGCAAGTGTATGTATGAGTTATGAGGAATTTTAACTCCTTCCTTAAACTGTTTGCAACTTCCGCTGGCTCAATTCATCTGATCTCTGAGGTAAATACCAGACTTTCTGCAATCTGGAACAGATTAATGTGATTCTAATTAATTTAAAGGGGGAAAAATGTTTTGAGATACAAGCAAATTGAGATATGAGTAAAGTCATGAAAAAAATAAGTTTGTATCTCAAGGTATTACTGTAGTTGTAAATGCACACGGACAAAATGTCTTCCTGAAATGTGAAGACACAATGACATATAATTAGGAAACCACTTTAAAATGTGGGACAACTTCCTTCAGAGACCTGAGGTGGTACCTGGGGTTTTCAGATGTGGCCAGCTCCACTTTTACCATCCCTCTAGCTCTGCGTCACATGTACAAACATGTGGTTTATTCTGCAGTTTTTTTCCCATTTCCATTCATTCTCAAGATGGATTTACACACTCTCATGCACATTTCTTTTCTCCTCTTGTTACCGACTGGCCGGTTCTGATGAAATAAACAAACATCTACAAACTGTACGCACTGTATAGGAGGAGAGTGAGGCTGATATCCCCTCTGCTGCAGCTCCATTGGTCACCAGTTTGTCCAGCTGACTGCACAGCCTGTCCTCTGTAAGAGAGTCCTGATGCCCCCCCCCTGGAGTCCTGCCCTCCTCCCTACCCCCTCCTTCTTCCTCTGTGCTCTGACCATCGTCTATGCTGGACAAGATCTGAGAGTGAGCGGAGGTCACTGAGTAATTTCTGGAGGAAGGGAGACCCGAGTCCGGAGAGTCAAACTCTACCAGAGGACGTTCCTCTGGGGGTAGGGCGGCGGGGGGGACCAGGGTGGTCATGGTGGGAGTGGTGTCTTCTCCACTGGGGGTCTCCTGACTCCCTGCATCTGGTTCATCCACAGACATGAACACCTGGAGGAGGATGTAGATGGAGTAGACATTAACACAGCAGATATTGGAAAATGTTTACTGTCTTGTTTATAAAACCATGAAAATTGTCTTTATGTAATCTGACCCATCGGACAAAACAAAAAAACAAACTGGACAAAAACTTTCTGCTTTATTTTATCAGTTGGCCTCCGTGGAGATAATAGTCTCATGATGTTGAGATTTTAGAGCTACTACTGCATCATTCCAGATTGTCATTTTCTTCCTGAATTGTTTTCTAGATGAGCATGGAAGTTTGTGCTTTGTGCCATCTTCATGTTCTTCACCAGTAACACATATACTGGTATTTAACATCTTAAATAGCATCTAAGTCTCCTTTTACAATGACTCCAGTGGTCAGCAGTTCTAGATGACTTTCTGGTAGCTGAAATTATCTCAGGTCATTTAAACGTTATGCTTATTTTGTCTTAAATGGAAACATTGCTTTGTATTAATAAACTGTGACTTAATTTTGTTGTCTGTACCAGTTTTAGTTTTTATCTGACTCTTTACGCCTGGTTTTATGTTTAAATTCCCAAACAAATGACACATTTTGCCAGTTTTTAATGCGTGATGCAACAGAGGACCTGCTCGTCTAGACATTTCCAGGCTGCTTGGATGTTATGTTGTGCTGGCCTTCATCACCTCGTTGCTTAGCGTGGAGTCTCTGTGGGCAAGCCGCAGGACGTGGCTGTCTATGCTGCTGCCTGAGGAAAGCTTAGCAAAGATGGCCGACTGCATCTCTTTCTCCCTCTGCTTGACAATGACTTCACAGGCCTTCCATTCCCGCATCACCTGCTGGTAGTGCTCGCTGATCTTCGCATCAATCTTCACGTGGAAACAGTAGAGAAAACATGTGATTTGCAGAATAAGAGTGAGACTGAGACCATGGATGTGTATTTACCTGGCTCATGTCCTTTTTGCCCATGCCAAACTTGTAATGTCCCAGAAGAAAAGGCCAAACTTCCTTCCTGATGTCCTGCTGCACTCCCCCATAGTAAACCAGCCGGAGCAGCTCCAGCTCCTTGTAGTTCTACACAAAGAAGGAACATCAGGAAAACACATGAAGAAGAGAACGACGGGGAAAAGAAGCAAATGTGGAAGAGGAAGTTCATCAATAATGAAAGATCTATACAGTAGAAGGCACAAATGAGTGCAGAAGATAAAAGACACAGATATGAATAGAGTGTAAATTAGTAATGATGACTTTGTTGGAGTCGATGACTGATTATGGCAGCTGTTTTATTAGTCACGATGATATCAGCAGCAGTCTGTAATGAGACTCCAGTTCACTGAAACTCATTAAATTTTCATCAAAGTGAAGGAGAAAGTGGAGAGGGCGGAAATGGCAGGAGCGGTGCATGATCCCCAGCTTACAATTAACATGAAAAGAGGACAGACTGCATGAGAGAAGGACAGAAAAACAGAGACTTGTTGGACCAGAAGGTGCATGAAGGTTCCTCAGTAATAACACATAGCCCACAGACTGGATCTGTGTCTTTTAAAGCAGTGAAAGGGAACATCAGACTGGATGCAGGATGTGGAGGCATGTTTACAAAGCTCCAAACACTCATTGCATGTTAACAGATACTGCTATTAAAGCACAGATCAAAGTCACCTGGAAGGTCTTTTAAGTTCCATCAGCAGTGATTAGTTCAATTACAGGTCTAATGATTCACCATTCACTCATCCTGTTCACCTGCTTGTTATTAGAAATATCTGACCAGCCAATTAAAGCAGCATCTAGTCATGTAGATATGATGAAGACGACCCGCTGAATTTTAAACTGAGCATCAGAATGAAAAAAGGAGATTTAGGTTAATGGTTTACGGCGTCCTTCCATCAGGGAAATGTTTAGGCTGAGACCTCAGTCTTGTTGTCGTAGTAGAAGAACAGGCCTCAGATTGACGCACGTGACCAAAGTGTTTAAACAAAGCTGCCCTATCTGACTGGGGCAGAATAGTTCCAGACATCTGTGTGACGACAGATCTCTGGAGGTATTCTCCCCGGGTTATAACCTTGTACCATGTCTGTATGTCTTAATGTATTGGCTCCTTCTTGTTTTAATCTTTAATGTATATTCAACTTCTTTTATTCTTCATTATTAAATTTATATTCTTCTCAATCTGAAGAAACCAGTGTCCTCGTCCTTGACAGGAAAAACTGTCGTCTACACCAACATGACATAGTTTAATCACCACTCAGTCACCTGAGTGAGTATTGTTGCTGACAATTTTCATCGCATTATGACCACAGTATAACATCTTCTTATGGACACTTCCAGCATGATGTTTCACAATCTCACAAAGTTCTCATAATCTCCAACATGACCATTGGTTCACCGTTTTCCAATGCTCTCTACATCCACCAGACCTTCATCCAATTGAACAGCTTTGGGATGTGGTGGAACGAGAGATTCTCTTCACAGATGCAGTGGAACCATAGATTCTATCACGGATGCTGTGATAAGAATCTAATGGTATGGAAGATTTTAATTTCGGATGTGGTGGAACAGAAGAATCTCATTACAGATGTGGCAGAAAGGGAGAATCTCATCATGGATGTGGTGTAATGGGAGATTTTTATTTTGGATGCGATGAAATGGGAGATTTTGTTTCTACAAAGGAGCCTAAACTGACAGATAAAGCGATAAATATGAACAAATGAACTGTATGCAATTCAGAGGTGGGTCAGCCAAACTGACCAGTACCAGAAAGTGGACCTGATGAAGTGGACAGTGCATTCATAGCACAATAACAATATACACAGTGTTCATATCCAGTCATGTTTTCTGCTGCTAGATACAGGATGAGGTTGTTAGCCGGCCTCTTTTCATGTAGTAAGGATAAAGATGGCTGCTTTTGACCGAGTCTTTGTAATAAGATAAAGATAAACCAACAAGACAGAGTAAGGAGGATGGAAACCGACTGAGCAATCCTTCTCTATATGTTAATCATATCTAAAATAGAACCTGTGACTCTCATTTATATCAATAAAATATTACACATCTCTAAAATGAGATGAGCATATTTTATCTCATTTCTGCTTGGCAAAGTGTTCCTCACAGAGTGAGTCAGCAGACGTCCCTCATAAATGTAATTCTGCGGCCCAGAATGATGTGATGAATGAGGCTCATGTGTCTCACCAGCGAAATGGTGACTGGGCAATCTGCAGTAATGCTGTGGCTTTTAAATCCAGCAGCCCAGGACCGTGTCAGAGAAAAACCCCTGTGCGATGCTGCTGCAGGTATAACGTGGGCCCCCACCTTGCAGTCTTTCTGGTACTTGCTCCACACTTCTTTGCTGAGCCCTCCGGATGCCTCGCAGGGTCTGTCTGGGGGCACGATGTTGTGGTTGACCAGAGCTGACAGGTGGGTCCGCACGGTGGACAGGTGTCGACAGTATGCCAGCCCTGACGGACAGGGGAGACGTGGACACAGCTGAGACCAGGTGGGATGTTGTTTTCATTCAGGCTGAAGACACAAATGACTTCTTCTATTCTCAGCAGCTCAATAATGTGATAAAAATATGAAATTAAAATCATCATAGTTTGTTAATATAGAAACATGATATTTGGCTCATTTTTTCACTTGAAAGGCAAAGTCAAGTAAAAAGAAAACTTCAATTTGATTATGAGGTTGTTCTTATTTTGGTTTTTATTATTATATTCAGTTCATTTGAACCCTTTTTTACACCATGTTACCCTATGCTTTGATTTGTCACATGATTTTCTGGAAGCTATAATAAACACTTAAACATGGACATGGCTGTGTAGGAATGGGAGATACCGGCATTTTTCCTTGCAATGGAATTCCATTAGTTTATGTTTCTATTTTTTAAATCAGTGTTGATGCAGTTATTGACATTTCTTACTGCTTAAAGGAAAATTACGACTGTACCGTGTGCATTAATTGCCCTTATTTTCCCATATAACCCTTATTGAAAGGGCATTATGGAATATAAATACATCTCAGGGCTTGAGATTGATGTTGATCTGTCTTTCCTGTCCTCTCCATCCCCAGCCAGTCGATGCAGATGGCTGCCGGCTGCTGAGCCGGGTTCTGCCGGAGGTTTTACCTTCCTGTTAAAAGGGAGTTTTCTTTCCCACTGTCGCTTCATGCAGCTCAGGATGAGAGATTGGATTGAAGTCAAGATTCCATACAATCTTTATGGTTTCCCTTAGATAGGCTATTTATTATAAATTGGTTCAAATTGATCTGTGTGAATCCCTGATATGACATTGTTGTGAAGTGTCTTGAACCCCAATAAGCTTTTAAAATTTTTTTAAATATCAACACCAAAGCTCATCATCACTAACAGCAGCATCATCATGACATCATGATATCTGATTGGTTGCCAGGAAAATACTTCACACTCAGTTTTACTGAGTAAAACACTGATAAATTACAAATATTTTGGATCAGCGGGGTGATAGCTCAATACTGAAAAGGTATTTTTGACTGGCTGATATCAGAGTATTACTACATCCATACATAGTTTTAATATTCTACTCTACAAATAAGTTGTAAAAAATTATTTCCTGCCTTTTCTGTCCGGAAAATAGTGCAATCTCACTAAAACATGACACCATAGAGCTTTATTCACACTGATCTCCATCTGCATGATAAATAAAGGCAATGTATGTCTCGAGAGATCCAGTAAACGATGATCCAAGTCTGGAATATGATTCTGCTTTAGTAAATGTTAAATCTTTGTTTTTATATGTAGTTTAATTAAAAGTAAAAAAAAAAAATCAGACTATTCTAGATGTTTATTTAATGTGTTGTTTTTTCACAATTTTTTCCTCCAGACATACAACCCTTCAGAATTTCCTTCTGTACAACTTGTTGAAGCTGCTAAATCTTTTAAACATTTCTGAATGTCTTTTTTAAATTGCGTAGTGGTACAAAAGTGCAGAGAACTGAGCTAATTAAGCTAATTGAGCTAATAATGCAGCTAAAAATGCCTTTTGTTAGTCAGAGCTTTATCACAGGAAATTACATTTACTAAATTATATTAATTCACCCAACAACTTTTTTTTCATATATTATTTTTTAATAAACTTTAATTTCTAAATCAGTTGTGCTTATATTTTAAAGCCAGGTGTGTAAAAGCAAACATATGTATTTATTAAAAATATTTATATATTTTTTATCTGGATTCAATTAGTTAAAAACCTTGTTTTATTTAATATAGTCAGCTATTTTATGTAAATATAAATATTTCAAAGTAATATAAAATGATTCTTACAAACGCTTTTATTAAAATTCCAGGAGAACAAGTTGGAAAGAAGATGTAATAAACTGTGCAAGCGGGTGCATTTCTTAAGATTTCCATCCTGTAAACAGATAAAGGCTGCCTGATAAATCTTGTAATTACTATATAAAATAATTCAGATTCCAGGTAATTAGGGGAAGTACTTACATCCATAGAAAGCTCTTGAGACGATCTGCCGCTTCATGTTCTGGCAAAGCATCTTTAGCGGGACGCTGGTGAAGAAAAAAGATAATTAACCATCATTTTCCATTAAATGTTCTGCATTTTTACACTACGCAGCCCAAAACTACAAAGTAAGAATCACAATAACAAATTGACAACAATTATAAACAAAAGACACAACATTAATCTACTGGAAGAGGTAGTTATCAGTAGGCAGCATGAGAAATCAGCTTTATCATATTTTTAAAGTTGTTTTTTTTTTTATTATCATGTTTTTTTATTTGTCGTAGTTTTTTAATCTGCAATTGTATTTTTTTAATAACTTTTTGTGTCTTTTATTTTGATGTGTTTTTTAACTTGTCATTGTTTTTTTTAGTGTTTTTTATTTTGTTGTGATATTTTTATTTTTGTTGTGTTTTTTATTTGTAGTAGTAGTTTTAATTTGTAATATTTTATTTATTAAATTTGTCGTGTTTTTTATCTGCACTTATAGTTTTTGTATATTTGTTGTGTCCTATTTTCTTTTTTATTTGTCACTGTGCTTTTTAAATTTGTACTAGTGTTTCTGAATTTATTGTTTTTAATTTGTTGTTGAATTTTTAAAACAATACTTGTGTTTTTTAACATGTCTTTTTTATCTGTTCTGCTTTTTTAATATGTCATTGTGTTTTTTTAGCTCTGGTGTACACTTCAGGGTAAGTCTGTTTTTATATCAGATATATTTTTTTTATTACTTTCTAACCTTTAAATGATTCAGGCAGTGATCCGTTTCATTTTCGTGACTGAGATCATCTGGTAAGTTGCTTTAATAACTCAATATTCTCTCTATGTCTTTACATTCCATTACAATGTGAAAACTAAGGTTTGTTCTTTTTTGTGGGAACCTGTTTATAGTTAGTTTTACTTGATCTCATTGCTTTTATGTTCCACCTGACTGGTTGTGTTTTTAAAACAACTTATTTGACAGATTGACATAAATGTTTAAATCTGCAACCTTCAAAGAGCAAGTGTCTAATATTGATCTGCAACCACGACATTTACGTTTCTTGAATTATTCAGTAAACTACATGTGGGATTAATAAAGGATCATTCTGCACCTCCTGGTCCCTTCTGCAACTGTCCCATGTCTGTAACCCTGCAGGGAGTCCAGTTCCAGCAGACCATGAACCCTCCACCACTGTGCCTCACAGTTATATGTGAGGTATTTGCTTTTTTTCAGATGAGGTTTTGTAAAACTATGATGTTTTGCCATGTTTCCTGAATTGTGTTTATGACTGCAGTCTGACCATAACCTGCTAGGAAATCCTCTCAAGTGAACAGAAACTTGATAAGACCAGCTTAAATCCTGTGGTGGTATTTAAAGTTACCTTTGTTTTACTCTTTTTATTCCTTTACATATTTTTAGAACTACGCTGAAGACTTTAAAAATAAATATGATAAATTCTTCTTTTAATCATTTATTTTTCCTGTATAATTCAGAGTAATGTGATTTTTTTATTTTGTGTACCCTGAAGTAATCACAGAGCCTACTGGCCTATTTCATAACAGATATTTACCATGATAATCTGTTGTTTTCTACAACAACACCCACCCCCCCCCCCCTCCCCACCCCCCACTTCCTCCAGTTTCCAGCAGTTAAAGGAGCTTTGAAGTTTGTGTTTTCAGTGCATACGTGTGAATATCCGACGACTGGTGCATGCAGGTACAGCTGGCCGGGTAGTCGAATGACATGTTGCTACCGGCCGTGGAGCAGGACTGGCACTGCGACTCGTGAGTGGTTACTTCAGCCTGTTGCCACGACGACGGGCTACCTCCGAAACCTTGCATCTCCATCATCTCCCCATGGTCTAAACCGGAGAGAATGAAAGTGAGAAGACAGAGAAAGGTCTCAGTGCTGCGAGACAAAATGGAAGCAGCTGTTTTTGTATTTAACTCTCATTTAAAAACCACTTCACTCCGTCTTACATATTATGACCTAGGTCCCACAGCTCAACCGTAAATACATCTTTGCATGTATTTTTGATTATTATGATATTAAGAGATGAGCAGATGGATGAAAAATTTACATTCATGTGAGTGCTGAGCAATTGGCGTACAGATGAAACCAAAAGTAGAAGGAAGCAGGAAGAGTGCTGTGGCATGGAGAGGCAGAGAGGATGCTGGGAATTCATGCTGGCTCACTCACAGAGGGCACTTCAGAAGGACAGGACAGAGGATGAGGTAGAAGAGAGGACGAGGAGAGAAAGTGAAGGAGTTAACAGTGGGGTGGGGGGGGTCAGGGCAGGCTCACACTCAGACCATGCAGGATGCATAAAGCCAGAAAAAGACAAGAGACACCAAAAGAAATCATCTCAGAATCAACCACAACAAATGGACACCAGCAAAAAGGCACAAAGAGAAGAAAAAAAATTCAGAGAAGTTCACCATCAGATTAATGCTCTTCACCTTAATTCTTCAGGTTGGAGCTGATGACCTGTCATAAATATGAAGCTGTGCTTTGCTTGTTCAATAACCCTCCAAAAAACAAGGAATTTCAAGAACAAAAGACAAAAAATAAAAAGCAAACAGAAAAATGCTGGAAAGAGACCAACATTCGGCCTCTTCCCTCTTTACTTTGGGACTAGATGTGGTCAACAACTGGTTTTGGGCTCTGTTAAGCAACCCCGGCCACACAAGGACTCCACGTCTCTACTACTGCGGAACCCCACAGGACCGTAATGAGAGGTGGTGGAGGAGGGGGGGCAAGGACAGGGTGGGGTGGTGGGGTTAGTGAAGAATTACAGTGAACAGCATCGCAGCAAATGACTGCACGTACAGAGCAGAAATAACTCAGTTGGAGAGAGAGAGAGAGAGGGAGAGAGAGAGAGAGAGAGAGAGAGAGAGAGAAACCAAAATTGAACAGAAGAGACTTTGAGAGGATTTTTCATCACAAATACAGAGAAACACATAAGTCGCTTTTAAAAATAAAAACAATGAAACAGGTGCATCATCCCATGCAGAAACTCAAGCATGTTGCACGTGAAAAATGAAAGAACTAAAATCAGGAAACGAGTTTACTCATTTTAAAGAATTAAATGAAAAACAGAAAGATTGTAATAAAAAGCTAATAATTAAAGCAATTCTTGTAAACCCAACAGTGCTGAGGCATGCTGTAAGAGCTGAACTCACAAAAAGGCCTGCAGCAGTCAGCCCTGCAGAAATGAGCTGAACAGACCCTAACGTGCTGGAAAACACCTGGAGAAGTTTCATCCCGTAGTCCCGTTACTGCCTGTGCAGTTTATCAGCTCTGTGCACAGAGAGTTTGGGCCAATTCATTTCTTTATGTGTAGCGAATTATAAATTACCAGTTCCAGGAAAATAACCTAGAAGGCAATGATGAGAAATCTCATCAAGTCATTTCTTATTCCCAGTACAAGATAGAAAACACATCAGATGATGTAACAGATGGAAAATATGAGCCGATTGGCAGAAATACATCAGTAAAAAGCAGTTCCAGGATGACGTTTAGCGCTGTGTAGCAGAACAGGTTTTGGTATTTTAAACTGGGTGTGAGTATAGCTGGCTTTGTGTCTGTAACTGCTTGGGTGTCCTATGAG
>JBAMHX010000010.1:785725-796434 GCA_037177515.1 Pseudomugil tenellus | reverse complement strand
TTTATCTGTGAAGCACTTTGTGACTTTGTCTGTGAAAGGTGCTATATAAATAAATTTTACTTACTTACTTACTTACTTTTACTTAATCAGAAGAACATTATGTGATAGGAACAAACCAGAAAAGATGATCCCTTGATGTTTTATACACTTTATACACTTATACATTTTGCATGGATGTAATGCCTATTGACAAAATCTGCATACGGAAAGGATGTAAACCTACCAAAACAACCGCTGTTTACAATGTGTGCCTCTAGAAGCACATTTTGCTATGATAAAAAAACAATACCAGCTATACTGCTATGGCTGATATAAAGGATTGACACCTGAAAAAGATGCCTTAAGACTAACTCAACAAAGAGACAAGGGAAAAAAGAAAAAGCAAAGCAAAAAGATAAGGAAAAAAAGAGAGTTTGTATAAAACTTAGAGGAGAGCTGCATTCCTGTAAACATCCATCCATTGTCTACCGCTTTTTCCCGAATGGGGTTGTACGGGGGGAGCTGGATCCAATCCCAGCTGACATTGGGCGAGAGGTTGGGTACACCCTGGACAGATCACCAGTCTATCACACACACACTCACTCCTATAGGCAATTTAAAGTCTTTAGGGTTTTTACTAACCACAATGTTGATTGTTTTCCTAAATTTACTTGCCAAACAAATAACCGACCAGTACTTGGCCCTTGGAAGGTGTTTAAGTCTCACTCCAGTAATTATGTTTCCCTATGTTCTCATCTGTGTTCCTCAAAATGAGTTATTTCATGGCAAGAGAACTGCTTGGGTATGACAATACCTTTTCATCATTAAAACACATAAAACATATACAAATGTTAATTTGGATGTGCCCACCGATGCATCCACCAACAAATATCACTCCCATTCCCAGTCTTGTCTAACTATATAATTATATTTCTACGCTGTGCAATTATTAATACTATTAATCGGCTAATATAGCCAAGTACATTTCCACCAATGTATGATACTCCAGACAAGAAAGCTAAATTATGGTAGAGTATTACAATAATTTATTATTATTATTATTATTATTGTACAAATATAAAAACAGGTAGTTATTAGCTAATGCTAATGTTAATCCTCTATGATGCCATATTACCCTTAGGCACACTCATTTTTGCCCTGGCATCTCCACAGTTCATCCCTTTTGATGATGAATTACTTTAATAAAAGATGGAAATCATAAGGAACCAATTATAATGCATTTTATTGTCACACATGCTACAGGGAGCCGGTTCTAGGGAGAGAGCTCTATGATGCTTGATGATGATGCTTTTGATAGTTTCAAGCAACATATTTACTAAATTGGTGGTTGAAACGTGTTGAAATGCAACTGTTGAAGTAGCAACATGCCATCACGGTAAATTGCATACATTGGCTTTAAGCAACAGTGAACCATTATTGTCCAGATTTTTACTAAGTTAGCTTATTTTCTTAGTAAACTTCCCTCTGGAAGGGTTGTCAGGAAGGTACAGCGGATACAATTCAAAATTCTCTTATTTATTGACACGTTGACATCCATTATCAGTTATTCCACCTGCTGCGGTTACATTCTTTATGGGTTTTACAACGGTGGTAATGAGCAACAGAAGAATAACAGTTGTAGTAGTAGTATTAGTAGTTTTAGTAGTATTAGGTTGTAAACCTGCAACATGAACATAAACATCGACTCAGATCTAACTACTGAAAATATACATGTTAATACATCATTATCTTCATACTATGGGCTTTTAACAGGTACGCTTAGTCACTGGTACGCTTAGTCACCGACAAAGCGTACCAGTCCAGACGACAACAATGCGCACACTAGATCTCGGCAGCAACGCCGTGACGGGTGACAATAATTAGAGTAATTGAGCATCAGTGCTCCGCAGCGACAGCGCATGCTCTTCAAACACAAGGTAACTGAGATAATCTTACCGTTTATCTATAGAACAAAAAAAATTCTGCGGGACAAAACTATAATAAGAATAGGAAAATCCATCACCCTCTCAGAACCTGATAAATAACTACTGGAAAATTCTACAATTATAGCATTAGAGCAGCATGCTATCTTAGTAGTGCATGTTCTCTGGTTGGGAATGAGGTCCTTCCTCACTTGGAAGAGTTGTGCTATCTCTGGGTTTGAAGATAGTGGGATCAGTGCGATGACTGTAGTAATGCAGACTGTTTAGATGGGACATGGGTCTTTATCTGTTGGGAAAAGAATAGTGACTCTAGACTATGACGCACACAACTAGAATCTTTAAACGAAGGTGTCTCCAAGTGACTGGGCAGAATTACTTTGGACTTGTGTACAGATCTCTGAAATGATTTTCACCCAGGTTATAACCTTGTATCTTGACGTTTTTTTTCTTTCATGTATTTGTCAGAATAGATGTTTTAATGTTTAGTGTATGTTCAAATTTTTTATTCTTCATTTATTAAATTTATATTTTTCTCAACCTAAGAAACTAGTCTCCTCGTCCTTGACAGGAAAAACGATCATTTCAGAACTGCGAGAAATTACAAGCTGGTTGGAAAGAAAGCAATTAATTGTGACTAGATCTTTCTGCTTTGACAGAAAAACCAAAAGTTTTTGTATTAAATTTGTGAAGCTGAAATCTGAAAAATTAAAAACTACAAGCCCATGCCAGGTGCAGGATTTCTCAATTTGGCAAATTTCATCCATACATTCATGTTCTAAACCGCTTCATCCAATTCAGGGTAGCTGGAGCCTATGCCAGCAGTTGGATAGGTCACCAGTCCATCAAAAGGCAAAACAGAGACGAACAAGCAGACATAGAACCTAACTCCTAAGGACAATTTAAGTGACCAATCAACCAAACATGCATGTTCTTGGATGGTGGGAGAAACCCGAGTAGTAGGAGAAAATCAGATTTCATGCCACCACACACATGTGTGGTCTTCCTGTCAGGTCATGCCAGGTCTTCTTTCTTGACAAGAAGACCACACATTAATCCCCCATTGTGATGAGCCTCTGCACCTAGCTTGTGCTAACTGCTGCTTGTTTCTTATTTCACTAGTTTCTAACAGCACGTGCAAACTAGACGTGAAGCTGGATTCAGCAAGTATTCATGAATGAGTTCTTCAATATTCAACAGGAAAACAAACACCTGGTGCAGGCTGTGTGGAGAAATTATCCAAGGTTGGAGGTGGCTTGTGATGTTTGGGCTGGTACCCAGCTACTGTCAGTTGCTCACTCACTCAGCCCTCTCCAGAGGAACACTAGTGGCTGCTCACACAGCAGGACCTTGTTTTGGCATCTCAATACTAGCAACTGTTCATTTGGCCTACAGAAGCTGAAGTGTAGCTAGACAGGGCTGAGTTAGTGAGTGGCCAATGGTAACTGCTAATGCCAACGGCTGCTGTTGCCCACTTACATGCTTTTCACCTGAACGAGACTGAGTGGATGGGCAACAGGATCAGTGACTGTATTACGACTCCAGGCTTTTTTGTTTTTTTGCATACTTAATGTTTGTGTCTACAAATGGATGATTAGCCAGCTACACCTCTCACTCTCTACTGGTTGGACTATTTACTCCTGTTTGCTAATCCCTGTGACTCCTTGTTTTTTAGCACTCTTAATCCATTCAGGGAAACTAACAGCGTGCCACATGCATAGTTTGATCTACTTGGTCTTGAGCTAAATGGGTCATAATATCTCATGGGTGTATAAACCCAGTGGGTTAACTTTCACATTTTGTACCCAAATTGTAGATGAAGCCTTTAAGAAAAAATACTGGGCTGCTGCCCTAAACCATTCTATGATTTTCTCGTGTTTTTATTTTTGTTTCCAAACTGTTGTTTCCAGATCATTCCATTTTTTTCTGTCATAAACCTTATTTTACATTGATCAATTCAATTTTACTCTACTTAGTGTCTGATTTGGGTCATAACAGACTAGCAGCTGGTCCCCAGTGTTCAAGCATTGTGGGGTGCACTGCAGAGTGACTTTGCAAGCTTTCCACCTGGTACCCTGGTCCAGGAGTGGAGTGGAACATCTATTTCATGATTTTATTCTTTGTACACTCAGCCAATTGAGGATTGCAACATTCTGTGGTAGTTGGTATACTTGTAGGCTTTAAAGTGACCAACCAACAAAGGAGTTATATGGTCAGTCCGATCTGTGCATTTACAGTAAGAATGTGTTGTGTAGCTTTTCTCCTTCAAAAATACTTCTTTGTCCAATGGTGTGAAATATCAAACGGGATTCTCTCACCTGGTGGCCTGGTGTTGGTGCTTCCAGTAATGAAGAAAAGATATTGTTCCAGAGTAAGATGTGATCCAAAGTCTGGACATGCAGTCTTTACGCGTAAAACTGATTGGAAAGACTTTTCTTGTGATTTCCTCCTTCCTCTCCAACTGACTCGATTTCAAATAGGCAAGTAGAAAAAAATAGAAGAGCATATTTAACGGAACTGACACACAACAGCACTTCTTGGGTGCTGTGGCACATCTGGTGCAACCACTCTCAATGACTGAAGTTGCTGCTGCTCATCTGCATAGACTTGTTGCAGGTGTGGCATAGTCGAAGTCGCTCTACTGCGGTTCTATGTTCGGTGGACCCAAAGAGTAGCACTTGCTCTTTCATCTTGAATAGTTTGAAGCCATGTTTTTCCCCAACTGGTGTCTTTGCCAAGCAGACACTCGCACAGTCTCTCCTCAAATTATCCCACCATGTCTGCAGGTCTTGATGGTTAAATTCAACTTCATCTTTTTCTTTAGGTGGTTTTTGTTTGGTAGTTTTTGGCACACAGCAGTTTTTGGTAGTTTTCTTGTTTTCCTTTTCTTCGCTGATTTAGTCAGCTTTCGTGTCACCTGTACAACACCATCTCCCCTACAATTTTACATGGTAATGCTGTCAAGGGACATGTAAGCCCCTTGAAAACAGGAACAAATTACATGTGTAACAGACAAAGAGGGCTGACGAAATTGTCCCCTCTGTTTTCTTGTCAGTCTTCTGAACTAAGCGTAAATGCGCATGAAATGACAGTTTTCCCCGTCAAGGATGAGGAGACTGGTTTATTGATTGAGAAGAATATAAATTTAATAAATGAAGGATGAAAGAAGTTGAACTACATTAAAAATGAAAACATGGAGTGAGACAATACATGAAAGACAGAGACAAGATACAAGGTTGTAACCCGGGGAGAATCACTTCAAAGATCTGTTGTCACACAGAAGTTCGAAAGTAATTCTGCTCAGTCACTTGGAGACACCTTCGTTTACAGACTTTGTGTGGGTCATACTCTAGAGCCAGTATTCTGTTGTGACAGATAGGGACTAATGTCCTGTCTTAACATTTCCATGTTTGGGAAGGACACAACTCAGACAGATGGCTTACTAAGGTCAGAATGACATTAGCTTAGGAACATGATGGCCAAACCTAAAGGTTACAGTACATTATTTTGAAACAGCAATTAAGCCAGAAACATGTCAAAGGTCCTTAAACTAAACGCCTATAAAGTTTCTGACAGCCTATTACACAATGAGGATGTCATTGTGTTGAGGAAACCTGCCCACAGGTCTACATAGACATAGAAACACTGACACACTTGCTACAGTATGTATTTTCAAAAGAACTTTTTACTATAATGACACATAGAGACCTAGAGTGAAAGAAAGGCAATACCATTCATGATACCACAGATTATGATGAGCCAGCCTGGAAATTACATGAAATGCTGTTCATCCAACTTTAATGGGTTCAGATGTGATTTCAAGAGCAATGATCTAATGAAAAACAGGTGTCAAATATGATGCTTCCAATCTTCCATCTGCACTCAGCTGAAAAAGAACAACAAATTTTAGAGCGTCATATAAAATGCATCACTTACTGCATTCACTGCCTTCAGAGTTGTCTGTTCTCTGAAAATATAATGTGAAAACACCATGAGGGATACTTTCTACACTGAGCTATCATATTTATTTTTGTCAGTGTGTTATGTGCATATTTTGAAGAGTCTTTGTATAAAGAGCATTATAGCATCAGAGTACACTTCAACATGACAGAGAGAGACCAGTCTTGTATCCGAGGACCCGCTGTGTATCATATACAGGTACATTTGCAACAGCTCTCCACCACATGGCAGCAGTAATGGTGCCCCCTGGCCAGGACCGTGTGCTCGGTTCACTGCGAGGTGGAAATTGCCCAAGGACAGTAGGCAGAAACACATTTTAACCCACACTGCTGACATCCATCTAGCATAAGATACCACAGGCAAAGACCTGTCTTCTCTGCTCGACAACAACATGGTGGATCACCATTATTGTGCCTGACTTTGCTTTTCAGCCACACAAACAAAGACAGGCTGTGTGTGGAGGCACAAAGCCTATTCACATGACAAATTTACTGTTTTGACGCCTTTCAAATAAGTGGAATCAACATAAAGTCTATTTGGAGAAGTTGATGATGTAATGATTTACTTCTATACGTACTTCTATATATTACACAGTCATTTATATAAACAGTACAGATATATTCTTTAATAAGGGCACAGCACAAAAGTATAATTTCCAAAACCAGTCTATTTCTTCTCAATGTGAAAAATATTGGAGGAATTGAAAATTTCAGCTCTCCTGTAGTTTTTATTCATTGAGGTTTACCACTATTTTACCGTAGCCTAAATAGTCTACCTGTGATGGACTGGTGACCTGTCCAGCATGTACCCGACCTTTCACCTGCTAATTACTGACCCTGAATTTGATTAAAGGATGTAGAAAATAAACGAATGAACAATTGAACTTATGCATTTTTAATGCATTAATAAAAACATCTGGACAAATAATAACAGACTTTTGTCCATTTATCATTGTGTCATTTGTTAATATCAGTTGTAATGGCAGCAGCACAACTCTAAAGTTTGGGGCATGTTTAGTGTTGCAGTTTTATCCCCTTGTCTCTTAACAACATGCAGTTTAAATATCTGAGATTCCAGATGCTGAACATTTTGAAGAGGAATGTTCTTCCATTGTTGTCACATATAGCTGCTCAGTCATATGTACGTATTTGGAATTCCTTCAAGCATCACATGTTTTCAGTTATTGAAAAGTCTGAACTTGTGGTATGCCAGTCCAGCACCCGGACTGATGTTCTATGAAGCCATGTTTTGGATCAGGTGAAGAACACTACAATCCTGGAGTGTCACCATCCTGCAAGTGTTGTGAGTTTCCCTGCTCCATCACACCCGAGTCAAATCAGTGGATAACTAGCAGACTTGTGTTGAGTTTAACATCAAGCACTTTGCCAGAGTTGATTACCCTATGGTGTGCTGTTTAACATCTTCTTGCTGAAAAATGCAAAACTTTCCCTGAAAAACAAGAGCATGTCTTATAAATCTTCATATATATTTATTTAAAACATTGATGCTGCCTTTGTTGTTGTGCAAGTGGCTAGTTCCTTAGACACGAATGCACAAGAAAGGTCTCTGACCAGTAACTTTAAATTTTGCCTCACCATTTGCTAAAAACATATCTTATGTTGTCAGCACCAGTAACGTTTTTTTTCCCAATTTTTTAATTTTTTTTTTTTTTTTATATTTGGCTCCCCCAGCTCGATTCTCTTTCGAAATGTTTGTTTTACACATTTGGCTGCCACACTCTTCAATTTGTTTTCACATCAGTCGTTCAGTCCGTTTTCAAACCTTTCATTGTCTGTTTTCCCTTGTCAAAGTTAATTTAGGAATGACTTGCCAAAGTGATAATCTTTTGAGAGCAAATTATGCATAACACTAGCGGCATTCAGTGTTCTTGGATGTGCTCGTTTCTTGTGGTGTTGTCGCCTCATCAATTCTGTCTGACAGATGAACTTGACAGGAAACGGTGACAGAAAAATAAAATTAGAACATTTTTCGAATACTGGCACATGAAGCAGTCTACAAGGAATGTTCTCGAATGTTCCAGATATTCACTTGCAACCAACTATTCTTGTCTGGCCTGAAACAATCAGCTGTTTATAGTTGAGAGTATGATAAACTATATGCAAATCAAAGCTCACAGTAAACTTTACACAATGATTCTGACATTGACAGATTGGTCATTCTACTCCTAAGCTAAGAACACTAATCCCACCTCTAATTTTAGAACTAACTCCAATCTCGATTCTCTTCCATTTTCCTTAGCTGTCCAAATAAATCAATTTGGGGAGCAAAGTGTTTGCATGGGCAATTAACTCCAGCTAATTATAATGAATTAAAGCTATACCACTTTACTTTCACAATTAGCATGCAGAATATGACTAGATGTTTTACTTTTTTCCCTCTGGTACATTTACAGACTGGAATATATACACGTTAAACCCCTTTTTGAGCATAAAAAATAAATAAGTATTGTTCTTCTACCCATTTATACGCGATGCAGTTTCATATTAGCATTAGCTTTTTGGTTTTCATAGTTATGCACAGCATTATGGGAAGAAAAAGACTCTGGTATGGTCAGGTCTAAGCATGGAGACAAAGGCTTTAAAGGCATGTATCAAAGCACATTCACCAGACTGCTAAAGTGACTTTTATCCTGTGCAATTCTTTACACTGTCCCTTCACTTTTAAACTTCACTTCCTGCTGATAACTACTTTTCTTCTTTCTCTCAGCTGTGAATTGTTTGTGTTAAATGTTCAATATGCAGAGCAATAGATAAAGTAAATATTATTCACAGCAATATATTTGATAACGTATAGGTCCCAGTTTTTAACCAAGAGCTACACAAAACAGTATGCCAACAAGTAGAAAGCTCACATTTTCTATCCCTGAATTGTTAAATTTGTGCATAAAGTCATAAACCTCATAGCTTGTCATCAGAATGTAAATATTTAAGTTTGAAAAAAATTTTCTGTTGAAACACAACAAACATCCTGGCTAATTTTGCAGCTCTTCTGACATACTGATTTCTGTGTGTAGCTTGTGATTACAATCTTTTGTACTTTTCCAACATGCAAATGTCGCACACTGGCTAAGCGCTCATAAACCAGAATGCAAGCAACAGTCTCCTATGCATAAACAATTGGAGAATGGAAATTAAGTTACCACTGCTCTTGTTTCCATGGTGCTGGTATTTGAACACTTTCAGAGGCAACACTTTGATGTGGGTTTAAAAGCAAAGAAGGCATACTAACTAGAATGTATATAGAATGCATTATTAGTCTTTACTGAACTGATGGAAGTGTTGAGTGAAATGGTGCATATACCAACATAGCATGGTGATGTTTTGATGTATTCAACAATGACCAGGTAACACTGTTACCAAGACTCCCTCTTTCTCAGTTACTTTCTTTTAGCAACACATATCCAGTGGAAATGTTTGGTTTTTTTAAACACTTTAAAAGTAACATTATCAGCTTTCACAAGCACTTAAACCCATTTCAATAATTGCATTCTGGCTTTGGAATCATTGCCTTACATATTTAAGCTATTTTAAATAATTCAAGTTATTTTACCAGACAACATTTAGGGCCAGATTTAGTAAAGGTTTGCGTGAACTAAAATGCGTGCAAACACATTGCTCACGCTAAAAAAGTACAAACTGATCTACTAATAGTGAGTAAGAGGGTTTGCATCTTCAAAGGAGCAAAATTGCATGTCCTCCTCGAGTTAGAAAATTTGCCTCAATGAATATGTAAATGCAATAATTTAACTCCTGGCAAGTCTAGAGTTTGTGGCATCTGGGTGATTCCAGCGTACAGTAGCCAACATCTCAGTCTCGCTCAGTCATGTCTTTTACATGTGTTGACTGAATTCCTAAATGCAATGTCACGCCGGATGGCGACGTTTATTAGGTTTCCAAGCTCTCGAAATTCTTTGAATAAGACAAAACAAAGTTTTTTTTTGAGGTGGCTGGATTCCCTGGTGTTATAGGAGCAATTGACTGCACTGATGTGCAGGTTGTACCTGCTGCAAACTCTGACAATATATACAGAAACCGAAAACACACATTCGTTGAATGTAGTGCGTTCCTTTGAGCTGCTGTCAGATTTATTTGCTGTAGCTCTTTGGACATTTTATTGGCTTCTTCCATCAACACCTCTAATTCCATCGGATCAAACTTGTATTTTCGCTTGCGGTTTTGTACAGTTGTCATCTTGAAAACAATGACACACGCTAAAACCTCATTTAAATAGGCGTGTCTCCAACACTTTGCACCTGCTGACATTTGCGTGAGCAATCTTAGTAGATCACGTACTAATCACGGCCCCGCCTCACACGCTGAATTCTAGATGCCACGCAAATTAGTACACGCAAAATGAGATCTTAGGGGGGGGCGCCAGTGAGCCAAGATGGAGTAAGTACGGGTAATTCAGAGCTCCTGCAGGTTTAAGAATATTTTTGTTTAAAAAACGACAACTTCCTACTAAAGATGACCTAAACATGATCGGTAATACTTTTGGACCTTGAAGAAATTGGTTCCAGCTGACGGTCTCGTTAAATGGCGGATAAACTCGGCAAATTCAAATATGATGGTAGCGCATCTAAGCTAGCGGCTAAAACCAGAGCCACGAGGCAGCGCACTCCAGAAGAAGCTCCACAGCCTAAGAGCCCAGCTATGGATGAGGTGATAAAAGCTGACATTTTAGCTACCATACAAGGGGAAATTTCCAAAATTATAAGAGAAGAGATGAGGAGTGTGCTGTCAGAGGAGTTCACTTCTCTCAGGGCTGACATTAATGCTGTGAGGGCTGAAATAGCCAGCAATGCCACTG
>JBAMHX010000010.1:773669-784294 GCA_037177515.1 Pseudomugil tenellus | reverse complement strand
GGAAGTTTTTGTTGGGCCAAAGATTGAAGGGGAAAAGGGCGAAGGGTCGAAATTTGAGGGGGGAAGGGGGGAAGGTGGGGGGGTCACCCCCCCCCTCCCCCCCCCCCCCCCCCCCCGCTCTCCATTTTTTTACTACCATCCATCAGCTGATTACTTTATATGTATTATTTTTATGCTATTCTGGAGATCTGATAATGCAGATGTTCCAGATCATATTTCATTTATTACACATATGATCCCTTCAGCGCTTCATCGATCAAACAACTGATCTGAAAGGAGGGGGGGGTCTTCGGTGTGGGTCAGCAAGCTGCATGGAAATTATGTAAATTCTTTATGTGATGAATTTACTTAAGAAAAGCTGATTCCTTTGCTACGCTGTCGTTTTTACGAGAACACAGTTATGATAAACTGGACTAACGTGGAATCTGTAATGTTTGAATTATAATTGGACGACAATAAATTGGACTGAACTAAATGTCTAAAAAAGTACGCTGTAATGACTTACTGCAAATATAGCTTCACTAAATTATACTATTGCCAGTTTGAGAGCTCTTTTACCACTGGGTTTAATGGGGACCTTTCCATTACCAGTATGACACTGATGTAATCGCTGGCTATAAGCCTAATATCTGGATGGGATCTTTAACCCTGATGTGCAGTGTGTGTTGACATTAAGGTGTAGCAATAACACAACTACACATTACTATCATCCTAAACTGTTCAAATGTATTAAAGTTCTAAATATAAACTCATAAAATAGGAAAAGTAAATAAAAATCTGATGTTTTAAATGAAGTATGAGTCAACAGAAAACCTGCAGGACTGTTAAACCATCTTTACTTCTTTCTGTTGGGAAACAGATGACCCCGCAGGTCCTCCTAAATATTTAAACTACTTTAATCAGTCGTGACAGATTTCCCAAAGCTGGCTTCTACTTTCAGACATGTTTACTTTTATTTAGTTGGGTGGTTGTTTATTATTTTGTTTTGTCAGTGTGGCTGTCTGCTGAACAAACATGTTATTCCTGGTTTACAGGCCATTAAATGTTCCTTAAATATTGTATGGGCACAACCTTTAATGTGTGTGTTTGGGTTGTAAACACCCTGAAGGGGTGAGATAAAGTTCTAGCTTATATGTTCTGCATGATCTGCAGACCTCAGCCATTGATTTCCATTCGCATGTGTTGTTTCGGCCCCTCGGGTCCCATCAGTAAACCAGCTAAATCAGTCCCCTTCTTTTTCTCGTTTTCATTGAAACATCACAATCCTCCTCTTAAGAGGCTGAAAGAGGAAGAAAGAATAGATTTAAAGTGAAACACTGCTATTTGTTAATAGCCTGATGGTTTGAGAAACCAGAAACACCTGAAGGAACGTCAACAGGTCAGTAACATGACTGGGAGAGGAAGAGTCTCTCTGATGGAAAGATGGAAACCAATCTGAGACCAACTGGATCTAAACATTCAGAAAAATGTTCTTCAAGCTACGAAGACTTTAAGCATCATCCTGGAACAACATATCTGAGCGCATAAGTTCTTAGAAAAGAGAGCGGATTTAGTGCATCATGGATTCTATCATGGATTCTATCAGTGCCTGTAATGATCATATCTTGTCAGATTAATCCCTAAAACTGTATAAACCCACCCAAACCCTGAGAAGTCCTCTGTGAATAAGGAAAGACATATCTGACGCTGCCTACGGATAGAATGAGCAGCTTCCTGCACACATTTATCTCCATAGATGTCCTTGGAAGCAAACTAACTTTGGTATTTACATTTGGCATTAAACTTAAAACTTAATTAATCTTGGAGGAGAAAATCCAGTAAAACTCCAACTTGGAACAAATATCCATTCCCCCGCACAACAAGAAGCAGAACGGGAAGTTTGCTAAGCTCCACATTCAGTCAGCTATCTGACGACTGATGATAACTCAGATCCAGCTGCAGCTTGAACATAAACCAACGGCTTGCAGCGTGACGGCGGAAAGCAGCTCTTATTTTCACACCCGGAGAAGGTTTTGCATTTGTTCTGCTTATTCATGGCCCTGAATACCAAATCACGGATGCTGCAATTAAATGACACTGTGACTCATGATGCTGTCATCTGCACACAGTGGTAGATACTTCCGGTACAGTAAGCAGCACTTTGAGACAAACGGATATAAAAGAAGGTGGAGATATTGTCTCTCCACCAGACTGGCACCAGGTGAAGCCAAACACACGAGTTTTACCTCGTGTAATATTCGGGATATAAAAAAAAACAGTCCACTTGTGTAATCCCTCAGGCTTTACTATCTCACATCTAATGTTTCGCAGAGCAGAGTGACTTACATCATCCATGTTGGTGCCGCAGCAAACAAAACATCTCCTCCTATAAACATCAACAAGACATCACGCAGAGACACGAGTCAGACATCACACATGCACCTCAGGATACACACATGCCACACGCTTACACCACATTTCTGAGAGCCGAGCTGTAAAGCATGCATCCGAGGACGTCAAGGTTGCCATGGACACTGCTTCTAATCGGTGGAATACCCAAACGCTTTACTGCAGCCTCGTGTGACTACACATTTCTGTCTCCTTCTATTAACACCGAGGGAAAGCGTGAGGTTAAGACACAAGGAGAAATTAACTGCAAAGATGGAGAAAGTGAAGGAAGACTTTCCCAAATGAAGGATTCCTCTAACTTGCAGCACATCTTCAGACTCCTGCTACAGCTTGCAAACAGCATCTTTTAATTTCACAGATACGGACATTAAAGATAAGAGTCTGGACCAATCAGCAGCCTGGATGAAGAAAAACATGGCACGTTGTTGTTATGTCATTACTTTTTGTAAAAAACCATCCACTCTATGATCCAGCTCTCTTTACTTTCAGCTTGTCTGGATGTCATTATCAGCCTCTCCCTCCGTCACGTGCGGGTTTTATTTAGCTCCTCTCTTCAACATGGATTGGGCTTCTTTCACCAACAGTTCTTATTAACAAACGTGTTCTTAAATCCTACTTATGAACTTTTTACAAATATTGTAGCATTTACCAAAAATCTTCATGTCTTGGATTTTTCTTATGCAAGAACAAATCCTGCGAACGCTCAGCAGGATTCTTACAAACATCTGAACAAAAGCAATGTTTTTGATGTTTTCTGCTGTTCGATTAAAACACAAAGTTACAGTGTCTTTTATTGTTCACTTGTGTCTTTTAAAGATAAAGAAGAATCTGAAGATCTGATCCTAGTGTTATAATTCCCCTCAGTTATTCCTTCATCCCACAACAAGTGGCAGTCGATGCAGGTTGCTGGTCTTCCTGACAGCATAAGTTCAACACACTGCACACAGGCTAGATCCGTTCCTGTAACCACATCCCTCCACAAATGTCCACGTCCCCTTTAACTCCCAGCTCCAGTTGCAGAATGTTGCATTTATTCATTACAAGTTATTATAACAGTGTGTTTTTAATGTAATGACACATTTTTACACAGTTTTACTACATTTTCTTCCTGAAATCCACCTCGACATCCAACCTCCTACTAGGATCAGGATAATCCTGTTTTACTGGATCAAACTTATCCACATCATATTAAAATGATTTAAACAACACAAACTGAAGCCTGTTTTCAAACTAGAACTTGGATTAAATAATCCATACTGGTTTCAGAATCCTGAATCCCTGGGCCTCGACGATGCTCGCGGCCGTTGTTTCTGCCAGTTACTTCTGAAGCATGGCACTCTACTCTGCTAAAAATACACACCTCATCAGGTTCTGACAGATCCGGCTTCAACCAACTAAAGTCGGAGTCACGCAGGAATATATAGGAGGGTGCTATAAAGAACCTTGTTATCTGTGAAGATGAAACAGCCGCTGCAGGCTTTAGGTTGTGGATTACATCATCAACTTCCACATAACCAGGCAGAGGATTTTAGTCCTGGATAATGAGGGTTTGGAAGGGAAGAGTATGCCTGTTAATGTAAAACATTTAGAATAAATATTCCTAAAAGTTAGTTGTGTTTGGCACACATTACACAGACCGTGCTAGTCTTAATGCACAATGCAAGATTAAATCATGTATGGAGGAATTGTGTGTCGCACGATGGGTGTGTTTCCTCAATAAACCGTCAGTAAGTAAAATTTCTGTTTCCCGCCATCTGCAGAGGAACTGAAGCCTTTCAGGAGCCGTATGTTTTCTACGAAACCAGGACTCCACTGGCCCACCCTGCCCCCCTCCTAGAACCGCCCCAGTGGAAGTGGGTGCATTTGGTGTAAAATACTGTCTGACATGAGTTTTGATTCTCAGCAGCAGTAATTAACTACATCATGTTGGAGGAAACACCCATGAACTTTAAATAAAAACAATAAATAACCGATAGCAGCAACATTTTCTTCACTGCTTAATCTACTTAAGGGTCCCGGGGTGGAGCCCGTCCCAGCTATCACTGGGCGAGATGTGGTGTACAGCCTGGACAGGTCGCCAGTCCGTCACGGGGGCTATGTGTTTACTGTATAACTGAATAACAAAGTTGATCAGATAAGCGTGAATCATATAATCAGACATTAGACGTAATATTGATGCCCTCTACTTTCTGCTGGGAGTTCGTGAACTCGGAAGATCTTTCTGATTAGCAGGATTTCTTCTCCATGTTCTGATAACAGTGTGTTTCCATTTGCACTAAGTGGGTTGATGTAAACATCCATTTATATTAACGAACCGAGAACATTTCCCATATTTCTCTTCTTACTTACTGTCTACCATTATCTCTTTCCCTTTTTACTCCTTCTATTCTTGTCCATCTTTCTGCAGCGTGCGGCGCCTCACATGTCCAATGGGTGGCAGGTCATTACATGACCATAACTTTCCTAATGAGCCCATTAGCTGCTTCAGGCCATCCTTTCCTCTCTTCTGCTTCACTCCTCCATACTTTCACATTTAATCCACTCATGTACATTTTCTTGTGCTCACTCAGTAATTATATCCTTGTTTTTCATCTCCTAGTACGTCATTCGCTTCCCAGCCGTAAAGATGCTTCACCCAAAGCATGCACCAGCTGCTGTCTTTCATACTTACAGGCTTTTCAAATCTTTTTAATTCTGCTTTTAATTTCCTTCACACGCCAACTTTGTTTTTCTAAATCATATTCATACTGAGAGCTTAACATCTGCACATTTCACCGAACCCGATGAAGTCATTTTAAAATGTAGATCTGCAATCAGAGAGGAGAACCAGAGAAAAGGCCTTCAGTTTGTTAGGAAGCATAAAGACTGGAGTGATGGGTGCGTCGGGGTAAGAAGAGAGGCAGATGAAGTGAAAGACATCATACCCAGTCATACTGTACAAGCCTGTGGGGGCAGTTTATGATCCGGGTGTTACGTCTCCCTGTCTGTTCAGATTCTGTTAAGTCTGTTTCTCATTCGACTAATCACACATCATTTCTTCCATCAACCTGCGCCCTCCCCTGGAGAGGATTGATCCCAGCAAGACACACCTCTACCTGCATCTTTGGAACTCAACCATCATCACCCTCAAACCAGGAAATAAAAGGACACATCATCCTTCATCCTGGGAGAAGCTGTTTGGTGACAGACTGCCTTCTCCTTGGCTTGCAGTGGATTTCAGATCGGTGACTTTGAACTTTGACTCTTCGGCTTTTGGTATTTGGTGCACTTTGTAATTTAGAATTTACTTGTGGTGTTTAGTTTAGCTTAGCTTAGTTTTGTGAACATTTAGATTAGTTAACTTTGTATAGTGTGTTGTGATTGTACTTGTTCTAGTAGAGTTAAAACTAGTTTTTTCTGTTCAGTATTTGTTATTTCGTTAATGATGGTTTGAGTCGGGAAAGTTTAGCTTTTGTTTCTAATTGTACATAGAAATTTTGAGTGCTTTTGTTTTGTATTTACTGTTCTTGTTGTTTTATGTTTTGATTATTGATAATTTAGTTTATTGGAGCTGCTTTACATTTTGTTTTATATCCTTAGGAGGCCTGTTTTATTTTGTTTGGGTATATTTTGGTACTTTGGAGATACTGGCCATCCGAGTTTATGCTCATTAGGTATTTGTTCTATTTTGTTTTGAGCAGCTTCTCGACCCCCAACTCTTGTGGTTTTTACCAATTGTTTGTGTATCCACTACCCTTTTTTAAGTCAATAAATTCAGTTTTCACAGTGTACCATTCTCCCAGAGCTTACATTGTTGCGGCTCAAACCCCCTAGCTGAGCTGGGTCGTAACACTGGAGTAACTGCAGCTGGTCAGATAAAAATGGAATATTCATTATCCTGATATTGTTTTATACAACATGTTTGTCTGATTTTTGCAGCTTATAACTGATTAGAATTTTCATTTATTTACTTTCAATAAATTATTATTTTCTTAATGTGCAGAATCCTGTTGTGGTTGGACAATAGGCTTTTTTCACATGACGTTACTCAGATTCGGTTCAGTTTCTCCTAAGCTGTGTTTCTTTTCACCTTTTCTAAACCTGAAGACATGAAGCAGAGTGTTTAATTCCTGGTTCCTGCTGCAAACACCAAAGCAAAGCGCCAACACAACTCCACTTTGCTGTAGTTATGTGATCAGTTTCAATGTTGTGGAGAACTTTTGGACTCCTACACACTTACACAACAGTTAGCTGCAACCCTCCCTGCATGTCCCTATCTATAGCTCCCCCACGACCCCCACAATGGTGACAGAGGTTCCCTGTGTCAGACAACCTTATTTGATCATTTTCTCCTTGATGCTCCTGCTTTGTCTTATCGAGCTGTTTTATAAGAATCAAATATTTATTCTACAGAGCATGAGTAGAAGGTCCTCTAAACAGATCGCTGCATTGTGGTTTGCTTGTAGGTTTCATGTTGCTAAGCAACTCAGTGCTTTAAGTCCATTTATAGTGAGTTTTTCTAACCTTCCACAGTGAACAAACAACCAGAACAACAACGCAGTTCCTCACTGCGCTGGAAAACTGCTTTTGGCCCACTTTTCATACAAAGCTGCAACACAATGGAACAATCTCTCTGGACTGAAGACAAACAGACATTTTAGACACCAAACTTTAAAAATTTAAAAGTTTTCTTTCCTGAGTGTGTTAGATTTGTAAAATCCTTCCTTACGTCCACAGGCATGACACATGGGAATGAAAAAGCAGTGCAGAGCATCTTTACCCTGTCTATTGTGTTTCTGTACATGGTTCCTGACAAATAAAATAAATTTAAAAAAAATTGTGCTCCACAAAAAAAGTTCAGTGGTTTGATTAAACCTGTAAAAGAAAACCAGTCGAACAACCCAGGATGGCTGTCAGATTAAAGGCCAGAATGTGTTGACAGATGTTTCAGGACGAAACATACTCATTTATGCTATGACATTATTGGTTTATCATAATCTGACCTTTGACCTTTCTGTAAAGGCCCCCCAGCTCTGGAGGCTTGATGATCAGCTCGCATTATCTTGATGCTATGGTTGGGTCGGCTTTCAGGCTTTTTCTGCAGGACTGATGAGATGGAGACGACAACAAGGCCTGATCATGTATATACTAACGACAGGTTGCTCCGACACGTTCCGCATGCAGCTCCTACACGGACATGTCAGGACTGAAAAGACTTCATGCTACACAACAAATGATGCAGAACAGTCAGATAAAGAGTTCATTTTTGAAGACAGACAGATTTATTAAAGCTCTCTCTGTTTAAAAACATTTGTTACCATGTTAAATGTAATTATTGCAGACTGGAACTTATTTTCATTTCCCCATCAGTACATCTGTATACCCATCATCTCTTTAGAGGACCCAGATAACATCATTTTGTTGAAGTATAAAGATATTTTATTTCAGAAAAAAAACATTTTTCATTTGTCAAAATTCCAACAAAACCTCACCAATTAATTCATTCAGGTTTCCACCATAACAAAAAAGGTGTCATCATATAATAATAGTTTCAGAGTAAAGTTTTAGTTTTAAATATAGTTTATACAATAATAAATAGTTTTGGACCCTATATTGGCTACTAAGAAATTCAACAAGTAATGTCCACACATAAATAAGAAGAACATCACAACTATACAAACTGTCTTTTCCTTAAGACACTGTCCGTTCAGAGATATTCCAGTTCCGGTTTATTAATTACTATATTGTGATTAGCTGTATCACACTCCATCCATTTATCTATCCATCCTTCTTCCCAATCCTTCCCTTCATCCACACACATATCAAATGGTAAATGGCGTTCACTTATCTAGCTCTTTATTCTCTTTACAGATCCTGCTATCCACCCATTCACGCACACATTCACACACACTGATGGCGGCTGAGCTAACATACACATATGTGTATGTTAGCTATATATGTGCTAGCTGGGCCACCAGGTTCGGTGTCTTGCTCAAGGACACTTCGACATGCAAACTTGAGACAGATTGGCAACCAAACCCATGACCCTCCGATCAGAAGTCGGCCACACTACACCTGCGCCACAGTCGCCCCAAAGTCAGCTGCATTTGCCTTCAGAGCGTTTCCTCAGGTTAGGGAATCCCAAATATTGTTTCAGTAGAAAAGTTGTATAAGTTAAACTTTATCTGGAAAAGTACTTCCATCTTCTGAGCGTGAAATATTTTACCGATCAGATCTGAAGAAATGGAGGCGAGTGACTGAGAAAGGACTGACCTGAAGCAGAAGGTGATAGAGGATGATAACAGACATGAGCTGGCACATTCACTGCTTGCTCTCTTTCTCTCTAGCTCACATTCACAAGCTGTTCAGTGTGCAAAGTGTGAGCAGAGCACACAGTGAAGGTTCAAGAGGGTCACGTTGTCATTTCTGCGAGGGGTCATACAGCCATCAAACAAGTTTCATGTAATGACTCACAGCTATTTGAGTCACAGGAAGCCAATGCCGGCATCAGGGAGGACATACAAACGTCTACTACAATGTTTATAATTAGAAGCTTCACAGAAGATCTGGGTTGTGGCATTGATAAAGACATCTAGTGAGTTTTGAGATTAAAGAAAAAGTCAAATTAGTTCATTTTACATTAGTTTATCATGTATATATGTGTATATTTTACACATATATACATTTTAAAGTGTTTTATATAAAAATACCATTTAGAATTTCATGATAACAGCATATCTGAAGAAAATTAGAACAGGAGCAGCAACACGTTTAAATCAGAAACAATTGGAGAAATATTTGATCAACTTAATAATCAACAGGTCAGTAACATGACTGGGTATAAAGGAGCATTTCAGAGAGGAAGAGTCTCTCAGATGAAAAGAGGGACAGAATTTCACTAATTTGCATCCAAAATTACAATCAGCTCATCTTTTCCATCAATGACATATCATCATCTGATATGTCATTTATCTTCTTCTGGGCATAAAATATGACCTGATGAAAGTCTAGTTTTATTTACATTTTACTTACAAAACATTTTTCTATTTGGGACAGAAGTTATTGGCCAATTTAATTCTACCTCATATGAGCATAAAACCTGAGACCTGTGGTGCCGCCAACCTGTTTCCACCATTAAAATCACTTAAATCACTTAAAATCACTCAAGTGCATTCATTACAAAAAACAACCCAAATGGACGTAACCTTTTCATGCATTAATTATTATAACAATGTCTCCAGCAAGTAAATGTCTTGTCTTTAGTCTTGTTTTGTGTCTTTCTTTTCTTCTTTTTTCCCGCTTTCTTGTGATCATGCCTTCTTTGCTGAATCTGTAATGGTGGTAGTTCAAGTGGTCGGTGTGTATATATTTGTTAGCGTGTGAAGTAATAGTAACAACATTGTGCAGAGTCCTGAAGAAAATGTTGTGTAACTACAGTAAATTTTTCAGCCTTGGGATGCTGCTGGACATGTACATAACAGATGTCACTATGCCATTAAACCAGTCCTGAATGCAGAATTTTAAGGTTGGAAAGTTACCTGCTGGTCTTAAATGCTTGGAGGGGGCACAATGGTAAACATACTCTACTTGTAGCAGAAGGAGATATGTTTTGTTTTTTTTACATTTTTTAAAATAAACCCTTTTAATGAGATATTTTTACTAAAATGACGATAGTTTGAATAATAACAGTTTATGGTTCCCAGAGTCTCTAAGACCACAATGGGAGGAAAAACCTTCGCCTATTAGGCCCCTGTCTTATGGAACCTCCCAGTGTCTGTATGGGAGCTCCCAGTCTGTGTATGGGAGCAGACAAATCTTATAGTTAGAGATAGTCTAGCCGCCCATTAGTTATGCCGTCATGGGGACGTCCCATTATACACTGAGCACTTCCTGTTACTTTCTCTGTTTCTTATTTTCCATGTATGAGATGTTTCTGGCATCATTAACATTTCTCCTTTTTTTGCAGGTTTTACTCCTTATTGTCCTTTATCTGCATGTCTTCCTGGATAGCAGCTGCAATGTATATTTATCTGTCTTTCCTGTCCTCTCCGACCCCAACCAGTCGAGGCAGATGGCTGCCCCCCCGAGCCAGTTTTCTGCTGGATATTTTGCCTTCTTGCTAAAAGAAATTTTTCCTTCCCACTGTCGCCTCATGCAGCTCAGGATGGAAGATTGGATTGAAGTCAAGATTCCATGCAATCTTTTTGGTTCCCTTACATCTCGGAAGTGCCCTGAAACTTGAATGAATATATATATAT
>JBAMHX010000010.1:754733-765758 GCA_037177515.1 Pseudomugil tenellus | reverse complement strand
CCCCCCCCCCCCCCCCCCCCCCCCCCCCCCCCCCCCCCCCCCCCCCCCCTCCCCCCCCCCCCCCCCCCCCCCCAACCCCTTTATTTTGGGCTCACACATGAATACACACAAACACACAGAGCCTGTGATTTGTACAGCATGTCTCTGAAATCCCTTTCCATTAGCTGCACTGCGATGACCAACTTTCCACTGATGCAGCAGCACAGTCGCAGTGACGTCAAGCCACGTCCTTCACAGAGAAGCACAGCGAGCTACCTGCTGAGATGTTCAGCAGGTGTGTGTGTGTGTGAGTGTGTGTGTGTGGCTGCAAAACCAAAAGGAAGAGAGAGCCAACATGTGTGTCCAGAGGAGAGTACTTACTGCACAGAGCGATGATGTGGCTGCTGTCCTCATGGACAAATTTCTTAGTTACAGCTTCCTCCATTATCTGCTTCACCTGCACAAAGAAGAAGCAGAGTGATCATCATCATCATCATCATCAGCAGCAGCAGCAGCAGCTGAACAGAGCTTGCAGTCACAACATTCATAGTCCAGGTAACTTACATCAGTGAATACTTTTCTTTTCAGAGGGATGTAAAACAGATTCAGTGGTTTAACTGCATTTAAATCCCACTCAAACTGTCATTTGTCCTTCTGAGGTTTGTATAAGTTCCTCCATCTGCACTTAAGCTACAACATTAAACGAAATTAAGCAATTCAATTATATATATATATATAAATGTACCTGGCCTGGTGTTAACATTCTGACAAATACCAAAACCAACTCTGACAGTCCAGACATCTGCACCACTGATTTCCAATTACTACCAGAACATCGTGGAAACACTGAAATGAGGCTTTGTGCTGCTATCTATTGTGGCTCCAGGGAATGAAGTATGACCGAGTTCAACAAACCTGACTCAGTCTGCTGTTCACTTGTCTCCGTTTGCTCGGTTCACAGAATTAATTGTCTTCAGTAATTAATCTGAGACCCGTCTGACACTTCTGCTTTGTTTGGGTCCAATGCAATAGCACAAAGAATTTATTACCTTGCTTTTAGGAAGTTACAAGTCAAAGTACAGCATCATAGCCTCTTAGTTAAAAACTTCCTCTAGGTAGAAATTCCGCCGTCGAAGGGTATATGAACACTCCCTATCTTCAATTTCCTCAATACTTGAATATATATACACAACCAGAAAAGCCCTCAGAGAGCGCAAACCCTCGCCAAGCTCACAGTCCCCCTCATATTGGGACTATATGTCCCTATCTTGCATTGTTAAAGAATCATTCAACACAGTCCTGGATCCAGATAGTGATCTGGATCACCTCCAAAATTTAAATCACCTGTTCCCTGTGCCACTTTGGGAGTTTCCTGAAAAATAATTTATGAAAATCAGTCCACAACTTTTCTAGTTATCTTGCTCATAGACAGACAGACAGACAAAGAAATTCTCCCAAAAACATAAACTCCTTGGCGGAGGTAAAAATATAGAAACATTCAGGTAATATCATTATGAGACAAATTTTCAGGTCATGACCTTTCATTTGTACTTGATTTGAGGTCAATGTGATGAATAGTTTCAGAGATATAGCCAAAACAGTTTCAGGTATAAGCGCCCCCTGGTGGCCAAACTGAAAAGGATAAATTGCTTTGTTACCATAATCAATAATAATGTGATAGAGATGATTGTGCAGAGCTGAAACTGATGTCAGTGGGCACCTTCTCACTGCATCACACAAATGAACATGTTCCAGCAGCTCTTAACAGGAGTGACTTTAAACCTAATGTTGGGCTTTTATCTCATTATTCCCCGGATTCACCTGGATTTTATTGGCACTGCCTTTATATTCAACTCCATTTCAACTGTGTAGCCCAACTCTTCACTAATATTTTCTAAATATGCGGTCCGATGCAACCCAACTCTAATCCAGTTCAATCGCATTAGAATTACGCTCAAATGAAGCCTGTTTATAAAAATGTTGCCAAGCAAGCAAAACCAGCAGATTGCATCGAATGTTTTCTTCACATCCTTCCCTCATCTGGAGCATGCATGGTCAGTGAGCGACAGTGGAGAGGAAAAACGCCTGTCAACAGGAAGAAACTTCCAGCTTTGCAGATGATATCCTGCTGTACCTGCCAGTCCTGTCGGGTTACTCCAAGTTCTCAGCATGAACCTTGGCTTATATCTCAGGAATAGAAAAACAAAAGATTTCCATCTTTAACTAAATTTACCCTTTAACTTTCCCTGCCTGAGTGTCACCATGTTTGTTTATGGTGAATCTATTTCTCTGTCACTTTGTACATTATAACACATGAGAAAGAAAGATTTACTGTGTCTAGCTCAATAAGCTGCCTCTATGTTGGTACAATTCACCAACAGGTTTTGCCTCAAATACAGAACATTTCCTACCATCACATCACAACACTTTCACGTTAGATCCAGCAATCTTAAATCAATAAAGCTATTATAAAGTATGAACTAAAACTAAAATTACCTCATAAATAGCAATTGAATAAACAAAAGGAAAACATTAGTTTAAAAAAAAAAAACTTTCACATGATAATTAAACTTTTATACAATTGACAAAAGTAAAAATGCTAATAGTCTTCTGTAGTAAAATAGTATTCTAACTGTCTCAAATCTAAATAGGACTTGTATGAACACATTTTACAAATTATTCAGCAATTGTCTTAAAACATGATCTTTCTTTTGCCTGATGGTAGTTTTTCTGTAGCATCTGACATGTCATTAAACCCATCTATCTTAGCTGTTCCTAGGACTGCGCTTTTCTGGACGGAGATGTCTGATGTTCCTCGAGGTATCTTTTGGAGTCATTCCTCTAGTGTGGGGGACACGGCCCCCAGTGCTCTGATGACTACGGGTACTACTGTTGCTTCTCCAGTTCCTCCTTGAGGCCTTGGTACTTCTCCAGTTTCTCATGTTCCTTTTTCCTGATATTTCCATCATTGGGGATGGATACATCGATCATTACGGCTTTCCTTTGTTTCAGGGGCTCCTTTATATAGTCTGCACCTGGGATCCTGCCTGCCATGAGTAGTGCCTCTGTGCTGTCCTTCAGTCCAGCCGTCTCCAGCCATGGGTAGGACTTGTTTATATTGGCCACTTCGGTGATCTGCCGGTGGTAAATCCAATCCGGGGGCTTGTCCTTCCATGATGGTTCTTCCATCTTGTGTCCATTATCTGACATATTCACCAAGTGCTTCATCCTCTTCCGTATGTATTGGTGGAGCTTGGATGTTTAATCTTGTATAGTGGTCTTGATGCTCACTAGTCCTCGGCCTCCTTCTTTTGCTCTTAGTGTATAGTGGCTGGACACTGGACTTGGGGTGGAACCATCCGTGCACGGTGGGTCCATCCCCTGTAGCCTGCGCTTCCTCCTTTGGCCAGGTTATTATCCCAACAGGGCATATGATCATTGGCAGGGCGTAGCTGTTGATTGCCCGGATCTTGTTCTTGCCATTGAGCTGACTTCTTAGTACTTGCCTTACTCGTTGCAGGTATTTAGCTGTGGCAGCTTTTCTTGCGACTTCCTCAAGGTTCCCATTCACCTGTGGTATGCCCAGGTACTTGTAGGTCTCTTCTACATCTGCTATCCTGCCCTCTAGGAGTGCAATGTCCTCCCATGCCACTGTACCTCCATGTGTGTGTGTGTATAAATAAAATTATTGCAGCTCTGCAGCAATTTAATGTGTCTCTCTGTAGGACAGCAATTTGTTATATGACATTATATATAACATCTGTTAGTCTGGATCAGAAAACTGCCACCGTATTGCCTCATAATCCAGTTGAATGAACACCAACAACCTACAAATGTTGTCAAACTGGCTTTTTACAATTCCTGCCTTTCAATAGTACTCGCTCGTTTCTGTCAGGAACAACAAGGAAACGGTTTATGAAGAACATTACCAGAAACACACAGACATGCGTTACTCATAATAATCTAGAAGCAGACTGTGGGGACATTCTGTCACCTCAGACGTTGAACAAAGATCAGTTAAAGCTTCACACACAGATGTGCAGTAACCCAAAACAGATACAATCACAATGGATTATTAGATCTAACAGGTATAAACGTCCACCTCATCAGCTCCACCAGTTTAGCTGCTGTAAACACTAACATCTAACTAGCCAATCACATAGCTAACATCATGAAAACATGGATCCATCCTGACTTGGAACAGGAGATTCACATCATGGATGTGCAATAACTGTGTGAGGATTCATCTTCAATATGCAGCAAAATCTCTGGGATGATGTTTCCAGTAACTTGTTGAATGTCTCACACAAATATAAAAAAAAAAGGTTCCACCCAAATATGTGGATGATGAGTGAAAAATCAGTATTAAACATTCAATGACAGGCTCCAGAACATCAGAGATGGACCAGTGTTTGAAGGAGACTAAAGCAATTAAAAAAAAAAAAAAAAATCAAGCTTTCCAATATGACGGTAATCAGTTTTACTGCCTCAATTTCTACCAGAGGAACCACTGATCTAATGTACTGCAGGGATTGTTCCTCCCCAAAGTGAAATAAATGTGCACTAGGTCTGCAGGTTCAGGAATCTTTGGTGTTTCCAGTCAAACCACAACACAGCTTTCATTTTCTAATGTGTATGCAAATTTCAAACCCATTGATTTTCTTGTAAATCATGAATAATAACTATGGCGACCCAAGAGTGATGATGCATGTTGTTACTCATGAGTCATTAATATTTCTATGTTTTAAGAAAGGCTGGCGGAGTTTCTCTGAATGGGTTCAGCAGGTCGGGACTGTGTGGGTGTTAATGGTTTCCTGTTAGGTTGATTGTAGGTGATTATGGCTGTCTGTGTTAGCCCCGTGGTGGACAAGGAACGTGTCCAGGATGGACCCTGCTTCATGGTCAGATTTCAAGCCTGACCAGGATTAACAGAAAAAAAAAAAAACTCTACTTACATATTTGCTCCAAAGGTTACCTGGTAACGTATTATAGCATCAATGAGGACAATAAAACGTCAATAATGTGTCAACACTTGAGGCAGCAGCCTCATGAATGAAATGAAAAATACTTTTGAATTTCCCTGAAAAGGGATAAATAATGTCCCAAATATATCTTAAACGTGCAAAACATATTCTCATATGTGCAAAATGAATAAAAAAATAACTAACTGAACCAACCAGGTATCCAGCTCTGGGACTGACACTAGAATAAGAAGAAATAGCTGGTTTGTGTCAAGCTGGCCAAGCCAGAGACACGTTTAAAAGTCCTGAAGCTACAGCGTGAGCTCATTAGCCTGCTGTTAGTTACATGAGCACACATGAACCTTTTCCCTGATCCTGCTCCATGACATTCTGAACATCCCGCTGGTGGCATGTAGCTATGAAGACATATACTGATGCTAAGAAGACATATTCTCTTCCAGGGAAGGGAAAACAAATGAATGTGCATTGGTCTGTAACGCAGGATGTTTGTTGTTTTTGGCCAGTAATCCTGGTTTATGCTAATGAGAAGCTACAAGCAGAGCAGGAAATGGAGCGTACACAGTCCTCCCAAGCGACTGATTTATCCAATGAATTTCCGAGCAACTTCGTCCAATTTGTGATGGACAAAAGATTTAAAAAGTTCAATATTTAAAACACAAATGCAGCAACACCTGTAGCGTCATTACATGTGGATGCAAAGTTTTGCTCAAAAATAACTGAATCTGCATTTTTCTGACATGCCTGGTTGGTTTCAACCCAATGATAACAATGCTGTAGTATATATTAAAATAACAACAATTTATTGTTCTGACATTTCCCTGAGTTTAACTATATTTTGCAATGCATTATGGGTACAAATAGCTGTGGACGAAGCAGGTGGAGGAAAAGAGCAAGAGTGTGAAATATCAGCAACTTCCATCCACTCATGAACACGTAAGTTGAACTAAACCTACAAAGTTAAAATGTGATTACACTTTTTAGTTAACAGACTTATTTTATGTGCTAGATTGATTTGAAGTGTTTTTTGTGGTGTAAATAAATAGCCTACAGCTATCGGTGCAGGTTTTTTCACGACAACATTGTTTACTAACTCGTATCCCCAAACCGAGTGATGGAGATATTATGGTTTCGCCCCGACCACCACCGTGTCTGTTGCAGCATGTCCTTCGGGTTAATGAGATAATTTGAACAAAATTCAATTTTGATTTTTCATGTTTTGCATATGCATAGACATCATAGAGAATGTACTTTTTGAGCCACTTATTTTCAGGTTGGCCTGAAAATGATAATTTTGTGTAAGATAAACTTCATAATATGGACAGGTTTTAACACTGTCAGTGTAGAAAGATCAACAAGAAAGAACAAGCATCAACGGTGAATAACACCACCTACAGCATTCAACTGTATTAAATTAACTAAAAATAACACCATCGGAGGCAATGGGTATATTCCCGTTCGGGGATATAATTAAAGGTATAACCTGGCAACTGGAGTTGTTTGGTAAATTCTGTCATTTAAATAAAATGCAGAGAAAATTGGACAATAAATTACAAGTAATTTTTGGTTTTCTACCCAAAAAACAAGATATTGTGTTTCATTTACAGTAAAAACATGTAACAGGTTTTCCAGTGAAAATTCATCTGTTTACATTAAGAAGTTGTAGTTTTTATAATTCATTTTGCCAGGTGTTTATAGTAAAAACTACAGTCAATTCGTTTCAGTGTTAGTCCTTTCATTATAATTAATAATAGCCGTAATAAACCTTTCGGTTTAGATTGTTCCATCTCATTTCTGCACACTCCTACTGCTTTTACTTCTGCTAAAGTAGGGCTGAAATAAAAACTTCACTTTATTTATTTGTCCCTCCAGAGGGATAGTTGATTTGCTGCAGAAATGTGACAATAATCCGTCCCAATAAGGTAAAACAGCAGTTGGACATCAGCTTCAGTGAACTGATCCTCTCTTGACATATGAAGGTAACAGACAGCGGTGACTTAATATAACAGTAAAAGAGTTTGATCGTCAATTACGAGATGATTGATTCATTTTTATGATCAAAGTGGACTGCATCAACGGGTGTCTGAGCTGTTGTAGACTGGCTGGACTGTTCAACTACCGCTGAAACATAAAGGCAGAAACGTCTAAACAGCCGATGCCATTCGCCATTTTCGGATCTCGGTAAGTTTGTAGGAGAGCAGCTTTCCTACAACCTGAATCAATATGTTAGCAGTTTTGTCATTTATCATTAAAAAAGTCCACCAGCAAAGATGTGATGCCTGTTTCCAGAGGTTGTGCAAATGCTGCCAGATGTAGCACCTGCAACCTTATCAAAGTTTTAAAGTAACCGTTTTAAATGTCCAGACCTTGTCCGATCTGGAAAACATTCCCAGTAAGTCTAACTGTCAGATTGTACACACACACACACACACACGCACGCATCACAGTTAATATCACATTTCCAGTCCTCAACTACTAGCGTTAGTAAAAACGCTACACTGGGAACTGATGGTTAATAACTGTAACAGATAATGACTAACGTTACAATTTCCTCTAGTTTTTCTGATTTGGCTTTAAAACAGAAGCGCTGAAGGACAACACTGTGCTTCAGAGCATCACCTCCAATCCAAATACAAACATGTCAAATTCAATAGAACATCACTCTGACTAAAGTAAAAATAGGGTTTTTGGGAGAATTGAGAAAAAAGACGATGGTTGCGATTAGGGCTGCACAAATCTGGGTAGAATGAGAATCACGATTTCTTTTGCCAAGAATTGAGATCATGATTTTCTCACGATTTTTTCCCCAATAAACATATTTATTGCACAAATCACCGGCACATGAACTTTGCAACAGCTGACACTAAATATGAAAACAATAAATGTCACTTTTCTCTTCTTTTACCTAAACAACCTTTCAATAATTTTCTGCTGTTCATTTGTTGAGAGAAAAAGGCGGCGTTTGATTTATGCAGATGATGTTCCTGATCAAAATGCGGTAGAATCGTGGTCTTTTTTTCTTTTTTTAAAAAATCGTTTTCATTTGGAAATGAGATTGCACAAAAGTGTGAATTGAGATCACGATTTTTTAACGATTAATTGTGCAGCCCTAGTTATGATGAAGTTTGACAGAAGCTTCCGCGCACACAATTCTCAGACAGACGGAGGAGTGCGTTGCTTTGCTACCATCATAAACAAACCCTGCAGCTTCTGACACTGATTAGAAAGAGAAAAATGCTGCACAGGATGCATAATATAACAAATGATGCTGCACAGCCTCTACAAAAAACAATCCGTTTTAATTGGAGGACTTCCTGAATGAGCCATCTTATCATCCGATGCATCTAAACTAATCAGCCATCCGACAGCAGTACGGTTCATAAATACGGTTCATAATAAAGAAAGTGGAACCAGGAGCAACAACAGGCTGGACAAGTAACTGGTACAAATCAGAAACATCTGGAGGAACATTTGACAACCAGGTTACCAGGTCAGTAAAAGGAGCATTTCAGAGAGGCAGAGTCTCTCAGATGGAAAGTTTCACCAAACTGGATATAAACAGTCAGGAATATGTTTTTTTGACTTTGGAGATCCCACCAGGGATCAAACATGCTCCATGAAATGACAGCAAGAAGGTTGCTGGTTTGAGACTCGTTTGGGGGGTGGGGGCTCTCTCTGGGTATTCCAGCTTTCTCCCACTGTCTGAAGACAGGTTGGATGGTCACTCTAAATTGTCCCTATAGGAGTGTCGCTGTGACAGATTGGCCACCTGTCCAGGTGTACCTGCCTCTCACCTGCTAATAGCTGCGCTAGACTCCAGCTTTCTGCAACCCTGAACTGGATTAAGTGGGATGGAAAATGAATGAAAGATAAAATGTCTCAGTTTCCACATCAGATATGTTGGCAATATTTTAATGGGAAGAAAATACCAGTTTATTCCAGTTTCAAAATACACACCCGGATTATTTAGAGAATGGGAATGTATGGATGAAAAGCACCTCTGAAAAATAGCAATAAAACATTAAAATGTCTCTAAATGTCATAAAATAGTAATGTAATTATTAGCTAATAGCACTGCTGAATGTTAATAATAATAATATCAATAATAATAATAATAAACTTTACTCTAGTAATAGTAAACAATAGCTGTGTATGTGTAATGAGACTGAAGAGATTATTTCGGTGTGTGGGACTGCAGGAGGACCGGCTGCAGCTCGTTGCAGCAGTGGTGCTGCTGTGGGAAGAGCAGGCTGAAGGACCACCCTGTGGCATCTGTCCCTTTTCAATCATCTTGCATAAACCTGCAGTTTTTCCCTGATATCGCTGTTGACCTGAAATGTGCCGCATCCTGCATCAAATCCATCTGTCCACAGTTTCCATCAAGAAAATAGCGCAAAAATAAACATTTAGTCAAATAACACATGACGGTGATATGAGCGCTGTTTAGAGAGCTGGCCGGCCTGCAGCGTGCCTGGACAGACAGACATGAAGGGAGACTGTTGCAGGAGATGTGCTCTGCTCTACAGGAGGTGCTCTCAGGAGCAAAGGAAGAAAATTCACACAGAATGAAATATTTACTGTTATTGTCTTCAATCTGCAACCAACGCAGCTCACTGGGGAGAAAAAGGCAATTATATGGAAAATAGAAGGCAGTGGTAGCGGCTTCAGACGCCACTGGGAGGACTAGAAAAGATTTTCTGAGTTCCTGTAAAAACTGTTAAATGAAAAACATCTGCAGACTCATCAAGAAATGGCTGCATTAAAAAAAAGCTTAAAAACTCAGTGCAGACTTTAAACAGTCTTAACATGAGTTTTTATGCAAGAATGTTGGAACTTTCCCAGAATTCATAGCTGTTTTACACTGTTTTACACTTCCTTACCTGTACATCTCACTTATTCCAGATTAATAAGACTTAGAATTAAAGACAAATAATACTTGTTATTTTTTAATTTGGCTTTTAAATAACTACATATTAGCAGATTAAAGTAGTTTTTCCTTTTTTTAAGCGAAAAATGAGCATTTCTGGTGCAAAGCTTCTGTCCCACGCTTGCACATTAAACTCGATGAGGACAGAGCATCTACTGTCATTTGCTGTCTGCACTTTATGTGGCCACAACTAAGCTTTTACATTTGAATTAAACAACTTGCAGACGGAGCGATGCGTGTGTTGTGATGCTACTGCAGAGGATGCTACTGCAGCGCTCAAGGTCTGCAGTCCTGCAAGTCTAACAGATATCTACACTCGTAGAAGAAACAAACCCATCACACACACTCCTCCATGAAGCAAGACCGGTGATGTGCACAGTGTTCAAGACTTCATGCACATCAGCAGGTGTCGTCTCACTGAGGGATTGTTCCAGAAAAGGTTTTTTTGCACAATAAAACCTGGACTTTTTCCAAAAGTAAACATAAAAAGAAATTCTTTGTTTATGAAACTTGCATGCGATCAGTCATACACACATGTTCCTGATCATTTCAGCATTTTAATTGGAAATGCCAGATAACTTTAAAAATACACTGCAATGAAAGTTTAACTGAATAAAAAGAAGAGATGAAACGCTGCAGAGAGAACGCGTCATGAACTGGATCTTTGTAGTTGTGCGGAGTTTTTTCGTCTAGTTTTAGGTTTTCCTGTTTTATTTTGTAGTTTTTCCTGTTTTGCCCGCTGCTTTGGTTTCAGCTTCATGTCTGGTTCATTAGTTCACCTGGTTTGATTTGGTCATTGTTTTCACCTGTGTCTTGTTCTCTTTTCAGTGTATTTATACCCTTGATTTTCTCTTCTCCTTGCTGGTTCATTAGATTTCATTGTGGTTGAGTTTACGTCTAGTTCTTTCAGGTTTCTGTAAATAAATTCTGTTAATCTGCATCCTGGCTGCCTCCTGCCTTCACCAGTAGAGAAGAAGAAAATGGTTTGATAGCAAGGTGTCACGCCACACAGACAAGACACATCTGGAAGTAACGGACAGAACGATGAAGAAGTTCCAGCAGATCTGATCAGAAGTCAGTCTGAGAATTAACAGGTTTACCTTCAGGTATTAACTATAAACATGTGGTATTTTACCAGAA
>JBAMHX010000010.1:695177-716111 GCA_037177515.1 Pseudomugil tenellus | reverse complement strand
CTGTTGTGGAAAGCAAGTTTTGCCTTGCAGATAACGCATTCGACAGCTTTTTCTTCTGTTTTCTTAAAATGTTTGCACACTTTAGAAGTCCGTTGCCGGGTAGCCATGATGATACAAAAGCCCGTCTGGTTTTACTTCCCTCTACTGCACATGTGTGCCATGGACAGAAACGCAGAGGCGGCAGTGGAAAATGCCGCTGCGGGTTTCTTTTTAAAATAACGAAGCTTCGACTATTAAATTAAATTAAAATAGTCGACATAATCGTGACTAGTCGACTAATTGTGGCAGCCCTACTGTGGGATAGTAGCGGCTGCAGACTGCGGCCTTACAGTCCACCACCTCAGAGCATTACAAACAACAGCCTTTTGCCTCTGCTGCAAACTGTTTCTCAAGAGCAACATTAACTTAACAAGTTCAGGAATTACAAATGTGAAACATGCAAGTGCTTCTGTCACATCACAGGAAAACAGTCCACAACACCTCAACTGCATGAATTGAAGGAGCTGTGGGTGAGGTTAAGAAGGGGAGAGGGGGGTGTCACTTCTCACATGATGAGCCTTTCAGTGAGGCACTTTTGAACTAAGTTGAACTAAGTTTGAACTAAGTTGAACTTTTCTTGTTCTTGATGCAGGTTTTCTACACTGGCAAATGTGGGAAACTAGTTTGGGGTCTTGAAAAAAGTCCCAATTCTTGCATGTGAGGAGCTGGCAGGGCAATGTGAGGCAGTAGGCACCTTGCTGCACTTCGAAGGGAAGTCTGATGTTGCTACTAAAGAGCTTGTGCAGGAAATGATGAACTTCCCTGACCCGCCAACAAAAACCAAGAACCTTCTGGAGCTCATCAACTTCATGCCTGACAGTGATCTATCAGAAATGGAACTTCTGGACTGCTTTCAGGATCGCACTCACTCTGCCAGTTACTGAAGCGGAGCTTTTTAAAACGGAAGTCGCATCTTAGGAACGCTGTCATCAGTATTAATCAGTCAACAGGGCAGAATATCTCATATGATGATATTATTGATGATTTTGCACCCAGGAGGACCAGAAAGGTCCGTTTTTAGTTTGTGTGTTGTGTTTAGTGTTCTTATTGCGCAACAGTGTTTTTATTACATCGTCTTTTGTGTGTTTTCATGTCTATAATGAAGGATGAGCACTATTGTGCTATGATTATTATTCTTAATTTATTTATATTATTATTGTTCTTTGCTCTTGTTACATATTTCATTTTATATATTTTGCCACCTTTATGTATATAAAGAATATTTATTTAAGTTAGTTTATTTTTTAGGTTTATTTTAGTTCTGATAAGTTATACAGTTTTGTACATTCGCGTTCGTTTTGATAAATAAAAATGTCCGTTTTGACCCAACTCTGTTTTTGCCCTTTTTGCTGGCTGGTGGAAATGGATGAGATGGTCAGGGGGGGCGCTCGGAGGGGATGTAATTCAATGTAATAGAGTTTTGCCCTGCCAAAAAGTGATTACAGCTGGTAATATTGTAAATGAAAACACACTTTCACTTTAAATGGCTAAAATCCAATAATGACAGTCTAAACTTTTCTGGCTTAATCATATCTGAAATCCACTTTCATCCCCTTTTAAGGTTGAATTAAGCCTCAGAAATAGAGTTTTTTGCCGAAAAGTGATTATGACTGTTAATAACATAACTTGTTACTGCAGGTTCAAATTGTTCCGTTTTAGCCAAGAGTGACATTTTTATTTAAGACGTTTATATCTGTCGCTGTTCAGGTGCATCTTAAGGTTTTCACAGTAAAATAAAATCAGTTTAAATATCCAAATTACAACAAATTACTGAAAAAAAACTGATTGTCAGTTTTGATTGTGACTGTATTGGGTTGTTTTTCTTCATTATTTTTAATAAACTTGTGCGCCGTATGTCAACGAAGTTCAAGTGATCATGTGAGACTCACATTATGTTGTCATATATGAAATGATCTTTTTTTTCTAATACTATGCTATTTTGCTTTATGCATTTCTATGACAATATTTACATTTTTATGATACAGGTCAATAGAAAAGTGTCTGATGTGTAGAAAAATGTATTACTTATTGCTCATTTTCCATTTTGAACACTTTCAAAACGGGTAGGCAGTAAAACGGAGGAATAGGACAAACAGTTTTATTTGGCATTGGAACTAAACGTCAGGTAATAACCTACCTGTCTGCATATTTCATGATGTTTGGGAGAGAAGCCAGATATCTGAAATCCCAGATTCTGTCAGAAACGTCTTAAAGCACGAATTAGTATTTTTTCATATAATAAGTTCTCCTAATATTTATTGACAGACAACAGTGTGGAGGATAATTTGTCAGTAAAACATTATAGAAGAAAGAAAACATTATAAAACGGGATGAATCTATTCAGGCTGTGTTTTCCTCCAAATAAAAAACAAAAAGCAGAACCTGAGACGAAGCCAACTTTTTCTAAAGCACATTTTAATAAACGCTCATAATTCTCACTTTAGGTCTGTTTCATTAATATAGTGCCGAATCATCCGCATCTCAGGGATTTTTCACACCCAGCAGCTCCAAACCTTACAGGCTACTCTTCATTCCACCCTGCACAGCTGTTTAGTGCTTCTGCACACACAGTTCAACATCTTCCTTTTCCCGTTTGATCGTCTACAAACTGCAGCTTGTTTTGATTAAAAGTTGCAGTTTTGCACATTTAGCTGCGTCAGTTTCCAGTTTTAATGTTGCCTTCTCCGCCGCAACCCTTGCCCTTTCCACCACCCCTCCCTCCCCCACATATCATCCCCAACACACACAAGAGACAAAGGCCAAATGTGTTGCATCTGCAAAAATACAAGAAAAAAAAACGAGAAAGGGAAGAGAGAGAGAGAAGGTGGGGGTGAACCAGTGAGAGGCAGCCACGTGACCAATACAGCAATCAGTTCATTTATAAATAAATGGAGAAAAGAGGGGAAATGACCCCTTGCGTCCGGTGATACAAGCACTAATTTGCAGATATGTTTGAAAAACAAACTGGATAACAAAATGTTACAGAGCAGCTGTTGTAGATTTAACATGTCATTAATTAATAATTACATGAAATTAAAAATTCTACATGATCTAAAGTGGCTGGTCTGAGACATAAAACCCCGGGGATGAAAATGACTTCCACTCCGGTGCCGCGGGAGCGCGCGCGACAGGTAAAAGCCGCGTGTTCATTTATTACTGAAAATATCCTTTCCACTGGTGTTCATGAAACATTATGCATTTACTGAACCATTTATTATCTTTAAAATGTAGACACTGACTTCATTCAACACTCCACATATTAATGCCTCATTTATACCTTTAAAAATCCTGCAACATGTTTAAAGTGTAGAAATACAGTTTTGTTATCACTTTTTGGCAGACATAAACTCCATTTCTGAGGCTTAACTCCACCTTTAAAGGGGATGGGAATGGATGGAAGATATTATTTGGCCAGAAATGTGTGTATCATGATTGTTATGAATGGATTTTAGCCATATACAGTAAAAGTGTGTTTTCATTTACAAGATATGGAGCTGTAAACACTTTTTGGCAGACAAAAACTGTATTTCTACGGCTTAGTTATACAGGATGGGAATAAAGAAAGGATTTTATTTTGTATTTTATTGTCAATAAATGGCTCAGTAAATTCTTAACAACATAATATTCCATGAGTGGAAAGGATACTTTAAATAATAAAATAACACACTTTATTAATTAGGCTACACATTCTAAACAAGCAAAAAAAAAAAAAAAAAAACAACAACAATGAAGCAGCAACATGTGTATTTTTATATCAGAGCTCATCTCTTTGTTTGGACTTATTATTTATTTAACGCACTAAAATGTAGCAAAGATGTATTTAAATAGACATAATGCCACGTGTAATTTCATATTATATAGTTTTTATGGCGAGAGTAACAACAACAAAAGCAAAATCACCGTCAGAAACGGGTTTTTTTTACCAGACTGTATATAATGTTTACGTGCTGCTCGCGCTCCCGTGGCCGCGCATCACATTTTTGACAAGCATTGACTTTATGGCACATCTGTCCGGACACTCCCAGTCTGTTGGGACATCACATTCCCAGTTTAAACTGGGAATGTGACAAGTGAGCTCGCGCTCTGTAGAAGCGCGGTTGTTCTCCATCTCCGTGACACACAACCTGATCTAAGAAGCAGATGTGACAGCTCCCAACAACACACAATTAATTCGCGTGCTACGTTTGAAGTCACGCGTGGTTTGTTTAAATCTCAGTAAAAAACGGAACTTACCTGTAAAAATGTTCTCTGTGAGGTAACTTCTTTCTTCACCACTCAAAGACAGTAACTTCAAGTTAAAAACGGACTCCAAACAGTCTGTAACGTCTTCACGTGACGGTTCTCTTTGATGTTGGCTCGTTCGCACGCGCGCGCCAGGTTTAACAAACCCGGAAGTGAAATGTACCAAAACGTGTATTTACTCATCCATTCAACACAGCTTCACCCTGAACACTGAGACTAAATAACCCAATAAATCCATATTTTCTTTCCTGTGAATGAAATATGTGTTTTTCTGTCAGCAGCAGAGTCGTTTTATGTAATGCTGAGGTGATTATTAGGGATGATTTTATTTCTATTGTGTCTTTTAAAAGCAGCTCAGATTTCCATCAGCAGAGGGCAGAAGTGGGATGTAAAACATGCAACACGCGGTGCATTTTCTGTCATTCAGCTTGGTCTGGGTCGGAACCAGCCTGCTGCTGCCAGCCTGGGAAAGTCACGGAAAACAGCATCATTCAGGGTGGTTCAGTCGCACGAATGAGCCAACACATTCCTGTGGCTTTTCTTTGGATTATTTTATTATATTATAATGATTTGTTCAACTTTATTCTTTAGTTTTCGGTTTTGTGACTTTGATAGCTTGATTTTTGTTTTGTTCTCCATCAGGATTTTGTCACCTATCACGTCCCATATTAAATTCTCCTGGAGAGCTGCAGCTTTTAGACGCATCCTTTCTCCCATGTACAGAATGACCTCGTGAACATCTGCTTCCACAGAGGCCAAATCACTCTGTGATGCTTCATCTCCTCATCTGCGCCGTGTCTACACACTGCCTGTCATCTTGTGGACACGGGGTTTTCAATTAAGTCCAAAATCATCCAAAGACTTGCTGCAACGCAGAGCGAACAAACAGGGCTCTGAAGATGTATGTGTGCATTTAATTCACCCAGAGTTGTCAGTCTGCAGAGTACTTTCTAGTTTTCTATCCTTGTAGCTGCATTCGACCCAACTGTGAGGAAAATTTCCCATTTGTGATGCGTCTCCCAACGGTTAAACGCAGTCACGTGGCTTCACATGATGTCATTTCCTGTGTTTGCAGACATTTTGAGGCTCCCTACTGAGGTCTTTACACTGGCTGCCTGTCCGTCAGAGGATAGACTTAAAGGTTCTGTTACTGGTTTATAAAGATCTGAATGGTTTAGGTCCCAGTATGAACCAGCAGACTCCTCAGGTCATCTGGATCTGGTCTTTTATCAGTTCCAGAGTCAGAACAAACTCTCAGATCAAACACTTATTTAAATCCAGATTAAAGACCTTCCTGTTCTCAGCTGCATTTCAATAATTAAAGAAAAAAAAAACCTTAAGCTTTTATGTTAAATTAATAATGATTTTAATCATTTTTAATTGTTATCTTTTTTTATCTACATGATTTTAATAAATTTTAATTGCATTTTTCTTTTTTTTATGTCTTTCTTGCTATATTGTTTTAATGTTCTGTAAAGCACTTTGAATCACTCTGAGTTGAATTGCCTTACTCCAACACACCTGAATCAAAGTATATGGATCCAACAGCCTATGCAGTTCTGTAAAATGATTCTTTGATTGTCAGTGGGAGTCCAGAGATGTGGGGCTCTGGCCTTCATTGGACTGGACCCAATATTAACCTGAAGTAGAAGATCTCGCACCACCACTATCGCTCTACACTGCACTGACTCTTCCCTCCGGTTTTCTTCTAATCTCTACCCAAAGTCATAAAGAGGCTTGTGTATCATCTGGGTTGGGTTACACTTTGTGCAAACAGAGGCAGGATGTGACAGCCTACTTTTTTTTCTTTCATTTTAGAAAATAAGGGCATGTGATGTGTTTTTTTTTACACTCAAGTTCTAATTCACAAAATTCTCTTTCCACTGGATATTAGACCCACCAGCATCTCATTGTTAGACTCAATTCCCAAATGTGTCTCCAGGTTGTGACAATCCCCATCATCAGTGTTTCCATTAAAGGGTTAAAGATATTTAATGTGTGTATTTCTTCTAATTGTACGATTGACATTATGTGCTGTCGCAGTTTATTAGTTTTTGATCCTTTCTCTGTGAAAAGTTACGTTTAGGCGTCGCTGATTTATATTCTGAATTATTAAAACTACGCAGTGTTGAAGATGTATGGCAGAAAGTGTGTGTGTGTGTGTGTGTGTGTGTGTGTGTGTGTGTTTGAGGGGTGCCAGTTAAATTCCCCTGCAGAAACTTTTGGGAAGTGTGTGATTGCATTTTGTAAATCTGACTTACTTTGGTGGAACAACGTTTGGGTTTTTGCTGTAGGAAGTTTTAGATGCTGGTCAAAGTTTTATAAATGAGAAACCAGATCCAAATAACCTGATGGTTCTACTGGGTCCATACTGGGTCAAAAGGTCTTTGATGTCTTTTGAACCTAAACCATTCAGATCTTTATAAACCAGTAACAGAACTTTAAAGTTTGTCCTCTGACGGACAGGCAGCCATTGTAAAGACCTCAGAACTGGACTGATGTGGTCCACTTTACTGGTCTTAGTGAGTTCTGGATTTATTGTGGCTCAGAGGATGAAACCCAGTGAAAAGTCTGAATATTTACTCAGCCTGGAGCATGGGAAGCAGGTAGCTGGCTCTGTGGGACAAAGGAGAGGTGAGAATCCTTAAACTTTTAACTGATTATTGACAACAAAGGAACATACAGCTGAGTATTTCCACAATATGTCAGAAAAGGACAGTAAACAGACACAACTGATTTCATTAAGGGTAAGAGAATCTAAGAGCTTCCATACACCTTATCTCACCAGAGATGACAGGGTTAATACAAAAGCCAATCTCAAATTCCGAGAACACCCAAGATCCAAACACAGAAAGAGCGACAAGAACAGGAAATCAGGGAAGATAGTGGGGAGGGCAGGTACAGGAAACTGAGATGGGAAAAGGCTCGAAAACCAGTTTGCACGGATTTAGCAGTGCTGGGAACACACAGAGAAACTCTCTGGGAATGGCATCAGCTAATCAATACAGAGGAGCGATGTCTTCAGAGAAGGCTGGGACAAAAACCAAGGCTGTGTCTGAATGCACTTTGGGAAAAAAGCAGTGCACTCAAAATTACCCACAATGCAACTTGAAAAGTAGTGAGCATCAATGGTCACTAGACGGGTCAATATAGACCACAATGCATTGCGGGCCGGAGGTTACAATGGCGGAAATGATACGAACATCAAAGTGTTTAATAAAAAAACTATAAAGGATCATTTTGTTTTTTTTCTACTGAATCAATATGATACAAAGAAAGAATAAAACACAATATAAGTAAATTAGATTGGATTTGAAACGGATTTGCAATGTCACCTTCAAATCTGTTACGGTTGCCATAGTTACAGCTGGTAGACACGTGATGTGCGACAGGGAGAAAGTAGCGAGCTTCATGTCCGAATCGCCAGCAGATTGAGGGAACTATGTAGTGTATTATGTATGTAGTGAATGAGGGGTTAGGGCATAGGGCGCATATTCGGACACAACCCATGACAAGAATTGGCTTCATGCACATCTCCACTACTTCCTGAACTTAGAACAACTCCTTTGTTTCCTGTCTTTCATTAGTGGATGAACTGATTAATGCAGGTGTGTCTGTCGTTGTGGTTACTGAGGTCCGAAACACCTGGACCAATAAGTTTGTCCAGTAATGAAAAACAGGAAACAAAGGAGTTGGTCTGAGTTCAGGAAGTAGTGGATCTGAGCATAAAGCCAATTAGCTGCCGGTGTCTCATTGGTTTGTAAGGAAGACGTGTGAAGACACTGTTAAAGCAATGAAGCCGACTAAAGCATGTGTAGCAGGTGGTACCACAAGGTGTCGCCCCGACCTACACCTGGTGGCACTATAAAAGAGGAAATGGCAGCTTGCCAAAGAGTGCCAGTTTCCTGTTGGGTGGCCAGGGCATGGCTGGGCCATCTAGTTGATTGCACGCAAATGCTTTGATGATCAGGTAAAAGTCTCCTGTGTACTATTTTTTTCTAATGGGAGTTTTTATGATTCCATGTTCTTAAAGAGGTATTTTGCATGATAGGTGCCTGATCAGAGCAACATATTGAGACTGGGCGTGGGGGACTCGACGCCACAGGTATGCGGTATTTTTAAGATTTTAGAATTGATTAAAATGATTTGTTTTTAGTAATTTTTGTGTTTTATTCACAGTGAAGTACTGCAACCTGCTGTCCTTTTTGATTTCTTTCTTTAGAGTTTGATTTGGTTTAAGTTAGTCCGCTCGGGGGTCCACCTGTTATCACCTGACAAGCTGTGAGAGCGGGCTAACTAATTAATTTGTTTTGTTTTATTGGGTCTTTCCCCATAGTCCATTTAACTTCCCACTGCTATTCGGTTGGGTATTAGCCACACCTGATCATTGCATGAGGGTGTTAGTTTGCAGTGGTGTGTAGTTCAATGCGGTGACCTCCTTTGAAGTGTATTGTGTGCCGTGTAGTTTGTCATCCGCCAGATTTGCATACAGGCATTCAGGTTGGCAAGAGTAATTCTGAGCGTAGCAGTGGATGGAATCGATGGGGAGTGCATGTATTAATAAATGGTCAAACTTTATTCTTGTCTGTTTTTTCTAAGTATGAATTGGTAACACATGGACTAGTTTTGCAAGTAAAAAATACTTGTGATGCTTGTCGTGAATTTAATCAATACCAAAACCTGCAGCACTTCCAGCTCTAATGCAAATGTGCAAATAGTCGTTAGGATCTCACTTCCTGCTGCCACACCAGACATTGTGGTTTCTTCAACCACCTGCTGGCTCCCTGGATTACAGCAGGCTGCAGAAGTCTTTACCTGAGTTAATAATGATCACCTGTCTGGTATGGAGGGCAGCATGTTTGTAGAGCAGCAATCGTGATTTTGTGTTTGTGGTTCTCTACTGCAGGGATTCTAATCATGGGTTTTAAAGTTGTGGTTTAGTGAAGCAAATGACTTAATTATGTCTTCATGAATGCGTCTTTGTGAGACACATTGCCCAAAGTGAAGGCAGCTAAAAGGACATCTAGTGTCCTCATCTGATTTCTGCTTTTATTTGTCAACAAAGAACAAACTCATGTCAGACTGAGAAGCTGCTGGATAATCATGACTTGGAAAAGCAGGATTTAACCTGATAAAGAGAATAAAAGTAATATCATCTTCTAATATCTTCATGTCCAATATTCACACAAGTAAATCCTCTTTTTCTTTAAGTATTTCAAACATGACACAATATAATTAACAAAAACTGTCCTTGTTCAATTTAAAATATGAAAGTAAAGGTAAAAAATCCAATTAAAGCCATGGTGGAGGGTCCAACACCGCAGCCTCATGGCATTGAGGAGGATCCCAGCCAGCACTGACCTATAGGTGCTGGGTGGTTGCCATGGCAGCGGTTCCTTTGGTCGTGGGGGGGGGGCCAGCTCCTGGTGTGGATGGATCCCAATCATATCCTCACAAACTTCCAGATGTTTTTATTTTCATATATTTAAAGTTTTAAAATCAAGAGACTGAAGTCATGGAGTCACTTTTTAAGGGGGCTGGGGGGTTATTGTGTGTGTGTGTGTTTGCGTATGTGTGTATGTTTAAGTGTGTGTCAGTGATAGGATGAAGCTGTCATTTGTTGTATGTATCATGTGTGTAACGGTTTGTTTAATTTGAAATACTTTTATCATGAAAAGCATTTTGTGTTGCCTCTGCATGAAAAGTGCTTTATAAATAAACTTTAATTAGATATTTATCTATTTTTTTTAAATATCAGTAACGGTATGATAAGCAAAACTGAGCTGATATTAATAACTGATATTTATGTTTGTGTGTGTGTCAGGAGATGGAGGGGGCATGTGGTGTTTGTTCAGGCATGTGACAGTCATAGCGATGCACCACAGTGTTGTGAAGTCTTTAACTGCAGTGGAAAACAATTTCAGGTCATTCGTTACGGTGGCGAAACATAATCGAAAAGCAGAATGCAATACTTGCAAAGTTGAAGAAATATGAACAGGATGAGGCATCAAATTATTTAGCAGTAAAATTTTATGTACTCGGATACATCACCTTCCAGAAACAGTAAGTAGGAAGCTACTGCGGATATTATCAACTTTTATTTTGTACAGAATTGAATCATTTTAAACTTTAGAAAAAAAATAAATTGGTGATTAATTTGTGGTCATGATACACAGAGCTGCTGTTATCCAAGGCTATCTGTAGGAACAAAAATGTGTGTCTATATGCATTTAAAAAAAAGAATGTCCTCTCCAGCACTCGACTGCTGCTAACGGTTTCTATCTGGCGCCCAATGACTTGTGGGTGATTGGAGACCACGGAGGATACAAAGGATGAACAAATCATTTTAGGCTAATTCTGTCCCAAACAAAGTGCAAATTTCAAGTTAGGATTCGAAGTACCCTTCGAATTGGCGACTCAAGATGGCAACAGATGCAGATGTACGTTAAGGAATGAGCTGATTATCTTAGGAACTACTGCAGAAATCTCCTTTTATATCATTTTCCATTGCCATCTAAGTTAAAATAACATTTATTTAAGACCAATGTAACTGCCACAAGAAAGAGAAAACTATTTTACACCATCTAATAAGTGGGTATAGCATTAGCTACTAGCTAACGATGGAAAAGTCTGACAAAGCTGAACTGTCCCAAATGGACACTATAGAATATATTACTAACAATGGGAAAGCGGCACGTTGAAGAAATGTGTTCTTATGCATGTCAGATACATTCCTGGGATAACTGTATTTCCTCGTCAAATACACCCGTGAAGAAAGCAGCTACAAAGAGCAACAACAAAGGTGGTGGGTCTGACTCACAAATTCAAAACACAATCATTTCAGTCGTCACTGAGAAGATAAATCAAAGGGCAGGTAGAGCTGTTGATTACAACACCCTCCAAATTAACGGCCTGAAAAATCTCTGAATTTCTGCCACCAAGTAGTAGTTGACATAAAAAAAAAATGTCGCTTTTTATGTTTATATGGTTAAATATGTTTTCCTGGGTGCTGCATAAAGTGATCAATCAAGTTGCTGTGCGTATTTGCATGAAAAGATTTATCAGAACACTTCCTGTGGACTCATCAGAAGTAGAAAAAACTGAAATCTTTTTGAACAACTCATTGTTTCGAGTCTTTTGACTGTATGATTTATAATCTGGAACTCTTTCTGGAAGTTTCCAACTAAAACCTTGTTTCCTCCACAGTCTAGTTCTGTGTTGCTGTCAGGTTTAAAGTCTTCCCTGAAACTCATCACATCAGAAATCGGCTCCCATAATGTTGATTTAGCTTATGATGTGTCTTTTAGGACATAAAAATGTCATATTTGCATATTATTAATCAGAAAGAGTTTATTTCTGGTGGAGGTTGGGCTTTAAAAGACTCTTGCTGGTGACTTGCTGCTGATTTCAACAGCTTTGCAGTCTGCGGGACACATGAACACATACAAGCAGCTCTTTGTTTCAGTCATGTTTAAATAAGTCATCATGTCCTAAATGTTTAAAAGAGTGCAGCAAAACAACTTCTGTTCCAAACTGCTGAATGCACAGTGAAGTTTTGTTGTGGATAGTACAGAAATAAAAGGAGCTGTTTCTTCCCAGTCACCATGGAGATGGATAATGATTCCCTTCAGGTTTGATCTGTTTTAATATTGACACATAATGTTACATAAGCTTTTAGCTTGACCATGACACAGCAGTTCTCCATCGGCTTCAGATGAGAGTAGCTGAAGCTTTAGTTTCTTCTCATGCAAGCATCAACAACAACCTCTACGACACCGCCGGGGTGAATTTCCAGAGTTGATGCAATAAGACTTTGATCGTGGCCTAAATCTTCTTCTACTCGGATGTGGCAGCTGCGGGACATGATATGGTTTGGTGGGAAGGGTTTCACAGTCACAACAAGATAAAATCGTTTCAGTGTTTGGAATAAATGGTTGACAACTGCGCTACAGAACAAATACACAGCTGTAAAAACCTCTTGGGGGCTGGCTCCTGTCATACATGTTGGGGTACAATAATGCTCATACAGGCAGATTCATGCACTCACTTCAAATAAAGGTCATTAATAACTTTTACTTTTATTCAGTATGGGAATTTTACACGTCCTGGAAAGTTCATTTGGAGCAGTGTGAATGCTGATCCACAAGTTCACTCTGGTCACTTTTACAAGTACAAGCAGGGGTGTCGGCTCATTTGCAAATAAACATTGAGGAGTATTCCATGTGTCCAAACGTGCTCTTCTACCCAGACGTCTCCACTAAAAGGGATTAAAAACTTTGTCCAGTCTGGATTTTGGCTCTTCTCAGCCTCATTTGCTTCCATCAGATTTCTGATACGTTTTGTTTCCCACCAATGCAGACCCGTTGTCCCCTCTCCCAGACCACAAACAAGGGGAGCGAAGGGTGCTTCAGTGCTGAGAGTTACCTGGTAACATCACCTACTCCCAGCTGGTGTTAAAACAAGTGACCTTGTTTTAAAATGTTACTGCGGGCTGAATTTATGGGTTTATCTGACGATCTGTGCAAATCTATCAGAACACAATATTACACGTTTCATTCAATTCAGTTTTGTGCATTAAAAACAGTTTTAGCCTTCTTTCCACCAATTAGACATTAACATTATTGCAATTAACAGAATGTTGACTATAATAACGTTGCATTCCTTTCTGAAAGGTGGAGCATCAGCTGGATAGTCATACATGCTTCAGCTATGTGACAGAACGACTCCATCGCAGCAAAATAAGTTCTCTTCATATCCCTTCTTTCCCAGTGATCCAGAGGAAGGTGCGGACCTCCTCGGAAGGCCAAAGAACAGCGCGTTATAAATTTTGCATTTTAAATGGAGATTCATTTAGAAAAAAAAAAAAAGGAATCTGTTGCTTTAACCAAGGAGCCATTGCTGCTCTGGTTTTATACCAGGTCAGACAGGAATCTGACCCATTTGGTTACACTGGTACCTCAATGGCAGGAACCCAAAACAGTAGGCGGGTCGGATCAGAAGTGAGGGTCCCCTTCACAGTTCTCTCATGTGAAAAGCTTCTGTTGGCCGAAACACGGCTTTAGAAATCCAACATATATGCACATAAATGATCTTTCATTAGTATTGATTGAAGATATTCACAGATAAATAAAAAAAGGCTCAAAATAGTTCAAAGATCCCATAATGTACAATTTCTGTGAATTAACATGTAAGTTTGTAAAACATTTCACAAGAGAAAAACTCTGATGTCCAGCTGTTAGACGAGGACTTGAAGGCAGCATGGAAACATGGCTTCATGCTTATACTGCTCACTGAATTTCTTCATTTCACCAAATATGATATTAGAACAACTCGAACACAGCATGACTTTGTGGTTTTACTAAATTAAATAAAAAGTATGATCCTGTCCTTCCTTAAATAGTCTCAGACTGGCTTTGCACCTATGAGGGAAGCAAAGCCGTTCAAGCTTCATTTTCTCCACATTTTGACACCTTAATAGAAGGAGAAGATGGGGTTGGTGTTGAGGACTGATGACTCTGCGTCGGGTAGAAGCTCTTCAGGAGTTTGAGATATTAGTGTCCAGTATGTTTAAAGCTAGAAAATGCAGAAATGTACATTCACAGAATTTCACAGGAATAATTTCTCTTAGTTTTGGGGGTGATGGAATACATTAAAGCAGGGAGATAGAAGTCCACATGAAGACAGCTTTCTGTTTGTCTTTGTCTTGCATGTGTGTGTTTATACATATAATTAACAATAATAATGGATTATATTCATATTGTGATCTACTGACATTCAAAGCGGTTACATTGGAGCTGCATGTGCAGCCACCCAGCTCCTTTGACCAGGAGACGAAGGAGGAACCTCTAAGGCTGTACTGGCTCTCAGTCTGTGAGCTTCTCCTTATGGTTCCTTTTCCAACTCCTTTCCAATTTTCCAGCTCCTCTCCCTTTGTCTCCTGGTTTCTCTCCCTCAGCTCACCAGCCCACCTTTGATGAAGTGATTTAAACAGCTGCACGACTCACTGCTTTCATTTTCTTGTAACAGTCATTCACTACACGACCTTCAATGAGGTCAAAATAAATAGACTCTTTAAGTCCTGCGAAGAGCAAAGTGGGAGCTGCAAGGAGATCGGCCTTTGCTGTTGTTGGTCTGAGATTATGGAAGGACCTGTCTCTGCATGTCAGACAGATGTTTTCATTTGGTTTCTTAAAGCCAGCTTGTTTTCTTTAGATTTTTATAACTCTCTTGAGATGTTGACATGTTTTTCTTTGCGTTTATGTTTGAAATGGTTTCATCATATCACATATATCTGCTCTGGGACTGACGGATGGAAACCTGGCAGCTAACGCACTCCAATGGCCTCTCTACCTCTAACATCCATAAATCAGTGATGCTGACACTGGGGGTAAGGACAGTGACATTTCTTTCACAGTGACAGATGACTGGGGGAGCGGGATTCAAACCACCAACCTTAAGGCAGTCTTTCCTAAAATCTTGACGCAATTCTGCAATTAATACACAGAAATTCAGTTAAATGGCTTTGAATATATTTGTATTGCTGGTAAATACAGTTACACTTCATTTTTATAGAATACACTGTGTCGCAAAAAGTGTTTTATTTTAATTTTAATATTTGTTTTAGAAATGAATTTGTGTATTTAACAGAATTATTTAGTATACTGACATTTTGATTATAGGTATGGTCTCAAGTCATGATTCGATTCACGGTTCTAAAGTCACGATTTCAATTTTTTTAGATTTTATTCTCAATAAAATTAACATTAGCAATTTTACCGCCAAGTTATTTTTTTATTAATTTTTTTAACTTTGTGTAAACTTATGAAAGTAAAACTTCCCCACAGTAGAAAACGTCCTCATGTCTTTTTCTATATAAACAGCGATGGACCGAGTTCGTTCGTGAAGTTTGTCCCTTTACTTTTCTTCGTTCCTGCGGCGGTGTGTGTGGCTAGGCTAGCTTGCTGTGTTAGCATATTCTTTTTACTACTTGTGTACGTTATCAGTCTCTCACAAGGTTTACACATCGTTTTTGTCTCGTCTGTAGTTTTATCGCGATTTTCATTTTGTCAACGCAGTTACATGGAAGTACTAGTTTGTAATTGCTCAGATTTCTTTGATTCTGCCGCCACATTTCTGATTTGTTCTATTAAATACAAAAGCCACACAGAGAAGCCGAAACAGGACTCATGTAAAATTAGCGCCGTTGTGCTGATCACTACATGTCATTTGCATATATTAAACTTTTTTTTAACCATTAAAAAATCTCCCCCCTGTTGGTAAGTGTGATGCCCAGCTGTAGTGACTCCCACCCTGGAATCCGCAACACAGCAGGTTTTTACCCTACAGAACCCTTTCGAAACCAGTTGAGGATCAGGTCCTATGGAACCCAAATCCATCATTTAAGACTTTGACCAGAACTGGTTCAGGCTCGAGATGCGGTTGAAAGTTTAGCTGAAACTTAGCAAGATTTCCACTTTCATCTAAGAAGTCATTAAGCCGGTTCAATACAACTTTCTCGCTTATTGTGGATATAAAAGAGGTTAGAGACAGGCCTAAAGACGTTCATTACAGATGTGTCTAGAGTCCTTTTCTTTCTGAATAAGTGATACAGTTATTATTAATTACGTATGTGTGTCATTTTACAGAATTTTCCTCTTTTCTTTTCCTGAAGTGGGAAACACCTCTACATGTATTTCTGGCTCAACCGTTGACAGTATATAGAGGTCTCAACTCTCTTCCTTCAGATCTCCTCTTCCTCATATCACAGGAGTGAACCATCTGCCAGATAACATACAATAAAGCAAAGTGGGAAAAGATATAGTTTAGAGCAGTTAAAGTATAATGTATACATAATAATGTATATATGACTGTCAACATCCATGTTATCAGGCTTAATATAAATGTTTCTCACATGTTCCATTAAAACATACAAAAGATAAAGCAGCATATGAATAATATCTATAAGCTGCGTAAATAGGTCATTTAATGTCTCGTATGACGTCTGTAACAGTTACGCCTCCCTTGTACTTGTGCTAACATGCTCACACCTTTTATATGGATAAAGTGTAGTGTCCCAATCAGGTATTAGACGCTTATTTACTTTCTGCAGCCGTTAAACCCTGATGGGAATTTTCCCCAATGGAAGAAAAACATTTCAAAATGCTCTCATTATTCCACAAATGAACAGATATATTTAGCAAAAAAGCTGATTGTATGGCTGTATTAAAACTAAAATGCCTCCCAGCAGCAAACTGAGCTGGATAAAGAGTGAATTGAAAGGAAAAATGATACAGTGATTTACCAGTTGACAGGAAGATAAAGTGATTATCTCTGTGAATAAGTTACTCCTTATTTTATCTTGGATCACAGAGCCCTTCTGCTGGCGAAGACTTACACAACCGTGAAATGAGTGCTCGTTTCATCCTCATCTGCTCTGGGAGGGTGTCCCACTCAGATGGACAGTATAAAGCTGCATGGCGGAGCTGAAGAAGCAGGATCAATCCGAGGAGAGACGACCTACTGAGGACCAACCATGAACTCCAACAAACATCAGAAGACCAGCTCTCCCAGTGAGACCAGCTTCACATCCAGTTGACTGAACGGTGGATGTTTGTTTGAATCCAGTTTCTTCTCCCCACAGGAGCGAAACCATCCCAGTCCAAGAAGAACATCAACCACTTCACAGACGTGCACGGTCTGCCATGCATTGAGAACATTGTGACGTCGGTGGAAGACACTCCCGAGCCCATCAGCACCATCATCACCGGCACCATCCCAAAGTGGATCAACGGGAACTTCCTGAGAAACGGACCGGGGAAGTTTGAGATCGGGAACCAGAAGTGAGTAAATCCAAAAATCTTCCTTCATCTGATGTTTGAAGAGGACCTGAGTGATGGAGTCTTTCTCCTCAGGTTCAACCACTGGTTTGATGGGATGGCGCTCCTGCACCAGTTTAAGATCTCCAGCGGGCAGGTGACTTATAAAAGCCGCTTCCTGTCGAGTGACAGCTACCAGTCCAACAAGGAGCGCAACCGCATCGTTGTGTCCGAGTTTGGGACCATCACCATGCCAGACCCCTGCAAGAACTTCTTCCAACGCTTCCTGTCCAGGTTTGAATTACCCAGTAAGTAGTCAGTTACAGCACAACGTTGCCATGGAAACATCATCATAGATGCGAAGCAGCTCAGAATAACTTGTCTTTCCCTCCAGAACCCACAGACAACGCCAATGTGAGCTTTGTGACATACAAAGGGGATTACTACGTCAGCACAGAGTCCAACGTCATGCACAAGGTGGACCCTGACACGCTGGAGACGGTCAAAAAGGTAGCTTTACTCACACAGACTGATGAGGAAAGCTGAATTTATTAATGGCTGTGAGGCTATACCGAAGCACGATACCGTTATCTGATGGGTGAAACCAAAAAGCTGAACGCAACAGGCTCATCTGCTTTTTACCCGTTTGTACAAGGTGGACTGGAGCAGATTCATTGCTGTGAACGGAGCAACTGCACATCCCCACACCGAGCCCGACGGCACCGCTTACAACATGGGAAACTCGTACACGCCTAAAGGTACCCCCCCCCACCCCCCATTATAATTTAGCTGTTATTAACTGTGGAAATAATAACTTTCATTCATTTGTTTTTTAAACAAATAAATCATATATAGTAAGACAGGAAAAATAAAAACGATAGAATAAATAAATGGATAAGAAATAAATTAAAATAAGTGATTAATGGATAATATAGTAAATAAATATATTAATAATAGTGAGTGAAAAAAAATCAATATTTTGAATGACTATAATTAAATAAACCTTCACGGTCAAGGGATGAAGAGTCTCATCCTAAATGAACGAATAAATAAATACCAAATAAAATATATAATAGCATACCTAAAGTAAATAAATAAAACTGTCAATTAAATGAATAAAATAAAAAGTAAAATCATTTAAAACAGAAGCTGCCAGAGATGTGTTGACATTCATTTTATTAATATGGGATGTGAATTAGCTGCTGAATCCAGCATTTGCACAGCAGCCCTGTATGTTTCTTAATGTGTTCTGTCTCAATTAAATAAACAAAATTAAGTAAAACAAGTGTGCTTTGTAGCATGGAAAGGGTTAATGTATGAATATAGTGATGTCAAATCCATGTAACTAAGGTAAGTATGGTAAAACAGCAATGTGCACCATGCTGTGAACTTTCATTTAAAAATGTAAAGAAAAATAATTTAGATGAAAAATTGATATCAGGTAAAAGTTTAAAAGGATTTCAGAGAGTTAAAAACGTAAGCGGCAATTTTTGCACTTTTTTCAGTCCTCTAACCTTAAATATGTAAAAGTTTTCACCGAGTTTAGTTTTCATTTTTCTTCTACTTAATTGCATGAAATTAATTGAATGAATATTTAAATGCATGAAAGAGTTATTTAAGAAGAATAAAACATTTCGTCTAGCAACTCTCCTGCTGGGAGGAAACCAGTTCATCTGGTCTCCATATCATCCTCAGATCAGCACCATAGTTCCAGCATCTGGACGACACGATCTACTCATAAAATACAGTTTACCTGTTAAAATAACGATAATGAGGACATGAGGTCATCTCAGTGAGGTGAAGCTGAACTCATCATGTGATGCATCATCCCTGCTTTCTTTAGACGCCTCACGTACTCAGCAAACTCAAATAAATAGATATTTTTAATCCTACAAATTTATATTATTCCAGATAACTCAAAGGCTATAAACCTTCATATTGACATTGCCATACTTTATCTGGGAGGGGGGCTCTCTCTCCCTCCCTTATGATGACATTGTGCAGCAGCAAATGTGTTCGTGCTACAGGACTGATCATCTGGTTCAGAGCTGCATGTGTGTCTGTTCTGACAGGAGCATATTACAACATCATCCGAGTGCCACCAGCTAAGAAAGCAGAAGGAGAAACCTTAGAGGGAACCACGATCCTGTGTTCAATTCCTGCAGTGGACAAGACCAAACCGTCTTACTACCACAGCTTTGGTGAGTAAAAGTCCAACAACAAATTTCTGTTTCCGTTTTTTTTATATCCTAACATCCTACAGCTGCATTATACAGGAAGAGAAGAGGTCTGATAATCAATGTAAGGAACTGAGATACATGTATTGGTTCATATAGATGTACTGGTTTTATCTGAACTGGGAAGCAGAGGTTGAATAAGTGCGTTTTTCCTTAAAAATTCCATGACAGCGATGTCTGAGAACTACGTGGTGTTCATCGAGCAGCCCATCAAGATGGACCTGCTGAAGATTGCGACAGGAAAGCTGACGGGGAAAAGCATCAGTGACGGCGTCTCCTGGAATCCCAAACTCAACACCATCTTCCATGTGATCCACAAGCAGACTGGAGAGGTACGGCTTGAACCCTAACCGAAGCCGCATGATCTCACGCAGAACACGTCAAACCTTTTCACTCCGTTTCCAGCAAATCCCCATCAAGTATGTGGCCAAGCCGCTGTCAACCTTCCACCAGATCAATGCATTTGAGGACAGCGGCTTCCTGGTTCTGGACATGTGTGCTTCGGATGATGGTCAGGCCATCTCAAACTACAACATCCAGAATCTGCGTAAGCGTGGAGAGGAGCTGGATGAGGTGAGCAGGATGAATTAAGTCTGGCTTCAGCTTTGAGTTCCTGCAGATGATGACATGTGTTTCTGTAAAAGGTCTACAACACCCTGTGCAGAATCTTCCCTCGACGTTTTGTTCTGCCCCTTAAAGTAGACCAGAAAACACCCTACAACCAGAATCTGGTCGACCTGCCCAACACCATGGCAGCAGCTATGAGGATAGGCAACAACAAGGTAGGAAACCACAGGTGGTCTAAATCTGCTGTCATATTTATACAGACATTAAACATTTTCTTTTGCAGGGTGCAGACTAGCGGGTATAGGCCAGTGGGATACAGGCAAACAGGTGCCGGCTAGCGGGTATAGGCAAGTGGGATACAGGCCAACGGGTGCCAGCTAGCGGGTATAGGCAAGTGGGATACAGGCCAACGGGTGCAGGCCAGTGAGGCACACGCTAGCGGGTTCCGGCTAGTGAGTATAGGCTAGCGAGTACAGGCTAGAGGGTACAGGAAAACAGGTGTGCGCCAGCGGGGTACAGGCCAGCGGGGTACAGGCTAGCGGGTGCAGGCCAACGGGTACAGGCCAGCGGGGTACAGGCTAGCGGTTGCAGGCCAACTGGTACAGGCCAGCGGGGTACAGGCTAGCGGGTGCAGGCCAACAGGTACAGGCCAGTGAGGCACACGCTAGCGGGTTCCGGCTAGTGAATATAGGCTAGCGAGTGCAGGCTAGAGGGTACAGGAAAACAGGTGTGCGCCAGCGGGGTACAGGCCAGCGGGGTACAGGCCAGCGGGGTACAGGCCAGCGGGGTACAGGCCAGCGGTTGCAGGCCAACGGGTACAGACCAGCGGGGTACAGGCTAGCGGTTGCAGGCCAACATGTACAGGCCAGTGGGGCACAGGCTAGCGGGTGCCGGCTAGCGGGTACAGGCCAGCAGGGTACAGGCCAGCGGGTACAGGCTAACAGGTACAGGCCAGTGGGGTACAGGCCAGCGGGTACAGGCTAACAGGTACAGGCCAGTGGGGTACAGGCCAGCGGGTACAGGCTAACAGGTAC
>JBAMHX010000010.1:682230-695077 GCA_037177515.1 Pseudomugil tenellus | reverse complement strand
AGGCCAGTGGGGTACAGGCCAGCGGGTACCCGGCCAAGATGGAAAAGCAAAATGTGTCTGTGGAGATGAAACTTGCACCAGATGTAGAAACATTTAAATCCTGCTTAAACATGTTTTTCTCCTGCTCTTCAACATATCTGATCACAGATCTGCTGTTTGCTTTTAACCTATTTAATTGAGTTATTCTACAAAATTTTATTGTGACTTTATCATTTGAATACAAGATGTTTTTATGGTTTCTACATGGCTACTATTTCTCCTTATATGTTTTATTCTGTAAAGCATATTAAACTGCTTAATTGCATGAGAAATGCAATATAAAGAGATTTGTCTTGCCTTATTTAAAACCTGCAGGTTTTCTGCACCCATGAGGACCTCCATGGGGAGGACCTCCACCAGTATGGGGGTCTGGAGTTCCCTCAGATCAACTACAGCAAATACAACACCCAACCCTACCGCTACTTCTACGGATGTGGCTTTAGACACCTTGTGGGAGACACACTGATCAAGATGGACATCCATGGGCGACAGATGAAGGTGAGCTGTAATGTAATTCATCTGGGGCCAGCAGCAGTTTAACAATCAGAATGAACTATTTTCTATCAGGTCTGGGATCATCCTGGCCTGTATCCATCTGAACCAATCTTTGTAGCTTCCCCGCATGCTACAGAGGAGGATGATGGCGTTGTTCTGTCTGTGGTTATCACTCCAGAGAAGGTGAGTCAAACATTCTGGAAAAAGCTTCTAGATGTTTTCTAGTGAAGAGAAGTGCAGATATTCTGGCTCAGCTGCCTTGAAAGATCTGAAGGTTTCTCTTTCAAATGGCTCATGATTGCTTTACAGAATCAATGTACATCTGAACCACGTACAAATAACATATCCATCACATGTAAATACATTGGGTTGACACATGAATAAGCCGAAAACCCAGTCCCAGTGGAATGGACGGGCATTGGGGGCCCATTTCCATCAATGGAGTCAGCTTTGCGTTGGACTAAAACCAATGTTTTACGTTCAATTTATTTAGGATTTGTCATCATGCAACGCAACCAACATACAAAAATGAAGAAAATCACGATAGAGGCGGGTTATTGAGTCAAACTGGTCGCCAGAGCGGTAAATGACAGCTTATTCCTGTCTGTGATAAACATGAATATACAAAATTATTTCCACAAAACTACAAGAAGTGTTGCGGACAGAAACAATGCCACTGAAATCAGTAGTTACATTGGAGTTAATAATCTCGCTATGAAGATTAGCGACGGCAGCATAAATCAACGTGTACTTCTGTACTAACACAGAAGAATGACAAATAAATCAAATAAAAACTGTATAACAGAAGATTCACTCATTTCTTCACTTTTTCCGACAAGCTTGTGTTGATGTTTGTCTTTCTACTGAATCTGCGCCCCTTCCTTCTTTAACGGTATGGCTCCTTTTTATTTATTTTTCCAGGACAAGAGCACATTTCTTCTCGTTCTGGATGCAAAGACATTCAAGGAGCTGGGCCGGGCTGCAGTTCCCGTCAACATCCCGTACGGCTTCCACGGAGCATTCAGTCCCTCCACATAGACATGTGGAGCCAAAACCCGCAATATGAAAACACTTATGTCTGTTTCTTGATAAACACCAATTTAAGTGTCATGTTTTCATTTAGTTCAGCTGCATTTTTTATTTCCACCTGATTGTGATATTATTTTACACTTTAAACGTAACATTTTAGTGTTAACACATTTAGAATTCAGCTGTTAAATCTTTTCCTGCAGGCGTTTCCTATTTTAGTCCTTCTTTATGTATAACTCAGATAAAACATAAAGCTTCTGTTTTGATGACATTTTTATGTATGAACAAAAGAAATAGATGAGTATTAGTCAGAAAGATAATAGAAAACCTGGTGAACATGTGTCAGGTTGGCTGATATTGTACATTTTTAAATGCATGTGTGAAAGTTTGTAAGTAAATAAAATATAAAAACATGAAATACCTGGTTGGAACTTTTTACTTTCATGTAACACTTTATTTGATATATTGAATAAAAAATACATCTTTTTAAACAAAAAAACTCTGGATGGCTCAGTTTCTCTTAGGGAACCTCAATAATGCTGTGTAGTACTTTGGAGGGTATTACTTTGGCTTCCAATCCAGCTATTAGACCCTCTCTTTGGAACCAGCTCCCAGTCCGGCTTCAGGAGAAAGAACCTCTTCTCTGCCTTCATCTTCAAACATTCTTTCCTGATAAATCTTATAGCGACTTGGTGTCCTCCGGCCATCTCTGTAGTCCTGCTGCTATAGGGATGTCATGTGATGCACTGGTCTCCACTCTGCTCTGCTTACTCTCCATGTAGAAATAAATTACCGTACATTGTTGACATTCGTTTTTGTTTCTCCTCTTCTTTCTCATCAGGATTAATCTCTTAGAATTATTCCGCTGGTTCTGTCCTCTCCACCCCCAACTGCTCAAAACGATAATTGTCGTAAGAACGGACATAGTACTAAAGGAGGTCATCGAACTCGGCAATCCTCAGAAAATGTGAAACAATATATGAAGGATTTTGGTCTTTGCGATGCATGGCGCTCTCACCATCCCACATTAAGAGAAAACACCTTCTTTTGTTCAGTCCACCATTCTATACTAGATTAGATTATTTTCTAACTAGCAACTTGCTGTTGAATGACATTTCAGAGGTAAAAATCAATCCAATAACCATCAGTGCTCATGCACCAGTATCATTCACTCTGAAAAGTAAGTAATAATAAACCAGCTACAAGAAACTGGAGATTTAATAAGTCATTACTTAAAACATCCTGAGTTTATTGATTATTTAAAATGCAATTTTTCTAGTCTATATATCTAGAAAACAACAATTTGTCAGAAACTTTAGTGTGTATTCTTTGGGAAGCAGGAAAAGCAGTGATCCACCCAGCAGTCATCAGGCAGTGTACACTCAGAATGACCAAAAACACAAACTGTATGATCTAAGAAAAGCAAAAATAGAACTTAACAAAACAATAAATAAAAAAAAACGCAGAAAACTTTGAACATGGCAACAAAACATGAAGATATTTTGCAATGGAAGGAAATATCAGCCACCCCTGACAAGATAAATAACTTTCAAAGAATTGGCTTTATGCAAAGGTCCACTACTTCCTGAACTTAGAACAACTCCTTTGTTTCCTGTTATTCATTACTGGACGAACTGATTAATCCAGGTGTGTCTGACCTCAGTAACCACAACGGCAATGGACAATGAAAATCAGTACCTGTAGTCCACGCATAACTATGAGATTGGGATGCTTACATCACGAAAAAATCTCCTTCTTTGTTTAAGAGAATTCTAACGCTGACATCATTTTGAGTAGTATCTGGTTAGTAAAACATTCTCCTACTTTATCTTGGAAGTCCGGTGACATCTTAAAATGGGGTGACACCTTTTATGCTGATTGTTTTCCTCATCTTCCTATAAGCAAAAAGACAAGCCAATTAACTGTTGCAAGTACTTCCATGGAGAGTCCAACCATCTTACCTACCTCTATCTATAAAGAATATCTCAGATTCAATGATGTCTTTAGGGCTCAAAAGGTTGCCAGACTTCCCATTCATCACTCCCTGGACTGCGCCATCGATTTACTTCCTGATGCCAAGCTCTCTTCAGGTAGGATCTACTCCCTATCTATACCGCAACAGCAAGCCATTAATGGACTACATCAACGAGGCTCAAACTCAGGGCTACATTCACCCTTCAACATCTCCAGCGGCCTCCAGTTTCTTCTTTGTGGAAAAAAACAATGGTGGACTTAGAGCCTGCATTGATTACCGTACACTGAATCAAAGTACAGCGAAATTCAAATATCTTCTTCCCCTGGTTCCTGACGCATTAGAACGACTACGCAGCGCTAGATTTTTCACCAAATTGGATCTCTGCAGTGCATATAACCTAATTCGCATCCGGGAAGGGGATGAGAAAATGGCTTTCACCACACCCACGGGACACTACAAATATCTGGTCATGCCTTATGGGTTGGTAAATGCTCCCTCCGTCTTCCGGGGTTTCATGAATGAGTTTTTTCGAGACATGGTTCCCAACTTTCTTGTTTGTATATAGACGATTTACTTATATATACACACCAGATTTCTTTTCACGTGTTCAGCATGTTACACAGGTCCTACAAAGACTGCATCAACTATTCCTCAAAGCTAAAAAATGCTCTTTCCACCAAACCACGTTGGATTTCATAGGATACGTTCTGAGTCCGGAAGGAGTAAGCATGGATGAGAAAAAGGTGCAAACTACTCTGGATGGACCCAAACCTGACACCATCAAAGCACTTCAACGTTCTTTGGGTCTCGCCAACTTCTAGCATTGTTTCATTCAGAATTATAGAACAATAACTTCGTCATTGACTTCCATACTCTGTAACAATCCCAGTCACCTGTCTTGGACTTCCGACTCTGAACAGAGCTTTGAACAACTAAAAAAGGACTTCACCATGGCACTGGTCCTTCAGCATCCGGATCCAACCAAACACTTTTCCGTAGAAGTGGATGCTTCCACCACAGGAGTTGGCGCAGTTCTACCACAACATAGAGGTAATCTTCCTCAACTACACCCATGTGCCTAAAACTAAGTTCAACGGAGCAGAACTACGACGTGGGCAATAGAGAACTTCTTGCCGTGAAATTGGCATTAGAAGAATAGCGACACTGGTTGGATGGTGCTCAACATCCCTTTGAAGTCCTAACCGACCACAAAGACCTGGCATACATCTGGGAGGCTTGGAGACTCAATCCACGACAGGCAAGGTGGGCTTTGTTCTTCACACGTTTCAACCTCAGTTTCTTATGTTCCAGGATTCCAAGAACAAGTGGACAGATGCTCTTTCTCGACTCCATAATTGCAAGGATCTGAAGGAAAACTCAAAGAAGACCACTGTGCTCACTAATGTCATGGTGGAAGCTGTACAATGGGAGCTTGATTACAGAATCCAAGAAACATTGGCATCCTGCACCTCCTGATACTCCTCCTGGAAGCATCTTTGTTTCTCCAGATCTTCGAATACCTCCAATACAATCTGCACACGAAAGTCCAAGCACAGGTCATCCAGAGGTCACCACCCTTCAGTCAAGATATTGGTGGCCAGGAATGTCCACTCAAATAAAAAAAACTGTGTCACAGGATGTGCCTTATGTGCTCAGGCCAAAACGCCAACGACATCTTTCAGAAGGGAAGCTCATCCCATTACCAGTTCCTCATGGACCATGGTCACATCTGGGAGTAGATTTAGTCACAGATCTTCCCTTATCCAGAGGTAATGAATGCATTTTGGTGGTGGTGGATCGCTTTTCTAAGGCTTGCAAATTCATTCCTTTTCCTAGTTTCCCAAACGCTACAGACAACGCTCAAGGAGTGTTCGAGACAGTCTTCACAAACTTTGGCATTGGTTCTGGCAATCTTTCCTCCGTTTGTTCGGAGTTGTGGTAAAGTTGTCATCTGGATACCATCCACAACCAACAGTCAAACAGAACGAAAAATCCAAGAGATAAGTTGATTCTTAACAAACATTTGTCGAACCAACCCTGAAGCCTGGTGTGAATTTTTTCCCTGGTTAAGTTAAGAACATCAAACTTGTTGGAAAAGTGGCTGCCATTTGGCGAAGGTGCAGTGGAGTGACACGCCCTCTTGACCACTGTGGACCAACAAGGATCCAGGACTGTTGGGATGGTATGGAGCTGACCATGATCTTAGGTCTGGTGCTGAGATGCATCCATGCCTCCCTCATAAGGGCCAGAAACCTGTAGAAGTGCTTCAGCGGGACAGCCATCTATATTAGGCTCATTGAGGGCCGCTGCTGTACAGCTGAAAGAAAGGGAGCAGTGACATCAGGCACCTGGGACTCAAGTTGTAAGTAGATGATAATCATGATGTCAGCCTCACAGATCTGGTGCAAAATGGATATCCATGTCTCTAGTTCTGTTACTTTTTCATCCTGTTAATGTTAGCAGGTATAGCTAACAGCAGGTGGGTGAGTATGATTGACAGGAGCTAATCCCACGGAAAACACGAGGAAGTCGGTGACAGGAAAAACAAAGTCCTTTAAATCTGTTAAAAATTAATCAAAATGAAAGTAGGAAGAAGGTTTGGGTTAAAGTTGGGGTAAAGGTAAAAGGAAAAGGCCAACTGAGCTTAAAAAGTAGATTAATAATTAACAAGAATATGTCAAATATCAGAATGAAATGAAAATAAAATCAAGTAAATTAGGGTAGAGAATATAGATATTTTATTTATTTAAAACATTTTATATTAAGTTCTCCCATAAATATATCAACATATAAGTTTATACTCATTTAAATTTCCAGATATAAAGAACTACAGAATAGTCACGTTTAGATAAACACCTGTGTTCAGGTAAAATAAAGAATATTCTGGTCATGCAGCAGATTTACCCCTGCAGTTTGTCAGATATCAGAGCCAGTGTTTGTCTCAGGCGGTTCTTCTTCTCAATCAGGAAGGACTCCAGGTTTCGAGCTTCGTTCAAGATACCCTCCAGCTCCTTCATCTGAGAGGTATCTGCTGCAGCTCTGTCACTGAAACAAATCAGAGTCATTATCCAGATATGAAACTTGAAAAGGCAGCATGTGTCTGTGTTGGTAGAAATGTTAATGTTCCTCTGAAAGTCACCAGCGTCTCATTTAGAAAACTTTGTGTAGAATCTCTACTAGAACTGCACTTAGCCAAAAAAAACAAAAAAAAAAAACAACTAGTTGTTACGCCAAAGTAAAAGTCTGATTTAAAAAACATTATGAAGAGGTGCAGCATTTTCCTTTTATAAATCACTGCCTTGCTGAAAAGGTTGCGCAGGTGGTTTTGGTTCACGTTCCCGCCCTTCACACGTATTTTCTACCAAACACGGTCAATGCAACGCAGCTCATAAATATGTCCGCATATGAATAAACGAGTGTTTGCGGCGTTGTGCGGTGTATCATTGGCACTGAGAAGCGCGTAAACGTAACTTTTCAGAGATCAAGATGGAGATGCTAATAAGTTGATCTTATTTTGGCGTCATAGTAGCGGCGTAACAAACAAAACGAAAGCCGCCGCGTTACTGGGTTTGTCAGGATCATGTCTGCATTACAAATAACTTGTACATTAATGGAAAGAACGTTTTTACGGTTCACATAGACAACCTCATTCTCACATGGAGCCCTTATAGCAACATGAGTGCAGACGATCGCACAGATTACATTTGGGAAGCCGGACATTGCTGCAAATTGCCTTTTTATATTATCCTGTTCTCCCACAGTGATGGGAAACTTTACGTATCGATCGCCTTATCAGTCAGTCATCATCATTGGCCAGGAATTCCTCATGATTACTGATATATATAAACTATTTTCATTCTATGTGGACAATGTTGGGCAACTGCATGATTCTCCCACCTTCGCAGTTCCCTGCCGTGCACGTCTCCGAAAAGCGTGCTCTCTACCTCGTCAGACTCCGTCCTGACTTATATGTTAGCCTATGTTTTAATATTTTCAAAACCAAAGTTTGTTTCAAAACCTTCTGCACAAACCAGCAGTAATGCAGTACAAACGATTGGGACTAGTTTATATGGGATTTGCGAAATGGAGGCCAGTTTCACGCAGGCGTTTCCCAGTTGTATCAATGATGCGAAGTGTAAATGCGCTGTTCACTGTTGTGTGTTTGGAAAACAAAGATGTGCGATTGGACAAATTCATTATGACACATTTGTAAAATAATAATACAGATGGATGGGCGAATTAGAAGTTCATTGTGACACCTTTGTAATATTAAAAGACGCACCTGCACGTTTACCGAACGTGCGAACAGGCTGCTTTTATTAAGGCGTGCAGTTTTGCTGTTTGGCCCGATATCACGGAATTTAAAAGAAATTATATTTAATGTGTCATTATTATCATTTTAAAAATTAAAGCGACGGGTAAAAATAGATTATGATGAGATTTTTATGACTCTGTTAGTCAAAATGACGGATAACTAAAAAGTTTAGCGCAACCTCTTTGACTTCCAGTTATCAGAACCTCTCTGTGGAACCAGAACCCAGTCTGGCTTCAGTGAGCAGAACCTCCTCTCTGCCTTCAGATCATCTTCAGACTTTCCTTCCTGACATATCTTACAATCGGGTTTGACTTAGTGACCCTAATCCAGGGGTGCCCATTACGTCGGTCGCATGACATAAAATATATACGTTAGTCTATCGCCCATCTCGTCACTTCATTGCGGCGCTAACACACTGCGTGGTCAGATTTCGCTTTATTTTCTTTCAGTAAAATTTCAATAAAATGTTGTGCAAATATTGTTACCTGGTTACATCAGGCTGTGGACATGTAGGAATGAAACGCACCTAAAAGATGGTCGCTCAGTGCGCATGCGCAGACAGCTTCTCTGAGCATAAAGTCGGTGATATCGGATAGTGTAGGTGTTGCTTTTCTTACTGTCTGAAGTCGTTCATAGTTGTTTGTCCACAAAGTTCTGATTCTAGTATGGATGGTTTCATACAAACATGTACAGGAGTGAACTGTTCTTATGTGGTTTAAGCTAACTCGTTTTACCATTCTGTAGTTTCTGGGAGTTCTATATATAATAAGTCTCCATGATACTCATGTCATGGTGAAGAAGAGATCCCTTGTGGACATTCAATGTTTATTATTTGTTTTTCAGTTAACCATACCCACATATACATCAACATCTCTACTGTTAAACTGTACCAGATGTTTATTATTGCAGATGCTACCTGAGCACCTGGACGGCTGCAGTTTTGCTTATAGAAGACTAAAGCCAGTGTTATCAGCATCCCAGCATACAGAAAACATGTTTTACAGCAGTGAAATGTGTGAGCTCATTAAATGGTCTCATCCTACATCCTGAAAGCGATACAGGATTTCTGGATGTTTCACATCACAGAAGAGCCCCCCCTTTCTGCTCTCTTTATTCTGCTTTTCTTATCAGAATCCCTAGTTTAGAGGTATGCTGCTGGTTGGCCCTCTTTTCTGTCCTCTCCACCCACAAAAAAAATGGGTGCTGCAAAAATAAAACATTATTCTGCTGCTCATCTGTAGCTTTGATTCTTGAGCCACCAGGACCTCTTCAAATATCTGCTTGTGTGTCTCTGGGAGAGGTGGAACCATCGAGCAAAATGGACAATTTGAAGCACTGTGAATATAATTGTAACAAACTCTTTATTAAGATAAATAATATTGCCTAATTCATCTTCTGTAAACAATATCAGTGTAGGTTATAGACCTCCTACATCTCTGTTGCCTCCTTTCACTCCTTAAAGGATAAAAGTGTATGTTGTTTAATACCTCAGCACTTCGGCAAATGTTGCAACCAGCTGGGTGACCTCTCTGTTTGCACCTGTAACAACAGCAAATCATCAGGAAAACACTCGTTCATTTCACTTCATTGCAAGTCAGAAACAAGATTTCCTGGATCAGTTGAAGCAGACAAGAGGATCAGATTCTGTTAGACGGCATGTCGTCACCATAACGTGTTGCCATGGCAACCGAAGGCGCCATCTTTGTCTAGGGGTAAACAACGCGTTAGTCTCATTCAGTTATATGTGACTGGCTCACTGTAGGTCGGTTTAAATTGACTAAATTTGGATTTGACTTATTCCACGTGAGTGTTTCATATTAATGTCACAACCAGCAAATGAAACCACACGATATGAGGACGTTACGGAAGCGTTTTGCCGTCACAACCATTAAAAAATAATGGATCAGTTTCTCATTTTAATGAAAAACACATCTCATAATAATGTGAAAGTTTCGTGATATAACAAGATATTAATCTCATTAAATCAAGAAACTTTAGAAGACGGTTTCTTATTATAATGAGATGTGTAACCCTAACCCTAGTTTCAATGAGGTTAATATAATGAGTTTTTTTTTCCCGTGTGGAAATGCGTTTCGACTTATTAAAACGCACCCCTCTTCATCTTCTCGCTGTTCCCTCCGGACCAGAATCAAAAGTTCTCTGAGAAGCGATGTTACAGTTAAACCTATCATGTTATAACTGTGTCACTTAGATGAGGAAATATATGGTATATGGTTACACGATCCATTAGCAGGGTAGAAAGTGGAAAACCCCGATCAGAGTTCATCTAAGATGCACAGCCAGACTTTTTAAAAACACCTCAAGAAGCAAAAAGGAAGCGAGGTTAAAAGACAATCGTGTTTATTGTTTATGGTGCTCTGAATGTAACCGCTAACAGTTAGCTAACAGTTAGCTAACAGTTAGCTTAAATACGGCCGGTGTAACTCGTTATGATTAAGAGGTCTTGGGTTTTTTGTAGCCCTGATGTTATTATTAAGTTAATATATTATTATTTTGTATAAAATATCACTGAATGTGCACTTACTGGATGTAAAATAAAGGCCACAGACGTAGCATACTGGGACTTTGGTTGCTACAAATTTTTAACCATTTCCATTACGTCCGATCGTATTTGGCATCTGTTGGCGGCGCTCAGCCGCTTATCTCTCCTGACTCCATGTCTACTCTGTAGTGTCGCTAGGGTCTGTTTCCACCACGCTAAGATGGCGAGCTGCGTTTCTATGTAATGACATCAAAATGTCCCGGATGTCCGTCTAAGAGAATGGATCTCAGCAAACAGACTTTCTGGCCGTTTCGCACCTTTCCAAAGCAACTTTTAGATTTTGGCGAATCATGTCGCTGCTTTAGAAATCAGAACATTATGTACAATAAGTTGGACATTAAATCGCTGAGTAAGACAGACATACCTGCAGCTGTTGCCTCAAATGAATTAGCCGAGTCCAAAGAAGATGCTTCAGAAGTCTTTTTCTTCCTTGGTGGAGATTTGTCTGGATTCGGAAGATTAAATTCCATCTGTTGCAACAGAGAGGTCATCACCACTCAAACATTATTTAATCTTTATTGTTCAGCAGGTTTGTCTATAAATTAGATACAATAAAATCAATAAACATTATTTAAACCTTTTTTTCTTCTGCAAGTTTGTCTACAAATTAGATCAAACAAAATAAATAAAAATTATTTAACCTTTATTTTGTAGGTTTGTGTATAAATTAGATCAAATAAAATAAATAAATATTTAACCTTTTTTGTTCTGCATGTTTGTCTACAAATTAGATCAAAACAAAATAAATAAAAATTATTTAACCATTTTTTGTTTTGTAAGTTTGTGTATAAATTAGATAAAATAAAATAAATAAACATTTAACCTTTTTTGTTCTGCATGTTTGTCTATAAATTAGATCAAATAAAATATATAAAAAATATTTAACCATTTTTTGTTTTGTAAGTTTGTGTATCAATTAGATCAAATAAAATAAACATTTAACCATTTTTGTTCTGCATGTTTGTCTATAAATTAGATAAAATAAAATAAATTAAAAATATTTAACCATTTTTTTTGTAAGTTTGTGTATAAATTTGATAAAATAAAATAAATAAACATTATTTAAACCTTTTTTTGTTTTGTAAGTTTGTGTATCAATTAGATCAAATAAAATAAACATTTAACCATTTTTGTTCTGCATGTTTGTCTATAAATTAGATAAAATAAAATAAATTAAAAATATTTAACCATTTTGTTTTGTAATTTTGTGTATAAATTTGATAAAATAAAATAAATAAACATTATTTAAACCTTTTTTTGTTTTGTAAGTTTGTCTATAAATTAGATAAAATAAAATAAATTAAAAATATTTAACCATTTTTCGTTTTGTAAGTTTGTCTGTAAATTAGATATAATTTATAATAAAATAAATAAAGCTAATGCCAATGTTAACTGCACAGTTGTGTAATTTCTGCAGCCAATATATCTGAATAATTGTTATTTTCCTTCCAATATAAACTGAACCTCAGTGGTTGGTCTGTGGGGAGTTTTCCTATAAAAGGTACCTGCAGCTGTTCTTACCTCTACAGGTGTCTGTTTTGGCCCCTTGGTGCTGCTCGCTGTCTGCTTATTGAATGTCAGAGGCATCAGTTTTTCTGCAGTCTGCGTTGTGTCCTTCATAGTTGAGTGATGCTTCTATAAAAGCGACATTTCATTTAGACTCAGCAGCTTCTTGCCATGTACAACTTCTTTAAACTTAAGGAAGAACTTTTACAACTTTATTTCAGAGCTCCGCAGGAGCCATCTGGTGATCCACAGAAAATGTACAAATCTGTTGTCATGCATTACAAACACATAACAAAACATTACATCCTGTCTATGTGGTTAGTTATGAGCAGGAATCGGTATGATGACATACCGGTTTACACGGTTTAAATCAGACTGGTTCATTCTACTGAACCAAACCGGTTTAAATCAGACTGGTTCATTCTACTGAACCAAACCAGTTTAAATCAGACTGGTTCATTCTACTGAACCAGACCCATTTAAATCAGACTGGTTCATTCTACTGAACCAAACCGGTTTAAATCACTGGTTCATTCTACTGAACCAAACCGGTTTAAATCAGACTGGTTCATTCTACTGAACCAGACCGGTTTAAATCAGACTGGTTCATTCTACTGAACCAAACCGGTTTAAATCAGACTGGTTCATTCTACTGAACCAGACCCGTTTAAATCAGACTGGTTCATTCTACTGAACCAAACCGGTTTAAATCAGACTGGTTCATTCTACTGAACCAAACCGGTTTAAAACATACTGGTTCATTCTACTGAACCAAACCGGTTTAAATCAGACTGGTTCATTCTACTGAACCAAACCGGTTTAAATCATACTGGTTCATTCTACTGAACCAAACCGGTTTAAAACATACTGGTTCATTCTACTGAACCAAACCGGTTTAAATCAGACTGGTTCATTCTACTGAACC
>JBAMHX010000010.1:650321-661103 GCA_037177515.1 Pseudomugil tenellus | reverse complement strand
GCTGTGCAGGTTTGATTCTAGCTGTGCAGGTTTGATTCTAGCTGTGCAGGTTTGATTCTAGCTGTGCAGGTTTGATTCTAGCTGTGCAGGTTTGATTTAGCTGCGCAGGTTTGATTTGAGCTGCGCAGGTTTGATTTGAGCTACGCAGGTTTGATTCTCGCTACGCAGGTTTGATTCGAACTGCGCAGGTTTGATTCTAGCTGCGAAGGTTTGATTCTAGCTGAGCAGGTTTGATTCTAGCTGAGCAGGTTTGATTCTAGCTGCGCAGGTTTGATTCTAGCTGCGCAGGTTTGATTCTAGCTGCGCAGGTTTGATTCTAGCTGCGCAGGTTTGATTCTGGCTGTGCAGGTTTGATTCTAGCTGCGCAGCTTTGATTGTAGCTGCGCAGGTTTGATTGTAGCTGCGCAGGTTTGATTGTAGCTGCGCAGGTTTGATTCTAGCTGCGCAGGTTTGATTCTAGCTACGCAGGTTTGATTCTAGCTGCGCAGGTTTGATTCTAGCTACGAAGGTTTGATTCTGGCTATGCAGTTTGATTCTAGCTGTGCAGGTTTGATTCGGGCTATGCAGGTTTGATTCGGGCTATGCAGGTTTGATTCGGGCTATGCAGGTTTGATTCTAGCTGCGCAGGTTTGATTCTAGTTGCGCAGGTTTGATTCTAGCTACGCAGGTTTGATTCTAGCTGCGCAGGTTTGATTCTAGCTACGAAGGTTTGATTCTGGCTATGCAGTTTGATTCTAGCTGAGCAGGTTTGATTCTAGCTGAACAGGTTTGATTCTAGCTGAACAGGTTTGATTATAGCTACGCTGGTTTGATTATAGCTACGCAGGTTTGATTCTGGCTACGCAGGTTTGATTCTAGCTGAACAGGTTTGATTATAGCTGAGCAGGTTTGATTCTAGCTGAGCAGGTTTGATTGGAGCTGTGTGGGATTTAGATTTGGGATCGTATGATTTCATTTGTACCTATAACTGACCAGAAACTTTGTAATAACAATTTGTGAGGACCAGAGTTGAAATAAATTGAATTGCAAAGGTGAAACCAGCACGGAAAGGGGGGGTTTGCATCACCATGCAGGTTAACAGTGGCTTCATTGTGTGGTCACCTGAGAGCCAATAATGTTCCTGGAGGCCAAATTGCAAATTATGCAAACCTAGAGAGTGTTCAGCGAGCCTTTGCTGCCTGCCAGTCCTGCAGAGATGATGTCATCGTTTTCAGACAGACAGTGCTTTCCTGCCCCCCTCACACAACTGAATAGAGAGTTCAGATTGGATGGGGAGGGGACAGTGGCGCTCTACTGCATTGTTGCTGTGTTCCACTCCTTGGTAGTACCAGACACCGAGCCAAACTCCTCCTCTCCACCAAAAGGATACAAGCAAGCTGGAGGAAGGGGAGGAGGAAGAGGAGGAAAGCTGGGATCAGAGTGATTTTGGTTTCATGCTCTCCAGGCTGATCATTAGTAAATTTGAACTAGTTTGGAATAGCTTTGTGTTCTCTCCTCAGATGTTTCATAGCTTTGAGATAACAGCATGGATTTCTACATCAGTTGATTGATAAAGACATATATAAATGAGGCTGATATAAAATGCTCTGTAATCAAAGCCCCTCCAGCCACAGAAGACCACAGGCTGGTTTTATTTGGGTCCGAGCACCAACAAGGAATGCGGCCAGTGTCTCGGCTGCATGTAATTACTTGTTTGTAAAGCAAAACTCCGGCTTGTCTGATCAGACTGTCGCATAAACAAGCGAAACCGATAAAACCACTGAAGCAAGCTGATAAAGTGTACTGGAAAGACCAGAACTCTTCTCATGGGATCAGCTGCAGGTCTCTTTTATTTACAGCTGCTTTGTCCAAAAAATGTTATTATTAAACAGAATCCAAGCTGAGGGATGGAGGAGAACTCAATGCTGCATTTTATCATGGCAAAAATATACTATTCTCTCTTTCATCTCTGTTTCCATAAACGAAAGTTGCTCACCCCCCCAATACAGCAGCCAGAAGGGACAAACCCAACGTTCATTTATTTTCTATACCACTTAATCCAATTCAGGATCTGGGGGTGGAGCCTGTCCTAAATATTAGCATGCAAAAGGCAACGCAAACATGGAAAAATAATAAAATGGAGCAAATATTACTTATAAAATAGCAAAGCAGTATATGTTATTACTTTTTTATTTATTTATTTTAAAGAAAATAATGTTTCTTGTTTAGATTAATGGATGTATTGTGATGCAATTAGACCTCTCTGTTCACCTCTCCAGCATCCTCCAGGATTTTCAGTTTTACCTCCACATGAGAAGGTTTTGGACATTTTCTGCTCTCCAAATCAGCTAATGTGGTGCTACTAATGTTATCTCAAACACTTTATCTGGACATGATTTTCAGGATCCAGTTTCAGTAGAACCAAACATTACCATGTCCAACATCTGCTGCAGCTTTACTTCCTGAACTTACTCCCTCCACCTTCAGCATATCTAATAACATGCAGGTTTACCCGTGCAGCTGTGAAAAAGGAAGATTTAGACAATTTAAAACTTTAAAAAGTTTTTCTCTTGCTGTTTAGATTAATGGTATAATTAAGTTGATGGTTAAGTAAATAAATGTAAACAAATTTTTAGTTCATCATATGGCTGAAATCACATCCTGTAAAGCAAACAAACAACGTGTTTCTTAAAGCATCTGCTTTAAAGTCAGTTTAACCCCTTCATTCATGGTGTCATGATCTTTCTTCAAACCACTTTTGGTCTTTTATAATATTTTATTTCTTTAAATGCACTGAATTGATTTTAGTTATTGTTTTTTATTTATTTAGTATTCAACTGATAGAGATGTCCTATATTATCGACATATCATATTATAAGTCAATGTCTGCATTAAAATGTAATATGAAAAATGACTAGTATGGATTTTTACTCTTTTGTTATGAGGGCATGTGCCCTGAGACGTTCCCTTCAGAGTACAGGGTGTCAGGTTTGATCTGTTAGGAGTGACTGTCGCCAAATGTCATTGCAAGCAGTGGAAACGCTGGCTGACGCTGAGCAGTTCTGGATCTTGATAGAAAGTGTCTGGCTTTGTGTTTCTGCTGATGTTGAGCCGAACAGCCTTAAATCTTGAAGGTATCCATAATGCTCGCTGCAGCGTGGTCATAGTTTCAAACTCGCCACAGAAGTGTCACAAAGTGGAAGTCTATTGGTCCAAAGCCAGCAGAGGAGCCATGTGTTTCATACAAGTACGATCAGAGGCTTTATTGGTGTAAAAATGCTTCATATTGTGTATTTAGCTGTTCCTTTCCCAGCAGACTTCCTGGACCCTTACAGGGTGCAGGAATATACCGCCACCTGGCAAATAATCCACGAGTGTATGGATGCTGGTCTGCAGGGCTGCCGGCGCTCCTTAGGCCTGCTCACAGTAACCAACGTGGCCTAAAATGCAAAAAATTTCCTGCTGCAACACCTTGGTCCGAGAGACACTGTTTGCTTTAACAGATGTCCCAGAGGGGAGGCAGACTGAGGAAGATGGAGAGGAGGAGGCTGAAAAAGCACAGCATGGTAAAACAAGTTGTGTGCGAGTGAAACGGGCGTCATGACAGCAGCTGTTAGTCAGTGCTTTGTGAGAAGCTACATGATAAAAAAAAGGTTGAATTTGTTGCGGGCGACATGCAGTCTGTTTGGGTGATGCAGGATAAAAGCTCCAGCAGTCTCTCATGCTCTATGCTTCTTTTCTACACCTACTCCCCTTGACCAGTACATCATATATCTTGTAGCTGTGTTGGTTTTATAGATTTTTGAGGCCTCAGTGGGAGGGGATATTAGTGTTTCAGCCTTTTCTTCGATGGATTTTTCCCTGCAAGATTCCAGTTGAATGCTGGTGCAGACTGGAGTCCATAAACACTGCAGTTGTAATCAGAATGCTACTGTTTCATTAAGCCAGATTAGGCCAGATCACACAGGGATTGTAGAGATGTTTGCTCTGCAGCGTGAAGCAAAGTGTAAAGAATACTGCCCTGTTTTTCAGAGTTATCAATAAAAACTAAATGAAGGGGAACCGTGAAGAGATGAGATAGTCGGGAAGTGACAATGAGAAAGATTAAATAGGCAATTTCTTCATTGATCTGCCTGAAAGGATGTGTGTTTTGGCAACCTTTTACGTGGAAGTGGAGCTTAATCTGCAGGGTGCGTTAAAAGGAAACGTCAGGCTTGGTTCTGGGTTTTCTTTAGTCAGTTGGTTTGCTTTGCTCTGCAGAACCGTCCTCTCCGCCGTAAAGATGCAAACGCTGTTGCAGGAGGTGCATGAAAATGTACTCCTTTCGGAGGATTTAGCTTATGGGGACATTTGTAATATGTATTCTTTGTCTTGTCATCGCAGATTGGTTGAATATAGTTAAAAGTGTACAAGTTAAAGGTCTCAAATCCAGCATGTGACTGGATCCATATTGGTATTCTGTCTCCACAGATCTGTGATCCGCCTGAGAAACCTGATCAGAGCCTTTAAAATCAGTTTTTCTGTCAAAAACATTGTGTTGGTGTCAGTAAAGATGATAAATGGAGTGACGTCCCATTAAGCTGCTCATTTAATTTCCTGTTTGTGATTAAGATTCACATGTGGATGAACTGTGTTTGTTTTTGTCCTTTGTCTTCCACCAGGCCAATCTGGATGACTCTCATAACCAAATGGTGGTCCACTGGGCCGGGGAGAAGAGCAACGTGATTGTGGCATTGGCCCGAGACAGTGCTGCAGCCACTGGACCCAAAACCAGTTCTGTAAGTTTACCTGAAAACACCCTACAGGGTAATATAACCCTTTTGTTATCATCTCGGTAAAATGTATTGTTAAAGGATAAGACAAGGTGGTGCTATAGGGGTAATGGATCTCCAACACCACTCACCGTCAGGCTATATTCATCTTAAAAGGAACTCTTGACTGTCAGCACAAATTGGTCTTAATGTTATTTTTTTGTATGACTTGGCATATTTGTCGTTGAAAATTTCTGATTAGTTTAACATTTTCATTTGCTTACTACATTTTTTACCAACACATATTGCCATTTATCCCACAAAACCTTTTCCAGATTTGACGTACGATGTTGTTAAATGTTAAACATTTCATTCAGAACTCTGATTTTCGTAAAGTTCAACCTTACTTTCAGCTCTACATCAGCGCTGTTTCCCTCTTCATTATAATGGTTTTATCACGGCTGCCGCCACCGCTGGTTATCCTTCGTCTGAGCGCAACAACTTGAACAGTTTTCATAATTGGAATTTGATTCTCACTATACCTGTCTAGGTCCCCAAGGGGACGAGCTGTATTGAATTTCAGCATTTTGAGATATAAGGTTTTCTCACTAGGTGGCGATTTATTCATGAAAATCAGATTTTATGGCTATATCTCTAAAACTATTTGTCTCATTGACCTTAAATCAAGTGCAAATAAAAGGTCATGACCTCAGGATGCATCCTGTCTAATGTCATTCTGGGCTGGTTCAAAGTTTCAACACCAGGATGGAGCTTTGTGACCCAACATGTGCGGTTTTATATTATTGTATTGTGTATATTATTTAATTGGGGAATGGGAGGATTGGGGGCGTTTGAGGATATAGCCCTAGCCATCGCTTCTGACTGCTTAGACCTTGTTAGATAATTATTCTTCATTTGAGCATCATGCATTTGTTTTTAGCCACTCTTATGCAGTACGGTTTATTGACCACCAAAACCCCCCTCCTATTCTAGAGTTCTCTGAATTTTTATCTTTAGTTGACTAAGGTTGTAACTAGTTATTTTAACTTGCATATCAGTAACAGTGATGATGCTTATGGCACTACTGTGTTTTTTGACATCACTGGTTTTAGTTAACAGGAGGCCCTTGTGAGAAATGTAACGATATATTACATCTGAAGTGAAAGTTTAATGTAAACTCCTCAGATTTTTATGGTTATTTTAGTAGCTTTTAAATGTCTTAATGGTCTTTGGCCCAATTTATCTGATCTCCTTTTAAGACACTAATCCTCACGGACCTGGATGTCTTCTGCTACTAGACCTTTAATCGTTCCTAGGCTGAGAATCAAAACTTCAGAAAAAGTCTCTTTCCACACTATGGTTCTGCCAGAGAGCCCTCAGGGCTGCAGAGACCATAGATATTTTTAAATGGAAGCTTTTTTAGCTTAGCTTACAGCTGAAATTTATTTGATTACCTCCGCCAAGGAGATCATGTTTTTGCCAGCATTTATCTGTCTGTGTACAGCATAACTCAAAGTTCTGGACGAATTCATGAAATGTTCAAATTATATCCAGAATAGGAAGACGTAGAAATGATTACATTTTGGAGGTGTCCTGGATCACTGTCTGGAGCCAGCACTGTTTTGAAGTATTCTTTAACATTTTGAGATAGCCACTCATGTGATTGCAGCAGATGCCTCCTACAGGCCGTTTCTGACTGCTATTTTTCACTCTGAAAAAGATCATGTGTCTCTGAGCTCTGAGAGATGTATCACCCTAAAATAAGCCCAAATGTCTTTCTAGTCATTTCCTAGATACAAAAAAGTCAGGAGTTACATGTATATCGTTCCATTCCATATTTTTGATACACACAATGACACAAAGCTATACGTGAAAACAGCATGTGACAGCGTGAGACTGATGGGACACAGACTTTACTGATGAGATGACGCTCTCCTTCTGTGGTGCTTGTCATAGTTCTGTGCACTCTGATTGTTTTTCTACTTTATTTAGATCTTTGTTTTAATCAATACATTTTAATAATTTCTTCCTCAATTTTGATAACAGTTTTTCTCACTTCACAGTCTCAAGTGTGGTTATTCTTTCATGCTTAGTTTTATTGTTCTTCTTCTTATTATTAGTCTCATGTAGATCCTGTTTTTACTTCCAGTGTTTTCCGCAGGCTCATGCTGCCTACTGGGTTAGTGGGGTTAATGGGATGGAGATCATGCTGTTCGGGGTGATTGATGGGATTCTGCACTGCAGCTTTGGCTCTGGTGTGGATTCCTACCTACCGTGCTTTGGGTTATTCCCATGGTGATGTTGCCCACTGAGGCCTTGGGGGGTAGGGGGGGCTCCTGCTGTGGGTGGCTCCAAGAGATGTTGTTTCCTCACTTCAGTGTTAAGTTAAATGTTTATCCTCAGATGTTTAACATTTATTACCTTTTTAAAATGTATGTTTAGGTCAAAGAGGCAAAGTTAATGCTATAGGAATTATATGTGCATTTATGTGTCTTTTTATGTAAAGCACTTTGAGTTTCTTGTGTAGGAAAAGTGCTGTATAAATAAAGTTTGATTGATTAATTGAAACGTCATATACACCACTTCTGATGCTGGTGGATTTGTTGGTGTCAGACTTTCTGGAAGAGCTACTTTACCGTCTCATATCCTCAATTTACAGCTGTAAAATTGATGAACAAACACTTTTGTGACAGGCTTAAAAGGTTTACTGGCTGATGACTATCCAGATACTATCCAAAGCTTGTTATGAAATTAAACTGGGAGGATCTGCCCATTATATCCCCAAACGGAGTGTGGGGGATATAATGGTTTCGCTCCTTCATGTTAATGAGATCATTTGGACAATATTAAATTTAGATTTTTCATGTTTTGCATATGCATAGATTTCATAGAGAAGATGAACTGATTTGATTTTGAGTGATTTGTCATTTTCAGGTTGGCCAACCAGGGGTGCACAAACTCAAAATGTTTTGGCTATATCTCTGAAATCCTTCATCCCATTTTTCAACTCCAGTGCAAATGAAAGGTCATTACCTGAAGATGTGTCGCATAAAGACGTTATACCTGAATGTTTCTATATTGACATATGTATTCCAGGATTGTGGAAATTGAAAATTGTTGGTGTTCGGGCATAAACCTGTTTCCGTCGTTCCGTCGCCTCCGAATACAGAATTTCTAGTTGTGGAATTACATGATTTCAGTTTTGCAAATATTTTGTGGTAATGAGGAAAAATAGGTAGTGCAGGTTTTGACCTCTCCTTCTCCTCTTTCTTTTTTGCAGGTCTACGTGTCCTATGACTATGGTACAAATTTTACATTGGTCTCAGAGAAGTTCCAGCTGTCAGGAGACAAAGTAAAAGATGGCAGCAAGCAGGCCATCTCTCAGTTCTACCACAGTCCCGCAGACAACCGCAGGGTAAGTCCCAGTCTTGGAGTCGTTGACGGACACAGCAAGTGGTAACGATCCACATTCAGGATAGGCAGAGGCTTAAGGCTCATTTATACTTGAGTCAGAAGACCGATACGCTGACGGGGATACAGTTTCATCCCTTTCCTGTGGTGGTTACATAATTTGATAGATTTTTAAGGGGATAGTTATCTCTCACTTCATGCAGAAAACGGAGGAACCACAGAAAGAAACAAACCAGATAAAAAGAAGTGGAAGAGAACGGAAACCGCCAAATAAGAAACCCCCAATGAAGAAAAAGTTGAGAACAGCCGAAAACGAAGTTCCTCTTCCTCTTTCGGTCTATTCAGACAGTTGTTTACAACTATAAAGTTGTTTGCACCTGCTTTTAATGGTGGATTACCACTAGCAGCTGGAGTCAGAACATGGAAGGGAATTCTGAACCCAGCACTGCCCACGAATGGACAAACTGACTTGACATCCATGGAAATGTAAAACACCTTTTAAATCCTGAGTCATTTGCTGACGACGTGGTGACGTGATGGATAACACATAGCTTTCCACTGTGTGTTGACTGGTCATTTTGTTCGGGTTGGTTTGCAGTCATTTCCACGCATGTTGTGCACCCAGTTCCGAGGTTTACATGTGGACTGTGAACTGGGAATTTTCTTTCAACTGTTAATCTTAAATGTGTAGCAATCTCCTCGATGTTTCTTTAGTAACAGGCTTATTCAACATCATTTTGGTGCTAATGATGCTAATAGAACAGAACATTTACTCAGTGAGAATGTAAAGAAATGCATTATGGATTACAGTCCTGCATGAAACGCAGAACCCTGTGCTCCTGTTTCTGGAGCAGAACCAATTGGAGCTTGAGTTGGCTTAATAAGGACCAAGAGGAAGTGAAAAGCAGTCCAGCCGCTCCAGGTTCAAGTTATTTTTCAAGGAGTAATCTCCTCTGAGGTCCTGACCACAACCTGCTCCCATTGGAACTGAAGCAGGGAAACGTCGCTGTACATCAGGAATCTGCTTCCTCTTTCCACCGCAGCTGTGTACTCTCACAGTACAGCACCCAAGAAAGGCTTTTTTTCCTTTCTATCTTTGAGTTGTTGCTATGCTCAACTTATTTGGATAATTATATTTATCCAGGACACTACAGCTTGTGTAAACACTTGTGTAATGTCGTCTGAATCTTACCATAAGTTAAGCAATTAGCGCGAGCTATCATGGGGTTTAGGTCTGCCTCCATCTGGGCTTTGCATTAAAACAAAAAAAAATGCAGCCGGGTCACTTTGAAGTGAATGATGGATCCTCGTGTGTCACCACCAAGGTCAGAAAGGACTCCACTCCACTGTAGCAGGAAAAAAAGCTTGTTTGTGGGGATGAGATGGTTCTGAGACCAATACAATAGAATCATAGAAGTCTTGGTGCTCACGTGTGCCATTTCATTTATCTAAATAAAGATATTACATTTAATTTATTTATCCTAAGAATAAATTATAATGTAAAAATTGTTCTTGCTCCAACGGGTGTTTTCCAAAGGGTTGTAGTGGACGTTAAGAAGCCTCTCCGTGAACATCCTCAATGTGTAGCGGAGGGGTCACCATCCAGAAGGTTTTAGTGTCTTCCTTCTACATGATTCAACTGCTCATTAACAAACTGGATCTATTAGGCCTCTTCTATAAGGGTGCATTCACACCAGTATAGTCTGATGGAGGTGGAGGCAGAGATGTGGAGGGAGATAAGGTAGTGTTTAGTCCGGTATTGTCTCGCATGGTTTCAGACAGTTTGTATGATCTGTGTCGGGTTTTTCAACAGGACAGGGACCAGAAGAGCGTTCACTGCTTTTATCAGCAGAGAAACTGTAGAAAGCAGCCTGGAGCTGACATCTGTTGTACCAAATGGACGATGATTCAAATTTTTGGCACTTTTGCATAAGCTTCACTTTCCAACGGAGGTTGCTGCTTCAGTACAATTTTCAATCAGAACTTGCTGCTTTCTGTTCAGACCAGTTCAATGGGGAACATGCACTGCTCAACAGAAGGAAGAAATGTTTTAAAAGGTCAGGTTTGGGGGTTTGTGGTTAACTCTAGTGGACCCGACATGATTTAGTTTGGTTTTTACCTAATAATACCTCTAAATAATATTTAAAATGTTTATTTTGTACTTTGCTGTAATGCTCGTGTTTTCTCAAACCACTATCTTACACATTAGATGTGAAATAAACCTGCTTACCTTTTATTGAAAAACATTGTTCCTCTTCTTCAGTACCTGTTTGTAGACTCCACCAACAACTACTTGTGGAACACCTATGACTTCTGTAAGAGCGTGCAGGGCTTTTCTCTTCCCTTCAAACCAACCGACCTGGTGCTTCACTCCAAACGATCCAACCTGGTGCTCGGCTATGACAGCTCACATCCAAACAAACAGGTACAAACTTCACGGAAAAATGATGGAAATAATGTCAATAAAACCAGAAAAGATGTTTAAACCGAGACATTTTATTATTTAATGGAATTTATGAGCTGATTGTGAATCTGATGCAGCAGCTTAAACACGTGAGAAGAGACCATGCTGGTGTGATGGATGCAGGATGTGCTTCCTGAAAGAGACGTTGTCTGGATGGGAGCAGATGTTGCTCTAAAA
>JBAMHX010000010.1:373432-383948 GCA_037177515.1 Pseudomugil tenellus | reverse complement strand
CAGAAATAAACTGTTCATGAGCAGTTTGTGATCATTATAGGCTGTTGTCGGCATTGAATGCTAAAATCTGCAGAAATAAACTGTTCATGAGCAGTTTGTGATCATTATAGGCTGTTGTCGGCATTGAATGCTAAAATCTGCAGAAATTAACTGTTCATGAGCAGTTTGTGATCATTATGGGCTGTTGTCAGCTAGCTTGGTTTTCCATCTACAGCTGGAACAGGATCATTGTGCGTGACATCATTCCCAGTTTTGGGTTTGAAGTCAGTGATAGAAGATTCAGTGCATGTTTTACTGGAGCTACTCTGACTTTTACATTCTTAAACAAGAACATTTTGGTGTCTGATGTGATTGCAACGGAGTGAAAATAATTAGTTATCACGTCAGAACTCAACCTTGTGTCTGCCATGAGCTTTGACTGACATGGATGTTGCTTCTACAGCCTCATACAGGCAGTGGGAGGTGTTGCTATAGGCTACAACATCCTCTCATCCACCACCTCCACTGAATCCAGCTCAGGAAAGAGCTGGTCCTTCTCACCAGTTCACCAGTATCCTGATCCTGTCAGTGGACCCACTCCCCCAACACACCACAGTGTAGAAGATGCAGTACGGTGTCATGAACTAAAGGACCCGTGTCTCCTAAGTAAGTTGGAGAATGTTCTTTTCAGCAGGCCTCAGTGGTCCTGTACCAGTCCAGGTTATCATTTTGGTAACCACCCCATCTTCTCCCTGTCCATCCCAGGGTTGTTCACTGGAGAAGGATATGCGTACACTAGTAAACACACTTTCCCTCTGATGGATAACCAAGCACAGCAGTGTCACCAGAAACCCGGTGTTGTTCCTGTAGCTGCCACTGTGAAAACGATTCTGTCATGATTTGGACTTTGTGTGTGTTTTTTCTGTTTTCCTGTTTTATTTTGTTGTATTCCTGTTTTGCCCTTTGTGTTTCTGTTGAGCGTCACGTCCGGCTCGTTAGTTCACCTGTATTAGGTTCACCAGTTTCTTGTTTAGTTCAGTTTGTATTTAAGTTCTGTGATTTTTCAGTTCCTGTTGCGGGTTCATTGCATTTCTTACGTTGTCAGCGTTAGCTTCTCTTTAGTTGTGAACAATAAAATAAGACTTCTCTGCACGCCTGCTGCCTCCCTTGCCTGCATTTGGGTCCACATCCTCCTGCGTTCCTGACAGATACATAAAAAACAAATCAGGCTTCTGTTACTTGAATATTTGCAGGAACACATTTTGACTGAACCACATTTACTCCCCAGAGGTCTTTACATGCTTTCAGAATATCAGATAAAAGCAGGATTTGTCATTGGACCAGGCCTCCCGCTGCCATAAACACCCTAAAATCAGTGTGTGACAGATAAATGGACCTGCTGTGAGGTGCCAGAAGTTGTGTGAATATGGTTTTATGTTCAGAGAGGAATCCTGGAGATTAACCGGAAAGACAGAAAAAGAGTTGCCCCTAATTTCCTTCCACACTTGAGGAGAAGAGTAAATCCCTTGCTTTGTTGAAATGGCGGAGGCTTCATTGCAGTAGATTTTGGCCTGAATGGGAGTTGTACCATATTCATACAGCTTGCTTTGCTTCGCCTGAAGGCAGCGAAGCCTGAGGCCTTTCACACCCTGCCAAGAAGAACATCGTCCATAATGTAAAGCCTACGCTTGATCCAGTGGAGCCGAAATGCAAGGCAGACAGAAAGATGGAGGTCTTAGCAGCTAATGATGCAAACTGGGATTGGGAAACACACACACACACACACACACACACACACACACACAATGAAAGCATCTGCTTTCTTTCATTTGGCTGAAAACACGTTTTCAGTCCATGTCAGAAGTAGTTTTGGGGCTGATAGCAGAGAAGCCTCTATGAAGCGATGTCTCTGCTGGATCCTTCAGTTGAACTTTCAGCCTGTTTTGCATCATCTTCCTGTGAAACTCGTTTCTGAAACTGGAACGTTGTGAGATAACGAGAGCTCAATCCTCTGGTGCCATCTTCTGTTCACAAGCTGTGTGCATGTACCAGCGCTCACCAGCAAGAGGCGGTGCTGGACAGGAATGGATGCAGCATGTCGGGAGGACTTATGTGCACATTTTATGATCTTATTTCTTTATTATTTACTATTATTTACTGTATATTTAATGCCTGCGAGGGTCTTCAGAGCACTGCAGGCTGCATAACTTTCCTGCTGAACACCGAGTCTGAGAGTTTATTTTTAAATAGAAGGTTTGCACCTGCAGGTATAAACAATAAAAGGCATGTTATGACTAATATAAGTAAAACAAATGTAATATGAGGCCTGGGTAGTAAAAAGGAACATTGTGTGCAGCGCTTTGCCATCATGATATTACCTGCAGAAGCAATCGTGTGCGTGCTCAGTGCGGATCCAGGCTTTATGTTTCCTACTGTAGAAACAGCACAAGCTCCAGCTTGTATAAAGGTGCAGGAGCTGTTCAATAAGCCAGTTTCTGCTAAGACAGGCAATGCTCTGGACTCATGTAAACACACACACAGTTTCATTGTTAGATAAATAATAAGAACAGAAATTTTATGAATTATAATGTAATAAAATATAGTTAGTTTAGGTGACAAGAAAGAGTTGTAGAAAACATCAGGGTGAGTCATCTCAAGTTCACACCAAGACTTCTCATGATCAGTTTATCATTAACCTGTCATTCTCACAAGCATAACTTTTTACTTTAAATATAGCTTATCTGATCTGTTTTTGTATGTTTCAGTTTCATAGAAGTGATTTTCGCTGGTTGTTTCTTATATGACGACATTGAGCGACCTCAGGCAGCTAGCCGGCACGCTGCTTCTTTGTTCTGCATGTGAGAGATTATTAGGACAAGGCTGTTCTGAGGGTAAGCTGATGTTTAACTAAGATAAACTGAAAAAAAAACACCTGGCACAGTTACCTCTGCTCAAAAACTGAAAAGGGAAGTTCCATCATTTCCTGGATATGGCCGCCTTACTGAAAGACTTCTCTGATGGCTCCAAGATGATTTAACTTATCAGTCCTACAGTTTTCGACGTAACTGAATTTGGGTACGAACATGCAGGAGGACATTGGCCTGTCGCTCTCATAGCATTACTTAAAAAACAAAAACAGACAATGTTTTTGCAACAAAATGGTTCTTTAGACTCAAACTAAGAGCAGAATCAATGCAAACACAAATGTGGTGAAATAATTCATCAGAGAGGTTTGAAACGGAAGGTTTCCTTTGAGTTCAGTCATTTGTGAAGCTGAATTTAATGTTTTTTCTCTCTGTTTTAATGTGCAGTGGACTTTTACTCAAACCGGGTTAGGAGGGCAGAGGATGAGTCTGTTGGGGCAGTAGGTCTTAAACTTTTTTAGCCATGACCCCAAAGATATGTTGGTGTTTGTGACCCCCCCAGCTGAATGATCATTGTGTGATGTGTCAAATGGATTCTGTCCCAGATTCAGTTCATCAATGTGAAAAGGCGCCTCTTTGTCCAAAATGGCCAAATGTAGATATATATCTATATCTATTTCTAGACAGTGTATGTACACACACACACACACACACACACACACACACACACACACACACACACACACACACACACACACACACACACACAGACACACACATTATCTGGTGATTCCAACAGTTTGAGGGCCACTGTATTAGGAGGACAGGACGTGATGATGTTCCTCTTTGTGTCGCTGCTATGATAACTTGTCACATCAGAGAGAAAAACACCTTTACATGAATAATCTGCATCAGAAACAACTAGAAGCTTCATAGAAAGACAATATTGTGGTTTTGGTTTCAGCATAAATGTGCAGAATGACATTGATACTTTTAAAGGGTGAATAATCACTAAAATACATTGTTATTTATTTCTAACTTTGCTTCTTCAGTGATACTGGTAACACTGGTAAGCAATGCAGGTGTGGAAAGAAATGTTGTCCTTTTTCAGTAACCTGTTGATCACCAGAGTTGGACCTGTGGTGTCCAATCATACCCCTGCATTTAAAGCACAACAATCATTATTATAAATACATCTCCAATTCAAAATGTATCTCATGTCCAGCTTTCATCACAAACAAGATTCCTCATAAAAAAGATAGAAAAGAAAGAATTGGCAGCAGTCGAGTGCTGGAGAAGATGTTGTTTTATGCATATAATCACATATTTGTTCCAGCAGAGAAACTGGGCAGCAGCACTTTCTACCATGACCATGAATTTTATTACAAGCATCTGACCAGAATTATTTTTCACTGACATTGATGTTTTAACTTAGACACACATGTAAACAGTAAACAAAAACAAAAAATAAATACAATTCAAAGTACTAAGGCATTTTTTTGTAATTTTTAAAAAATATATCTTTTTGTGAAATATTGGGATCACATATTGGATAAATAACATATGAAGTTGCTAGGCAACGGAAGTCTGATGCACATCTGTGATGCTCGTACACTGGCTGTCTCTTTTCAAACGACATGCGTACTTTGGAGTACGCAGACCCTGAATTGAGACATAGCCAATGGGTAGCTAGCCGTGTAGCTCTTTACTACTTCCTGGTTCCTTAACCAATCATATGCGACTCGAGGTTGCCAAGCAGCAGTGCACATTTTGGCATCTTATGCCAATAAAAGAGCTGCAGCGTACAGGTGTGGAAGCTAGTAAATGAAGTGAACCAGAAATAGTTTCAGTGAAAGAGTAATGTAGAATCATTTTAAGGTGGAAAATGTTGAGAAACCAAGTTAATTTCAATATGGATGCAGGGTTGTTGGTAAAGCATCCCCTGGACAGGTAAGTCCCGGAATTTAGCTTTCATAAACTGAAAGTTTTTAGTAATTTACAAAGACTTATAGTTTAATTTCATGCTCATTACTTACAAAACTAACATGTGCAACTGCGTTGATAAATTAGTTGAGTAAATTGGTGGCTTATTAGTTTAAACAGGTGTAATGATGTTTTGGCCAAGTGACTAGTGTGTTTGGCCTTATAAGGTTATGAAAATACTAGCAAATGTCTTTAATAAGTGTGACAAAGTAAAACAGCTGGTGGCATTTGTTGATTAATGCTTCTGTTTACTATTTAATGCTAACATAAGTTAGCATATAAAAATAGCACTAGGGGTTGGTTTGTCCAACACCAAAGCACAAATGAAAATTTACAGAATTCCTGCAGCAGATGACAACAACATATGCCGATCCTTTAACACTCCTGCAAGTGTTTCCCTGTTGTTTCCATCTGACACACATCAAACTTAATCAGCAGATTTGTTCATAGCTTGACATAAAACTCGGCACAACTCTGCTAATTAACCATTTATCTGAGTCAGGTGTGATGCGGCAGGGAAAGTCACAATACTTGCAGGAGTGCAGCTCTCTTGGAGTCGCCTACGCCTGGATTAGACACATCCCGGTTTGAGAATGAGAGACTCCGTAACAAAGGAAGCCTGAGTGGTCCAAAGGAACAACTCTTTAACTTTATTATCAACAATGGATCATTTGTGTAAAGAAGAATCGGTAATGTGTAAAGCGTTCTCATCTACCCTTTTCCCAAAGCAACGATAACAATCCACATTTTCCTCAAACTCCTGTAAACTCACTCATTAACAGTGACTAAAGATGACTTGGCCTGGATTTGTGGAATAGCTTGAGTGAAAAAAAAAAACAGATCGAAAAGGAAAAAACAACAACACAGAAACCTGAGAGTTGCCCCCTCTTTAAGAAAAACCTTTGTGGACTAGCTGACTCCAGTTACCAGGTATCCTGCTGGTGCCATGTTATCCATCCTCTCACACTGGCAACTTACCAAGACTCCGAAGAGGAGGAGGGATGAATGGATTGCAGTCCTGATTGGAAACACTTGGTGTCATTGTTACTTATTTCACCTTTAAATATAAGCAGCTAATGTATTTATGTAACCCCAACTGTGTTGAACTAATTTAATCCAAATATACTGCATATGAACGAGGTGAAAGTTGAGATGAACTCACAGGAAAGCCTGCGATGTACCAATAAATACCATCAAATTCCATCCTAAATGATGCACTTTGAGAAATCTTCCCGGAAAAACAAATATTTGTCCATCTAAACATAAATCTGTGTGAATTTTGTCTCAAACTTGGAATATTTAATGTCTGTTTTATAGGAATTGATTCTTTTAACAGTTGCTACACATCAGCATCATCTCAGGCTCCGTCCTGTAGTTTTTCATTTATTATTTATTAGTACTTCATGCTAGATTATAAGTAAAGTCATTTATTAAATAAAATGAGTGGTGGTTTCCCCTGAAATGTGAGTTATTTAGACATTAAACACCTCATACCTGTATTTAAATTCCGTATTTGAAAATTATTTTGGAAAAAACTGAAGATTGTGAAGCGGTTTATCTAATTATTAATTTTAATATTTAAACTGGGTAGAAAATCTCCAGGAAATGGAAGTTAATGATATAAAAATGACTTGTCATTTAGAAAATCTCAACCTAATCTCCCAGAGGAAACAGTCCTGATGTTTTTCTGCGGCTGTGTCTTCTCTGGAAATGTTTATTGTAGCTCATTGCACAGTGATGAACTTCTGAACTCTGCTGGTGTTGCAAGACTTTCCTTTGCCATTTATTCAACAGGAGCAGCTGTACAAGCACTTTCCTGCTGTACCCATGTTTGTTATGTGTCTGTTTGAGTCTCTGACAGCTCAAGGTGGGATGCGCAGGTGAAAGGCCAACCAGGACGTTCTCACCCGTCATGCACACTTGCACACAGAGAGTGAGTCAGTACATGAAGGGTGAAAGTGAAGCTGCAGCCCTCAGAGAAGGATTTGTTTGCCTGCAGGTTTGGGCGTGTATCAGGACCTTTAAGGCTTGGCATGTAGACACAGGCTGAGGAAAGTGAGGGCCTGGTGTGGGTCTGTGGCTCATTCAGCGTTCAGTCAGCAGTCAGATGGTTGATCTGGGGTAAGAAGCTGGGGTGCATGTTGATATGATGTCTTCATCTGGCTACAGTCTGATTCCTCCTGCACTCTGATACCACGTCACACAATCACCCTTCAAACTTCCTACATAAAATCCCTGTAAAAGTTTAATTCTTTCTTGCTCAGGTCAGACATTTCCATGTCAGTGCAGTTTTATGAGAATAAACTTTCTACCTGGTGCTTTTATCGCTGCGGGAATAAAAAGGAAACTTCTTGCAGTTTCTCTTCTTTTATCCAACCCTAAACAGCGCTTTGGAAAATCATTACACAGTCATCAGTGGCTTGTGAAAAACATCTTCACAAGTCTCCTCGCTTGTCTTCTGTAAGTCAGGTATGTGGAAGTAGTTGTGTTGAAGCTTTAGGAGATGCAGATTTCAGTCCAAACCAGAGGTTCCCAAGTCTGCTCCTGCAGATTTCTTATCTTTCATCATCTCATCTCCAACACACAGAAAAAACATCGGAATAGTTTCATCTGCATGTCATCTAGGTCTCCATATATCTGCAGACCCCCGAGACATTCATCTGGTTCCGGTGTGTTGGAAATGCATGTAAAAAGCTGCAGGGGTGGCAAACCCAGCCCCGCAATGAGGCACAACTCCGCATGAACACATAGATCCATCTGCAGCTCTTTTCCGCGTTTCGCTCTCTTTCTCAGCCCTTCACCACACTCAGTCCTTTTTTTGCTACCAGCGTGGGGTCATATGATCTGAGCTTCGACGCCTGTCTGTCAAAGTCCTGCCGTTAGTTTATAAAAAAACAAACCAGTTCAGGATCTTCTGGTTTGTTATGAACCAACCAGACCACTCAGACCATTAGGAACCGTTTGCAGAGTCAGAACCAAACATGCAGAAACAGCATTAGCTTGTAATTCTTCTCACACGTGGAGCAAACTACCAGAAAACTGCAGCTCTGCTGAAATTCTAAGTTGTTTTAAATCAGATTAAACACTTTATTATCCACCTTTTATCAAAATAATTATTCATTCCAAACACTTTTATTTTTGTTGGAAACATTTTTTTCTTTCCTTTTTAAATGTTTTTGTATCTTTTTAATGCTCTCTGCACCCCCCTGTAATACGTTTCTGTAAAATGTCCTGTATGTTAAATGTGTCTTCTGAAAGCCTCTGCATTACTCAGCAATCCATCACTGCAGCAGGACAACATCCAGAAAGCCAGCGGTGTAGGAAACCTGCTGGAGCTGCTATGAGGCCTGGAGGGAAAATGAAAGTTTCTTCTTTCTTCACTTTGCATCCTGTTTATGTTCCTTTTACTTCCAGCAGACAGTTCAGTTCAGCTTTATTTGTATAGCGCCACTTCATAACAGTGTCATTTCAGGGCACTTTACAGACACATCAGTGTGAGCCAGTTCATAATAAATAACTTAGTTAAGGAAAAGCAGCAGCTTGCATCGAACAACATGTGTTGAACGTATAATAGGGTGGTTTCTTCCTGACTGGTACAGGAAGCCTACATTAAGATCAGGCATCTTGTTATTGCAGTAAATGATTAAAAAGTCTGACTGAAACATGCAGCAGAGTTTCTCTGTTTGGCTTTTTTCTGCTCTGCTGGTCACTGAAGCTTGAAGTACATGCAGGTGTTTCCCTCCAGACCAGTTTCATCCTTAAGCACCAGTCTGACGCTTCATTTCATGCCTTTCCACATTTTAATGAAGGAGTATCACATTTACTTTAACTTTATATGTTATTTTTTTATAATCTGACTGTATCTCAGTGTATAATGAGGGTTAATAAAAGCATGACCTGAACAGAAACACATGCAGGAATATATAATATAACACACTGCATCACACGTAAAAGGGACGTTTTCACATTTAATCCCATTTTCATGATTGTACCACAAGTTTGCTTCAGTGCGTACAGAACACTTCCTTTTCTACAGCTGCAGCAGCAGATAAGATTTACAACTTTTTTTAGCAGATACAGAAAAAGACGCAATGATTCAAACGTTTCTCATCGACTGAGCTACATTTTCCAAAAGCAGAGTAAACAACATGGCATCATGCTTCGTGTCATCAGTGAGAAGAAATACAGCAGCAGACAGAAGCTGCAAACCAACACGCTCTGCTGAGCAGGCTGGGTTTCACCTCAAGTTCATATATTTACTGCTGATCGCTGGCTGCTGGTAGAACCTGGATCTGCTGTTCGGCATATGAAGCAGATCACATATATGTTAGAAACTCAGCATTTTTAACTTGGGGTTAAAAGAGTTTCTGTGTGCGTCCTACATGCAACCGATGAAGTTGTTGGCAGGAAGCCCGTCAGCTCGCATGCTGCGTTGTCAAAGCAGATCCAAGTCTTCATCAGGAGGAAGAAATGCCAACCTGTTTTTCTTTATCAGAGTTAATTACTGTCTTCTAAGGAAAATAAATAGCACCTGTACATCAGGAATGGGAAAAGTGGGGGAGTCATTGGCTTTTCATTCTTCTTTAATTCCACGTTAAACAGATGAAAAGTGACCGTGTAAACACCTACTTCCGAGTAGAATCGTTCATTCAGGATTAAACTTAAGCTTGTTGTTTGGTAAATGCAATCAAGTTTTTTTTTTTTATAAAGGTTTTCCTCCCGTCTTCGATATATTCGGTCCGTCTGTTTTTCTTCTCGTCCTTAGCTGCTCAATATGGTGAAGTCGTATACTTGTGACAAGCTAGTACGTCAAAAATAGAAGCAAAATTAAAACCAAAACGGTTTATATCGTTTTCTATCTAGCCGCTAAGCCTAAAAACAGGAAGAGATGCGTGATTACGTCACTTCTGCCATCACATCAGAATTAACAGATGAGAATAAACGTGATGCCATGTAAACATTTTATTCTGAATTAAAATTTTCATGTAAACTCAAATCATCATGAATTTAATTCGGAATGAGTTAATTCTGAATTAAAAGCATTATGTCACCGTACCCATTAATCTAAACACAGTATTTTTAATCTGGCAGGCAACATTCACACAGTCAGGTAGAGAAGTTCCACCTCATCCCAAAGCTAATGGAGTGGTGCCCAACCTGAGGTCTGGGACCTCCAAAGGGGTCCTCCAAAGAACAAAGCACGTCCCCAGAGCCATTGGTATGGTTCCAGGTATGGTTATCGCCTTACTGCTGGTGAGAAAACAGCAGTATGTGTTGGAAGAAAGGCGAGGTGGAGGGATCTCAGGCTGCAGACCATAATAGTCACAAACTACTTCCAAATAAAACACAGGCGGATTTCAATCATGTTTCTGTTTTAAATAAGCTTTGGCTACTCCTATTTTGCTGACAGTGATAAACAGAAACGGGACTTTTCAGGTTTTATCATTCCAACATGCAAAACATACAGAACATTAATGCAGAAGGAGAAGACAGGTGGATTAATTCAGAGCGACTGCGTCATTGGTTGACTCAACTACTGAAGAATGGAAAATAGAAAAGAATAATAAAAGCTATGAGGTATCTAGTTCAGAAAAAGAATGAAAGAAAAGGACAAAAGATAAAGGTGTGAACCCTGCTGTCATATCATCTCTTAGTATTATGCAGAGAAACAAATCCCACAGACTAATGAG
>JBAMHX010000010.1:360517-373332 GCA_037177515.1 Pseudomugil tenellus | reverse complement strand
GGATCCAGTCTACTACCAGACAGTAGACCAGACCTGATCCTCATAGTACAACATCAGGATCCAGTCTACTACCAGACAGTAGACCAGACCTGATCCTCATAGTACAACATCAGGATCCAGTCTACTACCAGACTGTAGACCAGACCTAGACCAGCTCAGTAACACTATGCTGGCTTGCTTCCTGTTTTCTGTGTCATTGCATTTCCACTATCTGCCTAAAACTCTCTGAAATGTTTGTTTTCCTATGATCCCGGTAGAGACTTTAATCTTCCCTGAACGGGAGCAGTTATCCCTGCTGCATGGAGAATAATGCTCCCTGATTAGTCTGGGATCCTTTCTGGTTTTCTTCTCTAATCCTGTGATCAGGCATTTAAAGCAGCAACATTTACATCCATGTCTGTGGTTTTTGTGGGGAAATGCATGCTGTAAGGTTGCTGTTCTAAAGCAAAGCAGAAAATAGGAGCTATTGGATCTCACTGGCTCTTATTAAACACATTACAGACAGTGATGGATGGAATGATCTTTGCTGGACCGTGGAACACACATCCGAGTTGTTTTACATTCGTGTTTGTCACCTTCTCTAATTTCCTGGTAAAACCTTCAGGGTTTGTCAGAGATTTTCTGATACGCATTTATTATGAGATGTTCCTCTAGCGAGCCTGAACAGGTCAGTGCTGGCAAACCATCTAGCCAGACTGATCCAGCTGTACGACTCGTATCACTCCCGTATTGGCCCCTCTCCACCTATGAATGCCGAAACTCCAGAGTAATTACAAAATGATTCACAAAGAACTTTCTCAACAAGCCTCAACTAATTTCTGATCCAGTTCTCCTCCATCAGGCGTGTCAGAATACCTGATTGCATGTATAACTCATAAACACGCTAACAACAACATTTCAAATTAAATCTGAAACTATATGTAAACTAATACTCGTTTGTACAAAATATATTGAAATGATATGATTTTTCTGTGAATATGACATCAGCTGCAGACTCATGCTCATAATGTTTATTTAACTCACATTTCTATCTGGGAATTACAGAGAATGACAAGCAGCCTGGCATAACTGAATCAAGCTCCAGATATTTCTTTCATACCAGATAAAATATTGGAACATTATTGCTTTGTTTGTATGTATTGATCAACTGGTTGATAAAAAATGCTCGTTTCCATTTTCTGTTGGGTTGTGTGTGGTCATAATGAGGAGTAAGGCCCTTACACGCTGGGACTGATGTGAATAAATGACATGAAATTGCAAAAACATTGAAGGTAAAATATAGAAAATTTTTCGATGTACAATAAGTTTGATGCAAAATTGTGAAGAAATGATGAAAATTCTAAAACAAAGCAGCCAAAAAACAAAAACAACGGATTCCACACGAAGCGAATACGATATTGTTCTGATGCTACAAAAGAAAAGAAGAAAAGATTCACTGGGTTCATCCTGTTCAACAACAGATAAAAATAATAATAAATTAGTAATGAAATGAATCATAAGATTATTGTGAGCTATTGTGTAAAAGAGGAGAAGCCTCTTACAGTGGATATGCTGCTAATGGAGCCGGTGAAGGTGGTGCAGGATGAGTGAAATGTTAAAGAAGTCTCTTACGTTCACTTTTCTCTTTTTAGACGTTCTGGCTGCAGCTGCTTACCAAGCACACATTGGTACACACACATGTGCATACACACATAAACACACTCTAATAAAGTAAACATCTTATTACAATCCTTCCAGCTGATGTGAGCCATGCAGAACAAACACCAGAGCTGTGGACTTCAGTCACACGACTTGGAATCAAGTTAGACTCGAGTCATGAATTTAATTATTTCAGACTCAACTTGAAAAATTTATGAACGACTTTCAACTCGACTTTAACTTTCCCCAAAATTACTTATGACTTAATTTTGACTTGGACCGTTGTATTGGAAGTAATTAATTCCATCCCTACTACTCCATTTGGGGGGGTATTTAAAAGAGTACGGGTTGTTGTTTACTGCACACGATAAGAGACAGGAGAAGGATATCGCTTCATGTCCAGCTCAACAGTAAAGACATATTTTTATTTCTTGACATATCACAGGGACAGAATGCCGTGTTGGGAAACCAACATGAACAGACTTCCTTATATGTTCAGAGTTGGCAAATCTGCTAAAAGGGACTTTTCCTTCCCACTGTCCCCTCATGCAGCTCAGGATGGGAGATTGGATCCAGGTCAGGCTTCTAAACAATCTTTTTGGTTGCAACCAGTGAAGGGAAATAAACCAGCGAAAATGTTTGAAATATCATCGACATTTACATACGTAAGGGAGCATAAAGGACATAGAGAGAGACCTCCATTACAGTCATCCAGACCAAAATGCTTAGTCATCAGTTCTTCATCTAGATTCTTCATCTGGTAAAAGGCTGACCTGGCTTCGGATGTTAAAATTTATGTCAGAGACCCAAATGACACAAAGATTTTTGGATTGATCTGCTGGTTTTGTCGTGCATGTACGCATTGCTTCCAAATGAAAAGGGTTTGTATCGATGTTACCATTTAATTCATTTTTCATTCAGTACAGTGTCCCAGCAGCTGACAGAGGTACACCTGGACAGGTACCCTGGTTGGTAAATTACTATTTAAGGCATGGAAAACGGTGCCAGTAAAGATAAAATAAACATGATTTTGCTTCACCTGCTGGAAACATAACAAAAGGCAAAAACATAAAACAAGACAAAGACCAGCTGCAACGGAGGTAATCATGCAAAAAGAAAACCTCATTTTCATTTTAATTTCTCTATTTTCATCTGAACCCTTTCTCTGCATGATGCTCTCATCATGTTCCCCAGCTTTTCTACTGTCCACTGATAACCAGCTGGATGCTCCCTCTCCTCTTTAGTCTGCAGGACACACCGTCCATGCTTTCCATCTTCATCCAGGTTTCCACTTTGCCTCAGAACATTTTAAATGAGCTTTGGTCCAGAGAAGACGGCCGTGTTTCTGCATCATCTTCACATCTGGCTTCTTCTTTAACCTGCATTTTTGGATTTCTGGGTGAACTGTGTTCACAGACACATTTCTGGAAGTCTTCCTGAGTTCATGTTTGTAGAGAATCTGCTTTAATGCAGAAGATCTCCAGCATCCAGCCTTGTCCCGTACTTACAGAGTTTCCTTCTAATTTCGGAATCTGTAGATGATATTCTACTCTGCAGATTGTTGGATCATGATATTTTTCAAAATAAACCCAGTTTAGACCCAGTTTGTCTCAGATTAGTGAAGTTCTGTCCATCTTTCCATCTGAGAGACTCTGCCTCTCTGAAATGCTCCTTTTATACCCAGTCATGACCTGCTGACTATTAACCTGATTTTTTGTCAAATGTTCCTCCGGTTGTTATTTCTACCAGTTTTCCAGCCTTTCATTGGTTTTATTCCAACTTTTTACAGATGTGAGATTTACAATCAGCCGAATTCACAAAAAAAACTTAATTGAATGTGTTTCTGATTTTCTGCAACTGAAAATAAATAAATGGTAGAAAAAAACCAGCCAACATGCACAGAAGCAAAGAGTCATTTTGATCTTTAATGGCATGAAGATCAGCCTCTAACTGTTCCCGACTGTGGAGCAGACAAACACAAAGAACATGCTTCATACTGGACCACCAGCACAAACCATGAGGACTTTGCGTTTCCTCGTATAAAGACGTATTTTAGAAGCGGCTCAAACGCCTCTGCACTGAAACTAGATGCGTGGAGAGGTCTGTGGTTAGAGAAGCTGCAGCATCCCAGGGGGATTGTTTGACATCTTCAGGCTGTTATAAAACCCCTCAGTCATCCCGCCACTTTGATTTTCAAACTGTTTGATTTTGGGTGAACGGCAGCATGCACTGGGAAAAACGTAAGTACAAAATACTGATTATAAACAAACACATTTGCTTTCATTTTAATGGCAACGAGATGCAGGAACGTTTCGCGGCTTGTGAAAAAGTTTGCTTTGTATGATTGTTTTTGTTAAGACACTGGGCCTGTTAAAAATCTGAACTGGTATGTTAATATGAGCAGTAAAAAAAAGCCTGTAGGTAAATTTATAGGATACATTTAGTTCTTTTTTGTCTTGTTTTTCCAACTCGTGACCTCTTGAACTATGCAGAACGAACATTTTTATTCATTGTGTAAAACTTTTAAACTGGTAATTGTTCCGAAACCACTTGGATATTTTCTGTAATACTAGTAGGAGGCAGTTGGAGGCCGTTCTTAGGAAGGTCATGGCAGCTGAATGCTGCACGGTCAGGTTCATGCAGTTTGTTTAAACAGTAGCAGACATGTTTGCCATGTTTGAGGTGAATCCGGACAAGATGAAGCTGCTGCATGTCACTCTTCTGGAAAGAGGAAGGCTTTCATTTGAAAGTTGGCAGCGTGTTGCTATTGGGTCGTAATCTTGATATGCAAACTGGCAGCAGACCCCCGCCGCGGTAAAATGCTGCACATCTGTGTCGCTTCCTCTTTTGAGCTGATTGAATCCGTGTGCATGTTTATCAGTGTGTGCTCATGTGTGGTTGAGATGAAACCCAACTGCAAACTCACATCTCTGCGCCACCAAAGGACAAAAACAAATAAAAGAAATTGTCATTTTCTATATTCTTTTGGTACCACCAACACATTTTTATAAACCTAATAAGTCTAATAGATCAAACCATTTAAATAAATATATGGCTGAGTCATCAGTTAAAAAGATGTTAGCAAATTCTCTCTGTGGACTATTGCTGCTGTAAATCATTGTCACGATAAGCACCACTCCTTGTTTTCACCTCCTTTGTGACTGTTGAATGCAGAGCAGCTTTACTTCTTTTCCTGTAGCACCTCAGCTGCTTTCACATGCCTGCAGATGGATACAACGCTTATATCAAACAGTCTCAACTAGTGAGAAACTTATAGTAAGACCTTACAGATCATAAGATTTAGATGCATGAAACTCAGCAGTGGATACAGAGAATAACAAGATCAGACTTAAATGTTTAAATGGTGTGTTTCGGTACAAGGTGTGCTAACTTTGCACAAGCCGCACATACTGTCATGTGCAGTAGTACTGCTTCCTGTTGAACAAACAAAACTCAACCGGACTAAATGCGAATTGTTTGTTACTTCTTTGATATTTAAATTAATTTTAGGAAATGCATTTATAGCATGTAAACCAGCCCAATTTGCAAATATTTAGGGAGTCATGTTAGCTTTGTTCGTTAGCTTCAACTAGCCATTTAGCTTCTGCTAAACAGCAAAACAAACACAGACGTGAAAACCATTCGAATATTTAAAGTTTCAATCCAAAGTGGATTCAATGTGATTTATCATATACGTTTATGACTTATGAAGCATTTATGTTCCTTACATAACATACATAAGGAGGGGTAAGTGCAGTTGTCTGTCAACCTGAAGGTTGGCGGTTTGATTCCAGGCTTCCCTGACTACATACTGAAGTGTAGCATGTAGTCCCCCACCCCCCCAAAAAAGTAAGTCGCTTTGGATAAAAGCGTCTGCTAAATAACTGCAACTATGTCGTACGTAATGGTCACATTACTGTCAAAATAAAGGTGTTCAGAGGACACAGGATGACAGATTACAGGAATCCTTTCAACGTACGCACCATCCTCTTCATCTGTTCTACTTCCTGTTACAGGAAATATCTAACAAGCCAATCAGACGTCAGCAAGAAGTCATGTAGACACGATGAAGATGACTTGATAACGTTGAAACTGACCATCAGAAGCATCACAAGAAGGAAGATTTACTGGGATTTTCACACACAACTGGGTTTCCAGAGAAACCTTGTTGAATCTATTAGATCAGGAATGAGTTAGTTTAATTTAATGTAGGTACCTATTTTATACCCACTTTGTGGAGAGCATGCGTTTAGCACGGTTACATCTCCATCTTGAACACCAGGTGTCACTAACCATTACACACATTCACTTTTAAATGAATTTTGAAGGCAAAAATTTGACTCTCGTGTTCAGTCAAAGACGTTTACCACAAGTTGATACGTAAAAGCAGAGACCATTAAAAGTCCAAATATCAACCCGCTTTAGCCAGAAAACAGATTCAAACTCTCGCTGAAACTATTACAAACTTGTATTTCTAAGAATTTGTAAGAAAATGAGATTATGTTTCCCCCCGTCAGTCAGAATAAAGGACATGTAGTTAAACAGAATTCCATCATCACTTATTAAAGAAAGACTGTAAATACAAATACTAAATAGAGGAATGACAGAACATTTACAGCTAATTCTGTCAGTGTGTTCTGTTGGCGGTATTGGTCCGAATGCTTTGCTTCAGTCTGCCTGTGTCATGGCGGCTGCTTGCTTCAAGCGGCTTTCTGTTTTTAGCTTACAGCTCGTCACTGCCTTATTTCTGTCCACCATGTTGGATCTCCCACCGCATACCAGATGTTTTTTAGTAATGTAGCAGTTAGTAGTAGTTGTTCTTAGTGTTTCTCTAGAAGCTTCTTGGATTTTAGAGCTATTTTTAATCCAGCGAGTTCACCATCCTTTATGCTTTTAGAAAACGACATCCTCTCCTAAAACTGCTATAATACTTTCCATTAAAACCTTTTCTCCACTTTTTAACTGAAATATTTCGGTCTTCATTAAACTACCAAACATGTAATTATTAAAACTTTTAAACTTTTTAAATGTAAATCTGAACACATGATTTCCCCTTTTTAGAAAACAATCACAGAATGTATTTCTTTCTGCAAAACACATTTTGGTAATCTGGAGATTTAGTTTTATTTGATTTTTTTCTGAACATTTGTTTGAACAGATAAACAATTAAATGAGTAGTTTGTTTATGCATGCTTTGGAAAAAGAATGTTTTTAATTGAAACACCTGGAAGTTGGTTAAGATGAATTAACATTATTATCCCATTTCAAATAGTGAAAATAAAAAGATAAGTTCAAAGTAAGCGTGGAGATTTTATTCATACTAAAACAGATAAAAACATAAAAAATAAAAAATAGATGTCGACCCAAAACATAAGAAGAAGAAAAGTCATTTCAATAGGAATAAATTTGAACATTAAAAAGTGCATCAGTGTTCTTAATAAATTCTTGTATCAGACCAGATGTTTATCATCAGATATTTATCTCCAGTTATGTTTTTATATCTGAGTTTCAGTTAAAGAGTCAGAAACTAGAAGTTACGGCTTCTGTTTGTGCAGCTGGGGGATGGGTATATATGCGCTGTGGAAGTGTGTGTGTGTGTGTGTGTGTGTGTGTGTGTGTGTGTGTGTGTGTGTGAGGGAACATGATCAGGTGGGTTTACTGAACTGTTTTTTATCTGAATGCGTTATGTTTTCATATATATTACATATATATATTGTACAATAAAGTTTGATTTGAATTCATTTTATTTAAAAACACAATCAGCTCGGTAACATGCATTATACAATAATAACACATGTGCATTACTTCCATGAGAAAAAGTTATCATTTAGTCGAATAAAAGGTTCAGATATGCTGAATAATTTTATATTTGTCTGTTTTAATGATAACCGAGTGAAAAAGAAGAAGAAATATGAATTAATATGATTTTACTAACGGAAAATATATATTTTTTTAATTTTGAAAGGTTGAAAGCACAACACTAATGATTCCAAATGCCTTCACCCTGGTGTAGGCTGGACTGGACTGGACTGGGATAGACTGGACTAGACTGAGATAGACTGGACTGGGATAAACTGGACTGGACTGGACTGGACTGAGATAGACTGGACTGGACTGGACTGGACTGAACTGGACTGGACTGGGATAGACTGGACTGGACTGCACTGGACTGGACTGGGATAGACTGGACTGGGATAAACTGGACTGGACTGGACTCGACTGGACTGGACTGGGATAGACTGGACTAGACTGAGATAGACTGGACTGGGATAAACTGGACTGGACTGGACTGAGATAGACTGGACTGGACTGGACTGGACTGAACTGGACTGGACTGGGATAGACTGGACTGGACTGGGATAGACTGGACTGCACTGGACTGGACTGGACTGGACTGGACTGAGATAGACTGGATTGGACTGGACTGAACTGGACTGGACTGGGATAGACTGGACTGCACTGGACTAGACTGGGATAGACTGGACTAGACTGGGATAGACTGGACTAGACTGGGATAGACTGGACTGGGATAGACTGGACTGGACTAGACTGGACTAGACTGGGATAGACTGGACTAGACTGGGATAGACTGGACTGGACTGGACTGGGATAGACTGGACTGGACTGGGATAGACTGGACTGCACTGGACTAGACTGGGATAGACTGGACTGGACAAGACTGGACTAGACTGGGATAGACTGGACTAGACTGAGATAGACTGGACTGGGATAAACTGGACTGGACTGGACTGGACTGAGATAGACTGGACTGGACTGGACTGGACTGAACTGGACTGGACTGGGACAGACTGGACTAGACTGGGATAGACTGGACTAGAATGGGATAGACTGGACTGGGATAGACTGGACTGGACTGGAGTGGACTGGACTGGGATAGACTGGACTGGACTGGGATAGACTGGACTGGACTGGACTGGACTGGACTGGACTGGACTGGACTGGACTGAACTGGACTGGACTGGGATAGACTGGACTGGACTGGGATAGACTGGACTGCACTGGACTGGACTGGGATAGACTGGACTAGACTGGGATAGACTGGACTGGGATAGACTGGACTAGACTGGGATAGACTGGACTGGACTAGACTGGACTAGACTAAGCTGAACTGGGATAGAGCGACTTTAGTGTCGAAATGAGGAATGACATGGTGGAAGACCCGAGGTTAAGAAGACCCAAACGGACCAGTTCTTAAGAGCAACGCTGGTGACACAGCTGAAATGGTTAAACTGGAAGTCTGTTTGTTTCCTGGAGTAACCTGCAGTAAAACCTTCAGACTCCATTAACATAAGGTTATCGATCCAACACCTGGCCAGGTGGGACTGCAAGAACGTTCAGTTTACAGAAGTTCCCTCTGTTAGAGAGAATAAATACCACAGAAGAAGAAAAGTCTTCACTTGCTTTTAGAATCTCTAATGTTTTTATTCAGTATTTGTTCATCAATCGTCTCGGCGACGCAGAAAGCAGCAGGATGAGTTTCAGAGCAAAGAGACTAAAAGCTCGGCTGGATGAACAAACATAGATTCATCACTTGGCTCCATCTTCTGATGTCTCTGCGTTTATTCAGCACAGTTTCAGCCATATCAGCGGCCTCCAAAACCAGTCCTCAAAGCTCCGCTACACGCTCTGAACCTCGGAAATAACAGGTGATGATAGCAGATGTGGATTTATGCGACCAAAAGGAGACGCAGCGCTCCCCCTTGTACAGCTCCGTGCTTGACCTCCGAACAGGAAGCGCGCCCGGGGGACTCCGCTGACCTGCAGATGGTCTCTTAGTAAAATCATTACACTTTTGACCCCTTACAGTCACATAATCCGTCAGTGAGAGATTGATGTGTGTGTGTGTATGTGTGTGGCATCCAGATGTGACTCAGTAACACATGTACTCATACAGTACTACATTATGTTAACACATGATGCAGAATTTCTCCATCTCTGTTCATAAACATTCATGCTGCTGCAGGAACTCTTAGTGTGAAAGTATCAGTCCTGCTCCATGAGCCTCTAAGGCTTCTGATGAATCCTGCGTTTAAACCAACAGAGAGAGAAAACATCTGGAAAAACCTCTGAGCTCAGTTTTTGGGCGTGTAGAAGTAAAGACATGAGCCTGTCCTGAATTCCCAGTTCAGTGCAAGCAGAGACTTTATGGCTCTGTAACAATTCCACTCCGCTTGCCTTCTTGGTATGCTTTATGGTGGGACCATCGGTGCGGCGGGACTGACGCTGTTGCTCATGTGACTCTGTAGCTTGGGGGGTGTACTGACTGATGCCCCTGACAGCTGCCTAATCGTACAGTGCAGTGCATGGGGGCCCTTCCTGCTGGATCACATTTCCCTTCATGCCTTTACTTGCAGCCAGTTGCTGGTTGGAAACATGCAGCGATGCTCTGAGACTCTTTCAGTCCAAAGTCTCTGTGAGTCCATGGATCATGTGTTTATCAGGAAATGTGGTTCTGGTTGAGCTGAGAGGTCGCTGATGTTTAGCTAACATTACACAGGTCACGAAGCGAGGTGACTGCTGGGAATTCATCCACCATGTCTGAAAACTGAAGGAATTTTTAGTTTGCAAAGAATAATTTTCTATTTTTCTCTTTTTGAAATTGAATTAAAATCTACTGTAATCAGAAAGTTGCACAAAGAAACCAACAGACAGGCTGATGGCGACGCTGTGAACTAATTCAAGGGAAAAGTTTGGTGAGAAGATGTGTATGCATGAAGGTGCCTTCTTTTACTGTGGAATTTACCGTGCAACTCCTTTAAAATGAACAGAAACTATAAAACCTAAGTGTTTTATCATCCATCTGTAGCGGATGTATGATCTATTTTCAGAGAGGTGTGTGTGTGATTTTGTTGTGTGGGGGGCCAAACAGGCTCCTTGAAAGGTTTTATAACTATTATTATGTTTTTTGCCTTTAGGGTGCATGTTTATTTGCAAAATAATGCATGTAAAGTTTAAGCAAGCAGAAATCCTTCATTCACACAGAATTAATTTAATCTCTTACAGTCCATTTGCATTCTCATAGCTGCAATAATTTAGGAAAAAAAATTATATTTAGTCATTTTGGCTCCTGCAATCATATAAATTATTAGAGTTAATGTTCAGTTTTATATCATTCTTATTCTAATGACCATGTGACCACTCTAATTGTTAAAACACACATTTTCCTCCATCTTCCTCATTATTTCATCATCTTCTTTCTCTACCAGCTACTTTGATTTTTTCACCGTTGACAGATTTGACATTTTTAGGAGGCAACATAGCAAAAAAACATTCCACACCATGGACACTGGTCTCCTGCCCCGTAAACAACAGAAAGCAGAAAACACTACAATAATTTTGACCTATCGCATGTTAATTAATAGTAGCAAGTACAAAAAAATTATTGTTTTTATTCATTTATTTTCCAGATTTTGTTAAAAGGTTAAAACAAAAACAACTTGCAAAATAGCTGCTTTTCTAAGAGGACATGGGGGGATTGTTTTCTTCTTCTGTGTTCCTTCGCAATAGGTTGTGTGTTGTTGGACAACTGGACAGAAAAGTCAGATTTTTTAAATCTGACTTTTCTGTCCAGTTGTTGTTCAGTCAGGCATTAAGGGGTTAAACCTTTTTTATTTGTTGAGGTTGTCTTTTCTTTTTTTCTTTTCTTTTCTTTTCTTTTCTTTTCTTTTCTTTTCTTTTCTTTTCTTTTCTTTTCTTTTTTTTAGTGACAACCAACGTTAGCCGCAGTGCTTTTTGTCGCTAGCTCGTATCTTAGATCTTCTAACAGGGACTGTGGGGACCACCAGGAGCCAAAAGTACAATCATGAAATGAGTTATAAGGATGTCTATGAAATTACAGATAACAGTAGGAAACCATGTCTATGTCATTTAGGACACATGCAGACATTTTCTGAACACTGGCCTTGAATGCTGCAGTTTGTAGTTCCCAATAAAGTATAATTGGATTCTCCATCTTGCCTCTGCTGAGGAGCTGTGGGCTCCATCAGGATACCTGAAGGACTGAAGTGGAAGAAAAGATTTGCATATCCACCTTTATCTCTGATTCTGGTCTGTCCAGCATCACCAGCAGCACTGGGCCGGTCCAGACCATACCAAGGAGTTCGAGTCAGAGATCCGGTTAAAGAGCTGCTGAGGAGGAAGAGGAGCCTGGAAGTGCACAACACCAAGACAACGTCCTCCACAGTGGTGAGAAAACACACCAGTCTGATGTGCACACAACTGGGATCTTTTCAGCTTGAATTTGTTAAGTTTCACAGCAAACAAACCTGTAAAAAGGTTACAACGACCTTTTCTGCAGGGTTTGGTTGCATGAAAGAGGCGAGCCCTTGGCAAAAGAGTCACTTTCCCAAGAACCTCTTCACATTAAAACTGCGTTATTACTCATTCAACAAATAAGCAGAAAAGGATTGATTGTAGCAACAGCGATGGGACCATGACTGATCTGCCACTGCTGTTGGGTTAATCAAACATCTCTAATCCTGAGAGATTTCCACAAGTGAGTCAGTGGAATGGCTGAAAACTTTCTCAAGATTTTATCAACCAAATGAAAGATGATGTGTCAGTTCAGGCATTTACACACAGCAACCAGCACGTTGCCAGCTTTCACTCTCCATCCCACCTCCACGGCAGGTCCACATTCTCCAGTCATGAGACACAAAGCTGAACCAGAAGAATCAGTTTTATTCTGGATGTAAGATGTGCACACGAGCCGGAGCGTCTGGTTGTAAAAACAAACTTTCACAGCCAATAAAAAAACAACAGTTCCAGAAAAATAAAGATTCGTCTTTAAAGAATGTTTTTGCCTTTAATAAACTATTTACTTTTGGCAACTAATAAGCAAAAAAAAAAAAAAAAAAGAAAAGAAAAAAAAGGCCCCTGTGGCACCATGGAGCCCTGAGCACAGTTAGGACCAGGGGCTCTGTCCTCTGCATGGAGGGGATTTTGCCTTTATATAATCCAGGTGTTTTTCCGTGACAGTTAAAGCCATTTTCTGCACGGCTCCAGGGCTGGGCACACAGCCCTATGCAAAATAACTTGCAGTCTTGCCAAAAGAGCCCTCCCACTTGCTGTTACACTTACCACACACACACACACACACACACACACACACACAGACACACACACACACACACACACACACACACACACACACACAC